>OY293828.1:34792058-35392058 GCA_958507055.1 Crioceris asparagi
CTATCGTCTTTACTATCTTATTTGGACCAACAAATAAACTCAATTTACTCGGATGCCATTCTAACCACCAATGACGCACATGCAATATTTCATGATCTACCGATTGTTGTTACAGCAGTGATTGGTTTTGCATTTGTTTTCCTCGATATAAGCAAAACCTCGCCAGTCAAAGATTTCTTCTTTAACTTATGGGTGGTATCCGATGTATGACCAACATGTCTAGGCTTGGGCATTCTTTCTGCATGTCCTTTCAATAAAAGTAAATTGTCTCAATATCTACGTAATTTAGTTTTTTGTGCATCTCGTAAGTCTCCATGCCTTGTGGATTTTTTCAATGTTTTTCAATACTAGTCCTTATCTATAATCATCCTATTGTCCTTCTAGTAGTAGTGGAATTTTTTTATGCCTTTCAACGAAGCTATTTTATGCTGTTTACTAAACTGAGATATTTTAAAAACAATCTTGAACAATTATTCTGCATAATATGTGAATTGGGCCATACAGAAAGAAACAAAAAAAAAACATCATCAAGAATGCTCCAAAAAGCGCAAGTTTCACTCTGTTCTACACGACGACGGACTTAAGCAGACTGTTTTTGTGGTTTTATGAATCTATCTAATAATTTATTGCCATTATAGTTTGTAGGATTAAGGATATTATTGTTTTCAATAGATTATCACTAAGCTTTTATTTTGATAAAAAGTGGACCTCGATAATTTTCATATGATGCCGACGATATACAGAATTAGGGGATGGCATTCTAGAAGTAAAGCGTGAATAGACGAATTCTGATTCTGAGGGTTAATTTTGTAAAAAAAAGAAAAAAATAAAAAAGATTTTTCTTCATGTGCAGCATGATAAAAATCCAAAAACAGAGGATTGAAATATATTAAAGAAAATTGATTATAACAAAATCTACAACAGACTTTATTATTGCCCCTTTCCAAAATTTGAAAAATATAATCTGCTATAAGTATATCGTTGTTATTGATTGTTAAATAAAATAAATTATTGGTTTGTTGTTGACAATTTAATTCTTCGGTGTTTTGTTGCCCCACCTTTCAATTTTTGAATATTTTTATAGATCGTAAATAAAAGAGTACAGCAAAATTACAATAATCAATATTACGTATTACCTGTGATAAAATATGCATTGGACTTGAGTAAGGATTATTTCTTTATACTTCACTTTTAGAAAACTCGATTTACGACGCAGTTTAGAGGTTCGAAAGTGATTATTTTCTTACCAAGAATTGAAAATAGTTTTTGTTTTCTATTACTAGATGGAGCTATCAATTTAAAAAGGTTTTATCATGGTTTTTCCACGATTGTTTTGATGGGTGGAGTGGTGAATCTTGATGTCACTGCATGTATAGGTTAAGCGTGCATCAGGCTATCTCATCGCAAAAATATTTTTTTTATATATCAGCCTTATTTCATATTGTTTATTGAATTAATCATCTTCTCTTATTTGGTTGAATCCTTGATACTCTTGATAATAAAAATATAAAATCTGAAAATGTAAGATATTTCTCTCAATAGGTTTTATAATTGACCGACTTCCGAATTGAAGGTGGTATACATTTCGAATGTTTGTCTGCATATTTTTTTATATCTGTGCGCTTCTTTTAAATAGTGAAAGAGGACTATTGAGAGATGGTTCCATTAAAACAACATTCAACATGTCCTTCCCTCCAAAAACTACTTCTAAAGGGGATAAAGGTAATATTTTTTTTGCAAAACCGATAATTTGACAAAACAAAGTTCAATTTTGAAAATTTTCAAAAAAATCATAGTTTGCACCAACTAATAGAGTCAATCCTATTTTCCGTTAAAATATATTTATTCTAAAGCAAGAATCGCTAAAGGAAAAACAAACAACAGTACTTGATTTAGTTATATTCAAACTATATAGGTTAAGTCAGAAGTAGGTAGGCACCTACAGAAGTTAATAATGGTAAATAAATAATCACGAATATATGTAGCTGAATATGAGTTGGATTTTTATTGGGTTCCTGTTTATTCTTGCTGACGAAGTGGCGGGCTTCGCCTATTTTCTTCTCTAATGGAAACATGGCAGCATAGTCTATGTAACACCTGCGACATATCGGTTTCTATATCATACATAATCCATTTATTCTGTAGTTAGTGTACCGTAATGAGTTGAATGAACAAATTTGGGTAATCGATAGATTTTAATTACGTGAATATTATCATGATCATGTGTATGTGCATTCCGATATTATGCACCATTTGATAACTAATGACTTTATTGAAACCAAATATGGTTTAAATCATTTTATGTTATAGTTTCCGTTATACGGATGGATTGAGCTTATTTCGCTGCAATTGTTATATGGTGAATGATTTAATCGCTTGCAAATAAGATTAATACTTTCTTTTATTCGAGCTTTCGAATCTTTATTGATTCTTCATCAGGATAACTGAAGTTTACAAATAATGAAATTATAATATAGTAGGTAGGTACTTACGAAAGTGGGATTTAGTTGAACATTGATAGCCATACTCATAGTCCAATCTTAGTTCGGTATTAGCTAGTACCGTATTAAAATAAAAAAATAAAAAACACTTTCATACAATAACACCATATTTTTCATGTTTATATTATAATGTCATTATTTGGAAACAAGCCGGTTTTATACCATTTCCAATCCATATCCTGGCCAGTCGTTATTAAATTTCCTGATATACTGAAAGATGGGTCTTTAAAAACAATATCTCACAAAAAAATATGAATAGAACATTACCGAAATAGAGCTTTGGTTAGAAGTCTTATCTCATACTTTTCGGGAATAATTATTTGTCTATCTTTGTTATCCAGAAAGACAATAAAAAAAAAACACTAATCATCAAAGTGCTTAGCTAGTTAGATTTTAGTTTGAATATCAACGTTTTATTACAATTACTCAGATGGCTTAAATGAGAAATTCTTAGATGAGAAATCCTCCAGCAAAATACACGATTATAGAACTTATTAGACGTTTAAAAAAGTGTTTATAATGGAAAATTATGTTTGTGTGATTCCCTGATGGAACGTAAATTTGATATCTAAAATGTTAAGGCGATCCTGCAGTGTAAAATTTTCCATTATAAAGTGGCAATAAGATGGAATAGGTAATTTTACACTGCCCTAGAAACGATGGAGCTTCTGGTAAAAAAATAGCTGATCTCTGATTTCTTTCATGGGGTTAATCGGAACAGAAACTATATGATAACAGGTTTCAAAGTTTTCCATTGTTAAATTTAATGGTAATGGTAATAAAGTTCTTGCCATATATTCTATTTCCAGAAAAAAAAATCATAAGAATTTTTTTATAATTTAAGAACATCTATCAAATTAAAGATGAGAAAGTAAATTTTTTTGCTATTTCTAATTAAAAGGTAACCAAAATGCAACAAGAATTTCTTAATAAATTGTAATATCTCAAAAATACGGTTTAATGCTTAATAAATGGACCAAGTCTATTTGACTTGTAGACGGCTTCAAATCTGTGAAATCTGATTTATTTTGGAAAAGTTTTGAAGCTATCTAATAAATTAATTACATATGTCAGGGGTGAATGATTTGTTCGCGGCCTAAATAATATTACCTATATCATATAAAATCAGATTTTGTTTTCACATGAATATAAATATATTGTCCCAGTTTACATCCCCTGCTCACTACGTAAATTCAATTATCCCTGAAGCGTACATCTCCGCGATAGATTTAATCGCAAACTACAATTATCCCATTTCTGGCATTCTCAATAACCGGTCATAATAATTATATCAGTCTATATTACTGTAATTTCAATATTGGCCAATTTGATTTGCACTTTTACGACGAATTCGAGGTAAAGAGGTTAATTATGCAACAACAGCAAATGACCGTAGTGTAGTGAGACATTGATCACGCACAGCTGTCTTGGCGACACACTAAAAGCCCATAATTGTTATCTAAAATTTATGTCGCAGCCAACAGTCTCAGTCATTTGGTCATTTGGCTGGTTGCATAGTGTATAGTCATCTGATCCAGTAAAATGGCTAGGTGATTCATGGTCGATAGCGCATGAAGTGAAATGGGCATCAAATTTTAGCTTTTACCTACTACCAAAAAGGTCACCCTATTCCGACATATAATAAGGGCACCGCGGTACTCTTTAGGTAATACAATTTGTATATGCTTCGGAACAATTATTAACAATAAATTCTATAGCACTCATTTGCAGTTGTTTTATTTATATGTGGCTTAGTGCCCATTTTACATATAAATTTTTCAGCTAGAGTTTCGGCTGGTGCCCATACTACATATAGGATTAAAAATGCAGCAGGAGTGTTACATCCGCCCGTCGATAGTAGGTACGTTTACTTATACTATGATAGTACCTTAGACGCTCAAGGTGAACAGGCTACAGAATTTTTTTGAGAACCTTGATCATCTTTCAAATCCAAAAGAAATCTCAACTTTTTCCTAATACTCGTAAAATTAATTAGAATAATTATAAATCATTTATGATCTCTAGTTTTTGTTCGGATCAAAGGATCAATCAGTTGATCAAACTTGATTGTTTCTCGGAAAAAATGATAAGAGGAGTATTTTATCTGAGAAAATCCTATTTTATATGTAACAATAAAATAAATAATGTTAAACGACCCGGTACAAATAACACAGAAAAATGTCTGCTCAAAGCTCCTTTACTAAAGTCATTAACCTGGAGGACCTAGAGATGAGTTCAGTATGGTAGGTATTATGTAATAAGACAAAATTATATCAGCTCATTTAAATTGCACTGAAAAGCATGATTGTGACTATTGGTACAAGTTGTCGCTAAGTGGTGGAATTGTCGAACATATTATATTAAAAATTAGCTTAGATGATTGTTAAAATGTTTGGATACGTCATTAATAAATATATTTAGCAGAATATAATAGATATAGGTTGGTATTTTGTTTCATTTGTGTTGAAAGTTTGCTCTCTACATTTTCCAGGAAGAATTTGAGCCCCTCAACGAAAATCAAATAGATAAAAGCTGGAATTACTTAAAGAAATGGATTGAGATTTAGAAAAGAGGTCGATTGAGATTGGTAGAGACAGAGGCAGTTTGCGAGAAAAATGCAAATGAAATTTATATTTTATTATACTGAATGGTAGCGGCCCGTATTTCGGGAAAGAAGTTTGAAAAATGTATGCCGACCAAATGAAAAGACTATTTAGTCGACGAATTAAGGCAGTCGATTTGAATAATGAAATGAGAAATCAATTCATAAAATGTTAATTCGGCTGGCTGCTGAGACTTGCTCTGTGATCACTTTTTAAAATGAAATATCACGTAATTTCTTTCTGAAAAGCTGGTTAGGAAGTCAGAAGATTCTCTTTTCTGAATTAGCAGAGGGATGTGGTAATTTTCAACGTGTTTATTAGCACTTTCGAAAGTAGAAAATTATGTTCTTAGACATGGAACATGTATTATGTATTAGATAAAAATAATATTAGAAAATATTCTTTGCTTATGAGGAATGTTCACTTGATTGACAATAAATAAACATAGAATTTTTATTAGAACCCTAGAATATGTAACTTGAAAGCTCTCTTATTTTCACTTTTTCACTCAAGACCATAACTCACAATTCAAACGATGGACCATTTCTTAGATATTCAGTTCGAGTTCATAAAAGGACATGATCGGATTAGTAGTTTCAAAATGGCGGCCATCGAACTAGTAACGAATCCAGTGATTTTCAAATAGTCACTTGAAATTACATATTAATTCAAAACGTTAGAATGATAAAAAAATGGCTTATAGGTAAAAATGATCTATGGTAAAAATAAAGCTATTTAAAGGAAAAAAATCTCATCATTAGCAAACAGTGATAACAGAGTAAACAACAGAATCGCAAAAAATATGTAAAATTACTAGCAGTGTGAAAACTTCTAATTTTGTGTAGAAATCTACAATAACCATATAAAATGTTTGTTTATGTTTACCAATGACATGATTGAACATTTCAAATGAAAATAAATACTTTGGAATCTCTAAAATCAAGTAGATAAAGCAAACACAAACTACACCTACTGATTAATCGTTTGTACTTCAAATTTCACGCAACTATCTTTGTAAACTTCAATATACTGTAACGTGGATAGGTATTCATGTACTTACGGTTGATATTCGTTTATTAATTATTTAAGCTACTACGTTGCTTACAGTAGTTATTACATGTATATTTCCTTATGTAGTTCTAGAATTATGGTAGAGTTATTCTCGATCCTTCGAGAAACTGTATGTGAGGTACAATTTGTCGTGCTATTGTCACCTTGACAAGGATCTAGAACATTAACTATGTTCGTCTAGATAATCATAGAACATTCTCGATGAATGTCATATCATGATTTAGATATATAAAGCCGTGACGATCACGGGACACAGTCAGTTTATTGTATCAGTCAATTGGAGACATTAGTCGAAAGTAGTTGGAACGCGATAGTCAAAGTGACAAATAGTGACAGTTGTACTAAAATAGAAAGCCGTGTACAGTGTGTTCTAAATAAATCATTGGAAGCAATCTGCGAATTTTGAGTATTACGCAAGTGAACTCACCCCACAACGTTTAGCACAGGGTTAAACGTTACAATTGGTGTCAGAAAAAAGGGATCTTCGCATTTTGCTAAGAATATATGGTGAATACCAGATCGACAGATTACGACGAAATGGCAAATTTTGCAGAAATAATGAAGTTCCTAGAGAATCAAGAAAGAAGTAGACAAGAACAAGAAGCAAAAATAACACAAATTCTAGAAAATCAAGAAAGAAATAGACAACAAGATAAAGAAGAACAAGAAAGAATTAGACAAGAACAAGAAAGAATTAGAAAGGAAGACCAAACAAAAATAAGTCAAATTCTAGAAAATCAAGAAAGAATTAGACAAGAACAAGAAACAAAAATGAATAAATTTCTAGAAAATCAAGATAGAATTAGACAACAAGAAAAAGAAGAACAAGAAACAAGAATAAGACAAATCTTAGAAGAACAAGCAAGAGTGCGACAAGAAGATAAACAGGAAGTTGACCAGAAATTAGAGAAAGTTGACCAAAAATTAGAGAAAGTCCAAGAAAGTTTTGATCAAAAAATTCAATTAATAGAAGAAAAGATGTTGCAAACGAAAGCTGAAGTGCCTCTAAGAAGATCGTCCAATGAAATTCAAAATGGCGTAGTTAATCCACTAAAAATTGAAGCCCCAAAATTCGATGGTAAACAGTCTTGGTCTACATATAAAAAACAATTTGATGCTGCTGCTTTGGCTAGTGGTTGGTCAGATGAAGAGAAGGCCACTGCATTGATCTTGGCTTTACGTGGTGATGCATTGGAAATCTTAAATACCGTAACTGGCGGCAAACCTTCATATGAGATTTTAGTGGATCAACTTGAAAGGCGATATGGTGACCAACATCTACAACAAGTTTACCAAGCACACTTAAAGTACAGGCAACAAAGGTATGACGAAACATTGCAGCAGTATGAAACTGATATTGTCCGGCTTGTTCGACTGGCGTACCCTACAGCGCCGAGAGACTTTATTGATAGGCTAACGGTACAAACATTCATTGATGGTCTGAGAGATTTTGAGATTCAGCAGGCCTTACGGTTGAGTGGCCTTACAAGAATAGAAGATGCCCTTGCACGTGCACTTGAGTATGAAGCTGCTAAACAGGCATCCAGATCTCATCTCCATCGGGGACAGATTCGACGAGTTAGCCTCATTAAAGAGGTGAAGTACAGAAAAAGTAACATCATTAAGCAAATTATTGAAATATTACGAAAACTAGATGGTCAATCAACTGGACATAGTAGTCAGAGGGTGTGTTGGAACTGTGGACAAGGAGGACATATCAAAAGGAATTGTTCACACATTCAATCTATCAATGTGCCAGGAAATTTCAGTACTCCGAGGGTGTGTTGGAATTGTGAACAAGAAGGGCACATGAAGAAGAATTGTCCACTTCTAACTGGTCATGTACAAGAAAATTTCGAAATTCGGAAGAAAGAAAATTGCGCACAACAGAAATATCATTATTGCTCTAACAAAGACAGCTCAGATATCGAGCCTGGTGTTAAGAGGGAAGATGTCATACCTAGATCGAAGGAGAGCAGTATCTCTAGAGAGAGATCAAGCAGTAGAAAAAAGAGTCTTGTTAGAAGGCGCAGTATATCGAGATGTCGAAGATGTATCAGACAATGTGTAGGCAGTAGTGGTCGTGGGAAAAGCAATTCACGTTGCAGTAGTCCACAAAGAGGCGCAGGAGATAGAAGGTGCTTCGGCCGCAATAGAAGAAAGCGCATGAGGCGACGCAGTGACCGAGATAGTAGGCGCAATCGCAGTAGTTCACGCAATATTGAAAATAGTGAAATTGGTGAAGGTTGTATGGCCACCAAGGATCATGTTAGCTTGTGTAGAAGCAGATCACCTGTTCGAGTATGTTCACCTGGAGGTAATCATAGTCCGGTGAAACATTTTGATGATCACCGAAGAGGATCACGAGTACCGCCAAGTAACCTGTCTTCCTCGTGGGTCGAGAGCGAGGATTGGGACAAGAGGATCCAAGGAGCTCCCCCAGATGAGATTGTAGAATGCATTGGGATGATGTTTGATCGGGACGATCAAATCTAAGAAGGGGGCAGTGTAACGTGGATAGGTATTCATGTACTTACGGTTGATATTCGTTTATTAATTATTTAAGCTACTACGTTGCTTACAGTAGTTATTACATGTATATTTCCTTATGTAGTTCTAGAATTATGGTAGAGTTATTCTCGATCCTTCGAGAAACTGTATGTGAGGTACAATTTGTCGTGCTATTGTCACCTTGACAAGGATCTAGAACATTAACTATGTTCGTCTAGATAATCATAGAACATTCTCGATGAATGTCATATCATGATTTAGATATCGATGGTGAAAGGTCCCAACCTCCTATGTCAATTTTTTCGGTTTTTTGATTATTCTCCCTAAATTAAGATGTAATGTCAATCTTTAAGGTGTACAAACTCCTATGTCGTTATTTTATCAATTAAGCAGTAGATCGCAGCACTATATAAAACCTCCTATGTCAAATGATTTTCTTTTCACATCTCCAAACTCTTATGTCAGTCAGCCAATGACATAGAAGTTTGTAGTCGGCTGTTATAAGTTATAAGGTAACGAAAATTATTATTACCTCCCATGTCGTCAACCCGCTGCAACGCTGCTTTAGTGAATTTGATTCTATTGAGTTGTTTCATTGATTTCTAAAGCTTTCTTAAAGTGTTTTATTGTGTTTTTATTGCCTAAACAAAATGTGGCGGCATTCAAAAAAGGTTTATATATCAAGAGGCCAACGGTTGGCAAATCTTGCTTTAGAAAACCATGTTAATACCCATGATCAAGTGCAAAGTTCTATCAATTCAGGTAAGTTTCGGCAATTTTTCTATGCTTTATTTTGGATTTAACTTACGTTTTCTGTAAATATAACAAACGACTCATAGTGGGGGTGCTCAGCTAGGTATCTAGCTCAAGAAAATTATTATTCAATTTTCAAGAACTTAGTTTTCCATTTTCTATTTTAGATGCTGATGTTGCATCACTACCCAGCGAAGTTTCTATTAGTTTGGAGGAAAATGATTTTAATATCATAATAAATAATCATGAATTGGAAAGTGGTAATGAAAATTCAGACAAGTCAAATTGTGGATTAAATATTCCCGAATTATCTGATAGCGATGCACCACTGCAAAGTTCAACTATTTTGGGTACTATGTTTTTTAAACCATAGCCATTTATTATTTGCATCGTATTCAATTATTTTGTTTGTTTTGTAGATCTAGATAATAATATATTACTATCCAGCGAAGTTCCTATTCTTTTGGATGAAAATGCCTTTAATAATATTATAATAATAAATAATGAGGAGGAAATTAATAATGATAATACGGTTGACCCCAGTTGTATGGTAAATGACAACTGCGAACTAGGGGACAACAATGATCCTAATTTATTTCCCAACCATACTGAGAGCAGCAATGACATTATTTGTGAGGAAGAATCACCAGATACTTTTTCTAAAAATGTTGAAGATATACCAAGTAGTTCGGATAAAACAAGAAAAAGGAGAAGAAAAGCCGAACCTGCAGAATGGAAAAAAAATGTAAAGAAACGACTTAGAAGAGAAGGTAAAGTTTATGAATATAAAGATAGAAGAAAGGAAACAACAAATAAGGGAAACGTTAAAATTATGAAAGCTAAAGAAAGAAAGCTTGGCCCTCCATGTACCAAAGAGACATGTAAAAAATCGAAGAAAAGATTTTGTCAAAATTTTTCGGAAGAAGCTAGGAAGGAAATTTTCAAGCATTTCTGGGAAGTACTTTCTTGGGATGAAAGAAAAACTTTTGTTTCATCTTTAGTAGACTGCTCAAAACCTGTACAAAAAAGAAGACCAACGTCTGGTGATAGGAGAGGGAATACTCTTCATTATCATTTAAAAATAAATAATGATAGAAAAGAAGTATGTAAAGAAATGTTTTGCAACACATTATCATTGAATAATTGGTCATCCCAGTATTGGGCGAAAAATGGAGAAAATGGGATGAGATCAAATAAAAATATTAATACTTCTTCCACCTTCTCCGTTAGGAGTTCAAAACGAAAAATTCAAACCGACAAAACGTCAAAATCAAAGTTCGCAACTGAGTATATCGACTCCTTACCCAAACTTGAGTCACATTATTGCCGAAAAGACAGCAGTAAGCTGTATTTAGAACCAATGATTTCTTCGTTTGAGCAACTGCACAGGTTGTATTTGGAAAGTTGTAAAGAAGCAGGAAAAGAAGGACTGTCTAGAACCAGTTTCAGAGAACTTCTCATTTCAAAAAATGTTTCACTGTTTACCCCTAAAAAGGACCAGTGCGATATCTGTTGTCAGCATAAGGTTGGTAATTTGTCTGATGTGGAGTATGCAGCACACGTCGAGGAAAAAAATAGGGCTCGCGCAGAGAAAGAGGCAGACAAGGAAAAAGGTATACAAAAGAAGTGCAAGGTCATCTGTGTTGATGTACAGGCAGTAAAATTGTCCCCTTGCCTAAAAGCTTCTGCATTGTATTATAAAACAAAGCTTTGTTGCCACAATTATACGGTGTTTGATATGACAACATTGGATGTCATGTGCTACTGGTGGGACGAAAGCGAGGGCGAGCTGAAATCATCAAATTTTGTGAGCTGTTTAATTAATTATTTAGAAGAATTAATTTTGACTTGGCCTTCTGACATAGACCGCAAAATTATTATTTGGAGCGATGGTTGCGGCTACCAAAATAAAAATAAAATACTGAGTAACGCCCTACTGCAATTTGCCGTTTTAAATAACATAACAATAGTTCAAAAATACCTTGTTCGCGGGCACACACAGATGGAATGCGATTCTGTGCACGCAACAATAGAAAAAAAATTAAAAAATAGAGACATTTACCTACCCCATGAATATATTTCAGCAACTAAAGAAGCCAGGATAAAACCTTTTCCTTATCGAACTAAAAGTATCGTCTATGATTTTTTTAAAGATTTTACGGGGGCTAAATTTGAAAGGTATTTTTTATAAATCATTGGTTAATATTCATTCCAATAATTTTATTTTTCTTTAACAGTTTCATTTTACATTTTAGATTTTCGTCAATCCGACCGGGTACCAAGCCTAATGAACCTACAGTGCACCAAATGTCTTCCATTAAGTACACCCCTGCAGGAAGGCTATATTATAAACTGAGTTTTAAGGACGAGAAATTCGCGGAATTAAAACGTCGTGCCAAAAAAGTGGACAACGATCCTTATCCTCAAATGTATAAGGGAAGACTCAAAATAAAGCAAGTAAAATTCGAACATCTACAGCAACTAAAGAGCGTTATTCCTGTTGGGGCACATGCCTTTTATGATAACTTACCTCATTATTAATTGTTTTTTACTTTAGAAAGGTACTTTAAGTTTATCAAAAATTAATATTAAACTGACTAAATATTTTAAAATGCATATTTTTTGTTGTTTTATTTTGACCCTACCTCCTATGTCAATAATATCAGGTATACTGATTGGTACTCGACCTCCTATGTCAATTTATATTTGGATTATTTAATATATTGTAAAGATTTCTTTTTTAACTTAGAGTAAAGTTACTTTCTATAACGGAATACAAAAAAAATAACAATAACTCGCAAAACCTTTTTGAAATACAGTTTTAATGCCCTACTGAAAACTTGGCTATTTTGACATAAGAGGTTGTGAACTTTCACCATCGATATATAAAGCCGTGACGATCACGGGACACAGTCAGTTTATTGTATCAGTCAATTGGAGACATTAGTCGAAAGTAGTTGGAACGCGATAGTCAAAGTGACAAATAGTGACAGTTGTACTAAAATAGAAAGCCGTGTACAGTGTGTTCTAAATAAATCATTGGAAGCAATCTGCGAATTTTGAGTATTACGCAAGTGAACTCACCCCACAACGTTTAGCACAGGGTTAAACGTTACAATACTTACGTGCAAGGAAAATACAACGACAAGGGTAAATGAGCAAAATTCAGAAGAAATATCACGAAAACCAGTAACGAAGGCAGTAAGTATTCATGGGCATATTCACACCGATTAGCATACTCGCTTAGCCCAAAAAAGTTAAGAAATTTGAGATTTTAGAAGATTTTCCTTAGAAAATGGTCTGAGCTGCAGAGTTTTTCAGCTGTAACTTGACACCAGAGTACCTAAGCATCACCATATAGGGCTGTCCCTTGGGCGATATTCGGTTCCGTTCTTGAGTTATCATGCGGATTGACATTCTTGCGTGCTTGCCTACAGACTCATGTATTTTGCCAATGTCTTGAACGGGAATGACGTTATTTTTTTTGGGTTTTTCACAAACGATAGATAATTTCAGGCACAACATTGGATATATTCAACACTTTCTGATTGGAGTGGTTTTTGTGGGACAAAATTCCAAAAAACTGATTTTTTTTAGAAGTCGTAGAAAATGAAATAAAACTGCTGGCTACGAGTCATCTGATTTTTTTAAAATTTGTTCGGTGTGGTCATGGAAAAGTATAAACATTAAAGTTTAACTTCCATATTGATTATCTATGCTCTAAGTTGAGCCAGACTTGCTATGGTATCCGGGTCTTAGCTAAACACGCAAACGGCAATATAGTCAAAACATTCTACTATTCCAACTTTTACTCTCATGCTTGCTTTGGTATTATTCTCTGGGGAGGCTGCAGAGAGGTGAACAGAGTATTCAAAATTCAAAAAAAGGCCATCCGTATCATGACTGGTCTTAAATACTTAGACTCATGCAGAAACCATTTCAAATCACTGGGGCTGTTTACCATTCCGGCAATATATATTGTAACGTGTAAGGGGAACAGCCGCCGGAAACAAAGTCGCGGTAGCCTTTTTATGCAAGCGCAAGATCTATACTATGGTGGGAAATATCAAGAGCGACGTTGACATAGAGAGCGACGAGAGAATGCCGACAAAAGGGATCTCGAGAAAAGTCCAGTAGCGGCTGGCGAATCAAAGACCAGAAGCCGCTCGAATGATCTCAAGCCTTTGTCGGATATACATATGGGAGAATTGTCGGCATCAGGGATATAATGTAAAAGACAGTGTGAATAATAGAATAGTCGGAGTAAGCTAGTGAGAATATAGTAAAGTTAAGTAATTTTTATTATTTTGAGTGTAAATAAAGTTTATTTATTAATTGCAAATTAGTCTCACTTATCTGCGAACCCAAATACCCAACAATGTATTTGAATATATTAAATTTACCATCCGAAATAGGCATTACTACACTGAGTACAAAATACAGCACTCCCATAACACAAGACACAATATAAGCTATAGTATGCCAACGCACAGACTATCATTTGTTGAAAGAGGTGCCCTTTTTGCATGCATTAGATTTTTTAACCATTTACCTCCCTATTTGAAATCGTTCCCTGACTTTTGTACAGTAAAGAAACTACTCATTAGACTACTTTGTGAGCTTGAGCCATACTCAATTGAGGATTATTTCGCACAGCATTATAACTAGATATAGATACTTAGTCACTTCATTGTATATTTCTTTTTTGACTGGCTTGTACATTTTTTTAATGCTATAACTGCAATAAATTATTATTATTATTATTATTATTAAAGTAGGAGGTGGGAAGAATTAAAAACAATATCCATGAAAACTTGGTCAAACTGAAAATATCATGATTCTTGTAAGCAATCGTGATCCTGATTGAGATTGGAAATAACTGTCTGGTTGTTTATTTCTTTATTTTGTTTATTATACTCCAGGGAAAGAAATAGCTCGATTATATATTTTCAGTAAAAAAAAACAAGAATATCTGGAGAAAAACTGCGCACTACAATATAAATTAGCATAAAATTATATTTGTTTCGCAATCAGTACAAAGAATGCAATTAGTTTATTTTTATTCATAATTATTTCGCTACTACCTTCACAAAAGTTGATTGACAGCTGTCAAATTGTGAACTGGGGCAATCTGTCTCAACTGAGGGGCTTAAAGTTTGGAACAAAGCTATATCCTTCCAAATCAAACACATTACAAGCATAACACAATCGTTAAAAGATATGATCACTTTGAAAATCATTTTTTACCGACTTAACAAACGGAGAAGGTAGATATACAATTTGACTGTTTGTCTGCAAGTTTTTTTAAATTTTTTGGCGCCGTTTAATAAATAAACGACCTCCGTTTTTTTGTTGTAGTTTTCATTTGAAAGGATGCTATTGAGAGTTGTTGCATTGAAAAAAATCGACATTCCACATGTCCTTCCCACAAAAAAACTTCTCTCAAAAGAGGTGAAGGGGACAATTTTTTCGAGAATCGAAAAACAAAATTAAAGAAGAGACAATATTCGGAAACATTTAAATCAATAATTTTTCAAAAAATACGGTTTCTGAGTTGCAACAATAGAAAAGGATAAAATATATAGGTATGTTTCCGTTATGTTTTGAAATCACTCTCCTATGCCTAAGTGAATGTTCAATGATGAAAAAATATTTTTAACAATAAATAGAACCTTTTTTAATGGTTGGAGTACAGAAAAATTCAAAATAATCTTAATTCTACTATTCAGTGATCCAACTTTTTTTTTAATATCAATTCAGACGATCATAAAGATACCTACATCAATTTATTTAAATTTTTATTGTATCTTAGTAGATTTCATATTCTGAAAATTGATCTCTTATATTTACTATCCCTCTGTGTGCATCAAGATATCCTTAGATCCCTTAACAAAATACCGTCTTGAATATATCCAGGAGCTTTATGTAAATCCCATTCAAACGTTATCGCTTCGACGGCTCAATACAATTTGTCATTCCAAATACACTAAATACACCCAATCCAGGCCTCTTCCGTACCGATAATCTTGAATATTCTCTAAACGACCAATACACTAATTCTCCATCGTCATATCTCTTCTCGGCCATTCCTTCCATGCCTCAGCTATCTCAAAGTGGACGTTGTAATTAGTCTAGTCTACGGTATTATATGTCAATTTCCACCGACAATGGTTTGTTATTGTACCAGCCCGGACGAGAATGTCCGTCCTTCAACTCCTTTGCCTTGAAAGCGCCACTTATCTCTATCAGTTAACAAAATCTATTTGCCTGTGTGGTAGAAGGAAGACAATTGGGGAAGATGTTCACTTACTGCTTATATATAGCAACGTTGTAGCTATCATTAGAAAGATGACAAAAGAAACCCTTGAAGACTTTTTCCTTCCGATCTCCCTAATTTTTCATAAAAAGGAATATAATGACACCACAAATGTTATCATATTGAAAAACAATAGTTATCTATTATACAAGGGAAAAAGGTATTAGATTTTAGCTCGAGGTTAATATTCTTCCCGTGTATAATACACTATTTTTTTCTGTGACGAGAAAAACGATGATTTAATAATGATACAATATTACAAATATATCTGTCAATTTAATTTTGTGATTTGATGTATGCTTATGTGTATATATATATATATATATATATATATATATATATATATATATATATAATAAAATAGATTTTTGTTGGGGATGCAGTCATTTAATAAATAAAATTCTTTGTATTATACCAAGCTTTCGAGAATGTTTATTCTCTTCGTCGGGGCAAACTAAAAATCGTTACAATTTTTTTTTTTTTTAACTACATAATATATTATTAATTAAAGTACTTACATTACTTTAATTAATAATATATTATGTAGTTAAAAAAAAAAAATTGTAACGATTTTTAGTTTGCCCCGACGAAGAGAATAAACATTCTCGAAAGCTTGGTATAATACAAAGAATTTTATTTATTAAATGACTGCATCCCCAACAAAAATCTATTTTATTAAATAATAAACCAGTCAAGAATTCAGAATCAAATATATATATATATATATATATATATATATATATATATATATATATATATATATATATATATATATTGATTTTGTATTCTTGACTGGATTTATAATAATTTTGTAATGATTTGTAGTTTGCCCTGAAGAAGAGAATAAACATTCTCGAAAGCTCGGCTTCAATCAAAGAATTTTAAAAAGTGATAACTTGTCACCTGTGAACAGAAATAAAATGTAAAATAGTGATTTATTATACAAGGGAAAAAAGTACTAGATTTTAGCTCGAGGTTGTGTTGTCGACCTACGCAAAGCGGAGGGTCACAAAAAACCGAGAGCTAAAATCTAATATTTATCCCGTGTATAGTATTTCCCTGAATGACCAATGTTTATGTTTTTTCCAATCGGTTTCAGTTGAGATACGATGCGAACTGATAACAATGAATGAACAAATGCATCTAAATAATTTCCAAAACAACATATCGAAAACTTATTTTAGCTTAATTTCTCTCTTAATAAAAAAAATGGGAGAACAGGATTTGAACCCATGCTCTTCGGATGTATAGGAAATAACTTTACAACTAGCCCAGTGATCCTTTTTTCTATTATGACGGCAATCTATTATATTTAGAATTAGGTTATATTAAACGTCAGACTTATATAAATGTGCCTGTCAGTCTGATTGTCAATGTGCAATTTAAAATGCGATTTTCAGGTAGTTGCGGCTAATTTTTGTTAGGCCACCCAGGTGTAATATATTTTTCTGGCGTTAATCATTCATTTAAACCAGGTTTCATGTAAAAACAGATATCTGCAGTTATAAGCA
This sequence comes from Crioceris asparagi, assembly GCA_958507055.1. Lineage (NCBI taxonomy): Eukaryota > Metazoa > Arthropoda > Insecta > Coleoptera > Chrysomelidae > Crioceris > Crioceris asparagi. The sequence goes on from OY293828.1 coordinate 34,809,325, forward strand.
GTGGGATCTTAGACTATTGAACGTTCACTAATACCAGAAAAGATAGTACTTATTCTATTACCAATGTACATTCCTAGCTTGTTGTTATTCAGAGATTTTAAAACATCGCGTTGGAAATTCACATTTTTCGGAATTACTACAACTGCAACGAGAAACGGTAACTCCTTTGAATTTTTTTTCAATTTAAACATTTAATTTTGCGTTCTCCGATTTTAAATGTTATTGAAGTGAAGAAGATTACGTATGTGAGATTTTCTAAAAATGGGACCAGTTCTCTATTCTCCTCTTTTAAATGAATCAAAAATAATCAAAATCGGAGTACGAATCTATTATTCAACAGAAAAACTACTACTAGTACGAGTAGATTTTTTACAAGTAGGTACCTACATAAGCGAACAACAAACAAGTAATATTTATGACTCGATAATTACTTTAATTTTTTTCGATATTTATAACTTTCAAAAAACATTACATAGGTACATACTTAAATTCAAAAACACCAGCCTGGCAAAAAAAACATTCAATCGGAATCTGGTTGTTTTGGAACGTTTAGATTTGGCAAAATTACAATATCTTCTTAGGGTTTAAGAAGTTGATAAAAACATAATAAACTGGAAAATACGTCGAATGAAAAGATTATTATGCTAAAATGACATCAAAATTATTCCAATCCCCAAACAAGATTCTAAATTCTCTCTAAATGCACAATTGATTAATTAAATTCGGATAGGAAATATAGTTCGTCTCTTTCCATTTTTTTTATGCAAAACAGCCGCAATTGCCATTCGGCTAAAAACTATATCTATCCAATGAAATTGCTATTGACAAAAAAAGTCGAACAGTCAAGTCCTAAATTACAATTAAAACTGTAAACGGATTGAAACTCATGAAAAACTGTCATTTTCTACAGCAGAAATACTTTTTTATCAGCAATAATGGAAATTAGATAAAATTGAGCATCCGCTTACAAATATAATCTCACTTTTATTACAATTCAAACACGTGTCTTTAACTTAATAAATTTTGTTTGGTTCACAAGATATTACTATAGTTTTTTTTCAGCTATCGATCCCTGAAGGTTACAATTATTTCAGTTATAGATATGCGTGATTATTGTATTGTTATTCATATACTAGTTGAAAACAGTCAGGGAACGGGTTTGGAAAAAAACATATATGTTTGCCTTTCTTTAGCAATGTCCTAAGGGGCCCACACACATTGGTAACTATACCTCAACTTGAGTCCCGAACATAACCGAACTTGTTAGATCGGGTAGGAGTGGATGTCGTGTTGATCAACTGAGTTGAAGTACCTGGATCATTAACACGTTGAGCTGTGTGTGGGTCTTATTAGAGGTCAATAAATAGACTGTTTTTCTACTTACTATGTGTTTATTCATTCAGAACTGTATTTTTCAAGACCAATAAGGAAGGCTATTTTGGTCGAATCGAAGACAGAATAGCTCCCGGCCCTTCGCAAGTAGGAATTACATAAATTTAAAGTATTCAACACAATGTAACAAATACCCACGTTCAAATCTAAATTCAGTGGTTTGACCTCTTAGGCCAATGTGTTTGACATAGCGACCTGCAGCGTATGCACCGATATTACCTAATCATTTACTGAGTTTACTGAATCACATATATAGTCTGTTCACAGTTATTGTGCTTCAAACGGCATTTTTAAATTCAATTTATTTTTATATATTAAAACAGACACCTTTCAAGAAATTATTTACACCTTACACTTGTATTTACACCTTACCTTATAACATTTAAATATAGTATAGCATTAGGTTTTTGAAGCCTATTAACTATTCCATTCTTGTTTGTTGTTTTAGCATTCTTATCCCGTCCATATCAAGAAAATGTCTGGAATATCTATATCCTACATCCAATGAGAAAACAGAACCCTTATAAGAGTACACGGGTGTCTGCTTCATGGCTGTCTATCCATCTGACACAGATTATTTTGTCCGAGCCTGGAGAATTATGTTAAAATTTAGAATTTATGCGAAGATGACCGCATCACATCATACAGCTTCAATAAATGAACTCTTGATAGCTGGTGTTGATTTTGTTTGGTAAATTAGAAAATTAAAAGATAAATTATCCAAGTCGATCAATCTCAGTTGAAAGGGTTCATACTACTAAGTATAAAATGTTGCAAAAAACATAATTTAAAGCTATATTTCTAGATTACAGAAAAATCTAAGTAAAAATATTAAGTACGACAACTCGTACAAAACCAATTTGTGAGATCAGTGCCACTTCAATATTATTATCATTCAAATTCGATTTTATTAGATAATTATTTTTTCAATTTTCATTTTAATATTATTGTTATTTCTTCACGAAAATTTGGAATATATGGTCAATGTAAAAATCCAACATGCTTACATTATCATCTAGCCAATTTCTAGTGATATTTTCACCTCAAGAACCTATGAATAATCTTTAGGCATTAATTAATCATGTTGAATAGTAGTGTCGTCAACCCCCATTTTTCATATATTGGGTATAAATAAGTTGACTGTAAGTTAGATATTGAAAAGAGGATGTGAAAATGTGTTTCAGTTTTTGTTGCGGAAACAGTGGAGCCCTAGCACTGTATATTTTGTAGTAAGTAATTGAAAATTAGGTTGGTACCTGAATTAGATTAATATTTTGATGTCCATTTTTTAATGAAGATTTATCATACCTAATTATAAAAAAGATATGTTTTGAAATCATAGTACCAAAGCCAATGAAATATTATTGCTTTTTGGAGAATACAAAGCTAAATAATACAAAGAGACCGATTTTCATACTAATATCCCTGCTAAACTTGATAAATTTTCATTTTATAATGAAAAAATGGCTATGTATGCGGGAAATATAAATGAATTTGCGAAATATATTTACGCAAAATGGATTAATTCCTGATGTTTATTATAGGAGCCTGATATTTGAAATGATTTAGGTTTCGAGCGTGTTCAATGTTAATCTATTAACTCTCCACATCGAACTATTTATCTGGTTGTACATATCATGTCTATTTTATAAAAGTGATGTGATCTGTTGATTTTTATGCCAAATAATATTTGATATTATTATTTCAGTGAAACTGCGTCATCGTAATTGATTGAATTTATATCATTCTACTTTTATTAAGCTTGACATGATCAATTTACCTAGATAGTTGATATATTTTTCTGCTGAGCTTATCGACTGAAAGTTCAATGAGAATCAAGTGCAAATTAGTTGGATCGATTACATGGGAGCTACAAAATTACCTAGACACTCCGTGGTAAAAATTAAAATAAAGACCAGAAATTATGCAATATATTATTTTTTCATGCAAATATCGGACTGGCATTTAATTAAAAGAAAATTATTTGCCAATCGGTACCTATGATATTTTTTATATTGCTCCAATTAACAATTTGAAAGGAGAATTCATTCATAGTTTAACGTGAGAACTCACCCAAATAATAAAAGACACTCACACACACACACACTCACACTATCACACAAATATCTGGAGCCCTGGTATTATTCATATTATCTGTACCAAATGTTATCTCTCTTCATTAGTCAAAAAAATGAACCCTTACCAAATATTAGCTATATCCAGAATCACTATCAAAATAGATTGTAGGTATCTATTTCATAAATGAATAGACTGTCGATAATTTTCAAGCTATAAATAATGGAAAAATTCTCATCAACCAACAACTCCTCCAAGCTAGGAAACTTATAACACCAGATAAAGGCCTCATGATTTCTAATGTAAGCCCAACGATACCGCACGATATAATCGAAAAAGAACACTTAATCACCTTGGTATACAAAAATCACTTGTAGACTTCCTCAAGATTGGAACAATCGAAACTGAATTCAATCACATCTTGAGCTTTCGAAGACATACCTACATTTATTGCCCCATGAAATATAGATAAACTCCTAAATTGATTGTTGATAAGCCATAACTACACCATTTATCGAATCTTTTTCTCACAAACTTCAGTTTTCAAAGATCTTTTCCTTCAGGAAATCCAATACAAGACCTACCAGAATCCAAGAACAGTCAAAACAGTACTACTGACACAAAAAATCAAATATCTCAACCAGCACAACTTTCTCAATAACGACAACCCTCCTAACATTCACAATCGTCCCAGCAGGCACAAACTTCTCCCAGAGAAACATTGAATCTGTTACCAACCCATTCCTCAATCTCAAAATAACTCTGGACAACCTTAAAGAATCGTTGGGTCGCATGAAGAAATACCAGTCCAGGACCTGATAATATCCCCGTTATATTCCTTAAGGCACTCCCGGTAGAGGCTTAACAAAATCAGTCTAACTATTTACAACTTCATCTGGACAAGACAAGTTTTCCCCTTCGATTCAACGTTTCACCGATTACCATAAAAACTGATACACTTAGGTGTTTGAGCATTAGGAATATCTTAACATACGTAGGAGTTTGTGGCAGGACAACGTTTTTTAATATATATTTTTTCTATATATCTATATATTTAGATTCACTGGAACTTATATGTGATTAATATTTAATAAGTATGTGTCTACTACCAATCACAGCATAGGTATGTTAACGCTGAATGTGTCATGACAATTTAAGTGAAGTTGGAGCAACCGTAGCTTGTTGCTGATGGACGCAACATATTGTTTTGCTTTATACCAATATAGTACTAGCTCATTTAAGAAACTATTTGTGCTTCCTATAACTTGACCTTATCATTTGAAACAATTAACCTGATCCTTTATGCAACGTTGGTGTATGTATAGTCTATTCATAAGGAAAAAGTACAAAACCGTAACAAATATCGTCTCTTGGTTAAAAGCTTCTTTAAAATCTGTCTAGAAGCCATAGTCTTTCTAAGATCAAATATGGCTTCGAAATAATAAAAGTATAACCTTGAATTCAAATTTCTAGAGCAATTCCTTCAAATTTGAAAGAATTATTTTTGATAAATATGGTTAAGAGTAGGTATGCTCTATGTGTTTGTGAGGAATCCTCATAGCATTCATTCATGACATACCTACCTACAGGTATTAAGAAGCTGTATAGGCTAAGGCCACTTGCATTTTTTCTTGTGTAACATTTCTACTTCTGAGTCCTGAAGGAATTTAATGTCTACTGTATAATGATTTTTTCCATGTGTTTCACTGGATATATATACTCAACTTACAACTTTTATGATCTTGTGATACCAGTATAAGTTTTATTTTCTATGTAGGTATTTTCACAATCATCCAACAAAGCTGGTGATAAGGTCTGTATAAATTGTTGTATAATAATGGAAATTTTATGTAAAATTTCTCGAGTAGCATTATTAGCAATTAACTGTTATAATTCAAATACTGCACATTACAAATAATCTTGGCATACCAGTCAACAGATGTGGAAATTACCTCATAATATTCTCACATCGCCTGTCCGAAAAATGTACAATACGATCCAGCTGGCTCCTGCTTGAAAGGAGTTTTCATCACGGAACACGGCTCACTTCTGAATCCATTTTTGTATACAGCCCTTGTCGTCCGACGGCCAGGAAATGTTGCTATAAACTTTCCCGTCGTACATGAACTTCTACTAGAAATCGTCGTACAGAAATATTGTGCACGCCCCTTTTATCCAAAATGTGTAGAGAGCATCGGCGATGCATCCATTTCATCTCAATCGGATTTTATGCCCCGACAAACGCATGTCGTATAGATTTTTTTTATATATATATTTATATGTATGTGGACATTTTTATGTTATTTATTTTTGGGGCCGTTCTGCCTCCCATATTAAATTCGGGACGACAGAAGAGGATGAAATCGGAAACCGTATTGGGAGTATACATACACACACACACACAGACATATATATGTATGTATGTATTCGTTATATATGTTTGTGATGTTGGGTATGAAATATTCCCCCTCTTTTCTATATAACATATACCATGCATTTTTCATTTCGCTAGAAACCTTCCGCATAAATAGTAATTTATAGATTTTGGTTATGTTCGTTTCATTGAAGTAAACGAGTTCGTATTTCCTCTATCGTGAATAATATTCTCTTGGACGGACACAACGCAATATTGATGTAAAGCGATTTTTACAATCGTTTGCTATATAAAACTTATGATGCATCAATTTTCGTTTTCCTATTGAGATAAATACCCTCTGTATAACATGATATAAATGTACACTCATAACAACATATTGCATATTCAAAATCTTTTCGACATCTGCCCTTTTTGACCGACTTCAAAAAATGAGAAGAAGAATCATGTTTGCATTTTTTATGTAAGGCTGTTCTCGCGTTTTGTATAGGAAACGTGCTTCGATTTTCATAATTTCTGATTAATTTGAAATAGAAGAGTTGATATATGGTCCCATATTTAGAAGAACTCAAATCCGAAATCTCCTTCCCTCCAAAAACTGCCCAAGAATAGGGTGAAGGGGGTAATTTCCCTCGAAAATCTGAAACGCTAGAATTAAAGATGAGACCATATCCGGAAACGTTTGAATTGAATATTTTTTCAAAACAGTTACGGTTTTCGAGTTATAGGAATGGTAAAGACTGAAATAAAATATAACCGCTATATGAAGAGTGCATTTTTTTCGAAAATTGAAAATATGCTTTTTTGTTTTTTTTTGTTCGTGCGCGCCTTTTATATAGTAAACGAGCTCCGATTTTGATGATTTTGGATTCATTTGAAAGAAGGGGATTGAGAAATGGTCATAAGAACGCAAATCCGAAATCTCCTTCCCTCCGAAAACCGCCCCCGAATGGGTGGTGGGAGTGAATTTTCTCGAAAATTCGAAATCTGAGTTGGTATAATTAAAGATAGCACAATATCCGGAAACGTTTAAATAGAACATTTTTTCAAAAGTGTTACGGTTTTCGAGATAGACGCATGTTAAATATGAATTTTTGCTATGTGGAGAGGGCAATTTCTTTCGAAAATTGTAAATTTTTTGATACTACATGAAAGATATAATTATTTGTAGCAACATTTATAATGAACATTTTTTCCTTAGAGTTACGGTTTTTGAGTTAAATCGGTGTTAAAATGGTAACAACTAAAATATTCAAGCGTATTTCCGCAGCGATGTTCTGAGATCTCAATAATAACAACCACAAGCAAGGAATATACGTGGGTAATAGCATAAGTACTATCTTCATTGATATGGTATAGTGAACGTTCAACGATTTTCGGGACTAATGTTACACTCAAAAGTGTGAAATAAATATTTTTCACAAAAAATTGGACCGACGTTATTAGTTGATGCACTGAAAAGTATAAAATAATATTACTTCTATTGGTGATGGTACTTGTGAAGTTGGTGCCAAAAGATATCTATCTAACTGCAACTGAACAACTTTAAAACTAACAGCACCAATAGAAGTAATATTATTTTATACTTTTCAGTGCATCAACTAATAACGTCGGTCCAATTGTTTGTGAAAAATATTTATTTTATGAAAAATTGGACCGACTTTATTAGTTGGTGCACTGAAAATACAAAATAATATTAATTTTATTGGTGCTGGTACATTTGAAGTTGGTGCCAAAAGTCTTCTATCTAACTACAATAGCACAACTTCAAAATTATCAGCAAAATCGTCTGCGAATAGAGTTGATACGTTCCATTGAAGACAAGGGTGTGAAATTGGTATTGCACCCCTTTCAACCCCCATATTTTTAATTCCCTTTACATCTACCAAACGTTTCTTAGAAATTTTCAAAAGAATAATTCCCTAAGAATCTTTTTTGCCTCTTATCACATTTTGTTTGTAGTAACCGTTTTCCAGATAACTCTCAAAAATGGAAAGCTTGTAGGTACTCGTTAACATTTCAGAATATCGGAGTTGCCATGACATTTTGACGTTTATGATTTCTCGAAGTTTACCTTATTAACACTGTCGGTTGCATTTTTGTAAGTGAAAAATCCAAGATAATCAATTTTCTAATGACGAAATGACAAATATACATTTAATTTTTGGAGCATTTATTGGAAATAGGGCAGCTGCAATGAGGCGTTATGCCGTTCAATTCCCAAATCAACGACATCCTGAACGAAGAATGCTTCTTAGAATTGATCAGAGACTACAGGATAGGAGTAGTTTACAAAAAATTAATGTAGGGAATTCTTGAAGGCCCCGCAATACACCCAATGTCTAGACTGAGGAACAACTTTTACCAGAAATTGAAGAAAGATCTGCTGGGAGTACACGAAGACTAGTTGCAGAAATGAACCTCACACTCATTAATATGGAGAACTCCTCACGAAGATTTACTGGAGCCCTTTCATCTTCAACCTGTACAAGGACTACTTCCTGCAGATAATAATTTTCGTTTGCAATTCTGCAGATGGTTTTTGGATGATAGTAACAATTTTGCATCGAAAATCTTGTTTACGGATAAATCACAATTTACAAATAATGTTATTTTAAATCGCCATAATTCGCATATGTCTGGGCCGGAATTGTTGGTGAGTGCTTTATTGGTCCTTTTACTTTCCCCAACCGCTTGACAGGGGCCACATACCATCAGTTGCCGGACTTACTGGATGATGTGCCATTGGAAATTAGAAGGAACATGTGGTACATTCATGATGGTGCACCTCCATATTTCACTCTTGAAGTACAAAATTGGCTAGACAGAGAATTAGCCGGTCACTGGATTGGACGTAGTGTGGAAGCATCAAGAGCATGGCCACCTCGTTCTTCTGATCTGACTCCACTAGATTTCAGTTTTTGGGGGTACATGAAGGATAGGGTATATTCGGTTCCTGTTCATTGAAGAGAGAATTTACAGCAACGTATTGACGAGGCGGCAAGAGATTTCTGTCAAATTCAGCATATTTTTGACAAGATGCAAATTTCCCTGCCAGAATTGCATACAGGAAAATGGAGGATATTTTGAACACCTCCTTTAGGCATTTTAACCCTTCGGAATTACTAATTTTGTTTTGTTCTTAGGTTTATTGTTAGAAACATTGTTCCTGTATTCGCTGCACAGCGTTCATCACATCTCCATGGTGCCGATGCTCCTGGGTCCTCTAGAATTTCCTACTTCCTTGTCTTCGAACTTCGTCTTTCATTCAGCCTCCGATCAATCTTGAGGAACATATTCGTTAGTTATTATAGCTATACTGTCTTTACGACACTCTTACAACATTTCCTTTAAAAATTTAAGCGTTAGGTAATTCATAACTGTTCATAACTTGTTTTATTTAATGTATAGGTTTCATTAAAGCTTCCTGTAGACTCTCCAAGTGATGAAATTTCGAGAGATCATAAACGTCAAAATGTCATGGCATCTCCGATATTCTGAAATGTTAACGAGTACAAGCGTTCCATTTTTGCGAGTTATCTGGAAAACGATTATTTCAAACAAAATGTGACTGGAGGCAAAAAAGTTTCTTAATGAATTATTCTTTTCAAAATTTCTAAAAAACGTTTGGTAGTTGTAAAGTGAATTAGAAATATGAGGGTTGAAAAGGCGTGCAATGCCAATTTCACCCCCTTGCCTTCACTGGAACGTATCAACTCTATTCGCAAAAGATTTCCGACCCTAAGAAATAATATATACCAAAATTTCAAGATATTATTTCTTACTGTTTGGATTTTACAGCAAAAAACTTATTTATGTAATTTTGAAAGGCTGTAACTTTTTAAGGGTGCGTTTTGGTATGTAGATAAATGTTGACAAACCGACGTAGAATTGACCATAGAATATGCCATTAAGAGTATGACCATTCTTTATGATACACTCTGTATATTAATAATTCCGTGACGGGCTACGGTAGAATCGACTGAAACCTTACCTGAATAATAAGACATAAAAAATAATGATTTCGATATAATGTATAACATATATCCGCAAAATTCGAATTGTCGAGTATTTTGTTAAATTATAATGGTTTTAACAGTTCAATAACTGTCAATAGACTTTGACGTGAATAGCACATGTACTGACAATCCTCCAATATTGAGAGCTTAAAACAGAGAGTTATACAGAGAATAAACATTGAAAGCTCTTTATTTTGTTAATTTATGTTAGTTGTTTTGAAAGTTGATTTTAAATAAATATATATTTATGTAAAATGCAGTTTTAATGTATTATAATTATTAAACCCAATGAAGTAAGTTATACGAATCTATGCATTGCCTAATATTCCTTAAAAACCGATAACTACAAAAATATCTACCAACACTTTTTAATTATGAGTCCCATTTCACCCGGGTGAGACCGGATTTTCATCTAGTGATATATTATTACATGATCTCTGTAATATTCCCTCGTTTTTTATCTTCGATTTCCATAACATTGATGGAAAACCTCACTCTCTTAACTACATGATTGAAATATTCAATGCACATGCTCCATACATAATACTCAAGTTCAAGGGACCTGCAACGCCAAGGATTACACCCAATATTTGCTTTATGTCATTGCGAGATAAGGAATATGATAAGTGTAAGGCGGAATCGGCTGATGCTAACTGATCCTATTACCGTGATCTCCATAATACTACGGATTGCAGAAAAGAGCTTTCCTAACACCTCAATTTTCTACTAATAATAATAATAATAATATGGTCTGCTTTTAAGTCAGTAATTACTTCTAATAAACTCAACAATGATATTGGAGAAAATTTTAAAAATGTTCACCTTTTAAATAGCTACTTTAGATCATCGCAAGCGAACAATGCGGTGGACAATGAACTATTACTATTTTATAATTCAAACAAATCGCAGACTGTTACAAGCTTATTAAATTTCAAAGAAATTACGGATAATGTTTTAATAGAAATTTTACCCACAATTTCCTCTGATTCAAACGATTGTCATGGAATAAACTTGAAACTTATTAAATACTGTTCTCCAATTATTTTTACTAACGTAACAGACAATATTAAATATTGCTTGACGAATTCTGTTTTTCCTAGATGCTCTTGTTATTCCTCTCGCAAAAGTAAAAAACGCTACCAGTATGTCCGAGTTGAAACAAGTCAGTATTCTCTCTATAATGTCTAAAATACTCGAAAAGGTGATAGATGTACAAATCGGACAACATCTAGAAACTTTCATTATTTTGTTAAATACTCAGTCATATTTTCGGTCTAGTTATAACTGTGATACTGCTTTGCTGAGGCTGAAAAATGATATCTTGAAGGCATCAGATGAGGGTGAATTTACTGCTCTTATTCAATTAGATTATTCTAAAACATTTGATACCATCAATTATGAATCTACTAAATTTCATAGGTTTCGATAAATTTGCTGTAAAGTTGCTGTCAAACTACCAATATGGTAGAAAGCAACGTGTTGTTATAGACGGTCTGATTTGGAGGTCATATCTGGAGTACCTCAAGGATCTATTTTTGGTCTAGTTTTGTTTATCATTTATACAACTGAACTTTGCGCTATCCCTCAACACTAAAAATCATGTATAAGTATGCAGATAACATGCAACTTTACCATTCTTTTAATTATGTAGATTTACCTCTGCAAACAAACTTATAAGCGATGAGCTCAACTTATTAATCCAGACGTCAGCCGAGTATGCCTTGCATGTCAATCAGAACAAGTCAGTGGCTTTGTTACAAATTCCATTAATCTTTCTTTAGAGAGCATCGATCTGCCATTTTCCAACTCGTGTTAGATACTGGGCCTATATCTAGACACCAATATGCGCTTTAAAACAACACGAGTCACACCTTTTACAAGGATCTTATTCAATGCTAAAAACTCTCTATTCTAATAGGCAGGTACTAAATCAAAGACTATCTCCTCTTAATTACTGTCATACGGTAGATATATAACTCATGTTTGGCAATGCTGACATTCAAAGGATCCAGACTGTTAAAAATTCATGTCTCAGATTTATATATGCTATCAGAAGACACGATAACTCATACACTTAAATGGGCGAACTGGCTTAATTTGGCAAACTTATGTTTCTTAACTGCGCATGTCTGTATCATGGAGTTATAGTCACAGCAAAAGCTGCTCACCTTTTTAATAATATCAGTTTCAGAACTGATATTCATCATCTCAATTTACGCTCTCGAGGCGCAGTTTCAGTGGCTAAGCATCGCCTTGAGCTTTTTAAACTTTCGTTTTCCTACAGCGTTTCCAAAGTTTACAATAATAGTATTCTAAATAATTTAAAGCAGTTGTCAACACTTTGTTTCAAAAGAAAATTAAAGTCTCTCTTAACGATTGATCTAATTCTTACACATCGCATATGTCATTGTGCTTGGGGTTTGTGCGTGGGCTTCCTTCATAAACTGTCATTTTTAATTACCTGATTCCAGCTTCGTTTGGCCCTTTTTAGCCTTTAGTACTGGGATGCATCTATTGTTTATCTAAACATTAGATTTATTCTTATTTTTTTTATTGATTTAGTAATAATGCTGTTAAATCTGTATAAAGAAACTGTATTTGGGTTCAATAAAGAAATTTTCTGTTAATATTAGTTTGTATTTTTTAGTGCGCCAAGTAATAAAATCGGTCCAATTTTTAGTACAAAATATATATTTTTATTTCAAAATGCCATTTCATTTGTTATCTACTATTATTTTATTAATTAATCGGATATTTCTCGTATGGTATATAAACTATACAAGCATAAGACTGAAAAATGAAACAAGCTACCTGGAAATCAAAATTCGTGTTCAAGATTAAAGGGTTATTCAATTTTAGGGAATCCAGTATCTGTGAAATTGCACACGATCTACTTCGCATCGGCTTAGCAACAATCTCACATTTCTCACGTCACTACGTCACAAAACTATGAGGTTACAACAGATTTTTAACACGCTTTTATTACCTTCACTTATATGTTTGCTTGCTTGTTTGTTTGTTTGCATGTAATCAAAGTCTTTGAGCGATCCGATTTTCTTTAAACTTTACACACCTATTAATGACTGGTGACAATGCAATAATTTCATATGTAGATGCGAGTGCGACTCCTTGATGGGAGGTTCCATTCCTATATACATCTGAGCTCTATAGATGGATTCTCGTGGAATTTTCGATAAGCATGTGTGTTGGTAGGACATGTGATGGTGTTTGAGTGCTAGTGGGACTCTTTGGTGGAGAGTTCCACACCTATGGGTGTTTTTAATATCTGGATGAATTTTCGTATAACTTTCTATCTGTATATGGGTTGGGAGGTTTAGGATGTTGTGTACGTGCGAGTGGGGCTTTTCGATGAAAGGTTTCACACTTCTAGTTGTGTACGTACGAGTGGGACTTTTTGATGAAGGGTTTCATATCTATACCTCTCGGAGCTTTATGGATGGATTTTTGTGGAATTTTTCAATATGAATGTGTTTTGGAGGATTTGCGATGGAGTTTAAGAGTGGGACTATTTGGTGGAGGGTTCCATACCATCCTCGTATATATGACTATGATTGTTTATATCTCACTTACTTTCATTTGTGCATCGCTTTAATACAAACCGAACTAAAAAGTTGAAAATAAATAATAGTTTAAAATACAAAAAAGCACCCTTTAGTAGCAAACCAAACTAAAAGTTAGAAAATAAATAAGATATCATTTTAATGTAAAAAAAGCGTGGGGTGCTTTCTAAGTTAATTTTATAACTACTCTGCTTAAGTATGTCAGTATCTGTCAACATAAAATATTTGAATCAATGGACATCAAGCTCCGACGCTTCTTTACATTACAATTATATCTTATTTATTTTCTATTTTTTAGTTTGGTTTGCTATTAAAGCGTGTTTTTCAGTTTCTTAAACTATTATTTTTTTACAAGAGAACATGCTAATCGAAATGAAATTTGAAAGCATTGAAAGGACTATGATGATAATAGATATTCTTTAGTTGCCATATCATTATTTGCTAATTTATTAATTATCTTGCAATCAAGTATTCAGAATAACAGCCAGAAAAACACTGAAAAGTCATCATTATATTTGGCAATCAAGAATCAAGTGCCTAAAATTTCTGATTTCGATTATAGTAAGTCCGCATACATCAGAAGGATGTTGTTCTTTATATTGACTTTATGAAGTTCGAAAAATGTTATCATATGAATGATCATACTGCAATAACAGCGGTCCAGTATCTTGAATATGTTGAAAATAATTCACTGGAGTGATACTGATAGACTACCTAACAGCATATATATGAGAGATCCTATGTGAAGATAAAGAGCTCGATATCCAGCATCTAATTCAATTAAAATGTTAGGTATGAAAAATTGTTGTAGGGTTTTACCAGTTCTAGGAGAGGAGAAACTGTGAACTAATTTGTTATTAATTTGCCTCAAAGAATTATTATTAGGATTCTTCTCATGGACAAACGAAACCATTATAAGCTGATTCTTATGTCTGTTTGAACGTCTGTCTGTTCGTCTATCACAGACTATTTCCCCCGAATCAACATAACAGATAAAGTTGAAATTTGGTACTGATACAGGGTTATAATTCATCTTAGAAGAGTGTAGAGTAATACATTATATTAATAAAGGGATCTCTATTGTATTTTGCTATATACAATAGAGATCCCTTCATTATTATAATTTATTAATCTACACCTTTCTGAGAGAGAGTTCATGTGACCGTAAAAACGACATATTGCTTAAATAAACGAATTCCGATCCCGGGAATTGATTATTTCGTGAATCATATCTAAAGTTGAAAAGAAAAGCTCATTACGCTACATTTCAAGTAAAAGGACTCGTTATAAGGCCCTAATTAATTTTTTTTCATTATCTATAAATCAAAAAAATATATATTATATATTTCATCCTCCTATATAAATCTTTTGTTGCGCTTCAATGAATAACTAATTTATAGAAGGAAAAATAATCCATGCAAAAGATGCTGTATCAATACTTTAAATTTTAGACAGAACAGATGCAAATATAAAGTAACAGGCTGATTCAATTAGATATTTCCTTTGTGTACAATCACCGCGTATTTTTTTAATGATGTGATACAAGAATTTCAATCTATACGGGGTGCTTTTGATATTCTATAGATATGAGTTTAGTATCAGATGAACAGTTGAGAATTTGATTTCCAAGTAGTAAATTTTCATTTGCTTCAACTTTGATAAGTTTCGTTGGGCAATCCTAAATATAATATATCTCCCTCATATACTATTTGAGGTAGTATAATGAATACAAGATATAATAATAACAATTAAGTACATCTGCTTTGGGAGGGGCTCCCAATCAATTCTCCTTATCGTTCATCCTTTCCCCTACTTTGAATGCTCGACAAATTAGCAAGAATCCACGCTGAAACAGAATTTGCGGCCAACCGAGCAGGTCAGAACACTCTAACTATCGCCTACTAATTGCATATTTCGGTTTCCTAACTACTTAACTAACTTCGTGGACTTTCAATTACCACGTGCAAGATGGACGCCTCCCTCCAGCCTTAGAGAGTTAATGCTAAATTGTACTGAGTTCCCACTAACGAGATGAAGAAGGAGTGTTAGGTGGAGATGATGACCGCAGTAGTTCGTGGTTCAATATTTGTTTCACAATTTTATCTAATTTATATCCATGTCTTAAAGTATGTTTGCTTGTAAGACTGCAATAACTTTCTTATCGGCTCGGTTTGCACCTAATATTGCCAATATCCTCTCTCTCAAAATTTACGATTGAGCAATTTTTGGGGGTAATGAGAAAGTAATGTATTACATAAACAACAAAGCAGTATATAGTAGGGTGTACTCGAACGCATCAATCATTAATATAACTTTCGTCGCTTGATCTTATCGTTTTTGAGAAATACTGGCTTTATCAAACAATTCTGACAACACGCTCGTTACAGAAACTAGCGGCAATTATGTGCTTGTGCTCTTTCTGCGGCCAATATCAAATTTCGGATGTCAAATGAGGCTTACAGCCGTATTCATAGAGCTTCCTTGAGGAATGAGGATTCCTGGTTCCTAATTCCTCGTTTCATAAAAATTCCTTCATCAAATAAGGAACCTTATTGTTTCCTTAACTCAAGGAACTTATCGAGGTTCCTTAAGGGAACCAACCTAACCTCAAACCAGAGAAATGTTATAATAACAAAACAAATTTTCCCTGATTAATTATAACCTCTAAAAAGACCGTTTTCAACTTATGGTAAAAATAGTTGAGGCACACGTTCAGATTTCTTTACGGAGCAAAGGACACTGATTTTTTGAATCATCCGACGGAGAATTCAGTGACGACTTGTGAAAAGGTACATCCGCAACAGGGAAGATCCATTCGAATTTTTTGACGATGTTCTTTCTCGAAAAGGTACAGATTCAGTAAAAGGGCTGTTGTCGACATCTTATTACCTATGGTCAATGCTCAATTTTGGAAAGTAAACCGTCTTGTAGATTTAAAATATTATATTTGAAAAAGAATACCTAGGATCCTTTTATGTTATTTTGTTTGTGTCTGATATTGTCTGTCAATAATTAGAGATCTATCAGAGACTATCTTAAAATAGATAGAAAGTCAATATTATTCGTTTAGTTGAAGAAGAGCGACAAATAAACTTTAAATGTCGTTTCTTAATTTTACAGGTAATCTTTGTTATGTTACAATATGATTTGAGTTTACCAATGAAATTTTAAAATAAAACTTTGTTTTACAGAGCAGCACATGGTTTAATTTGTCGTCTAAAAAGATAATATTAGAAAAAAAGGTCTTATAAAACGACATTCTTAGTTAAGAAAAAGGGAGAAGTTACGATTCACGTTTGCAGTATTAGCAGGATCTGACGGAAAAACCAATGTGATATTTACAACCTCAATCGAGACACCAGATGGACGTATATTTGATATCACTGATGATTTAAAACCTGCAAGTAAACACACCGGCATAATGAATAACGAGTACAGATCTTTACAAATGTCAATTTCGCTAAAGAAAAGACATCAGACGAAGGTGAAAATGTAGAATTTGGTGAACAATACTTAGATGAAATTACACATGAAACGAAGCTTTCCGATAATAATAATAGTGCAGATTCCGGAAATAAAAATCTAGGAAAAATAGCAGAAATATTTTTACTCGAGAAATTTTCAGGAAAAACATCAAATGTTATCCAATGGATTAATGAATTCTAGAATGAATGTACACGTTTTCAGATCTTAAAGGATACAGAAAAAAATGAGACTTTAAAGCATTTACTTGAAAAACAGTGCCTCGATTGGTACACTAGTATCTTATTAAAATGTACAATAAATGCAGGATGGGCAATGTGGAAAACTAATTTTTGTGAGACATACGGAAACAAAGGGTGGTCACAAGTTAAATATGCATTCACATTTAAATTCCAAGGTGGTTCATTATTGGAATATGCCATAAAGAAAGAAAGATTATTACTTGAGATAAATAGAGAAATTGACACACAAACAATGATTAACCTTATTTTTATGGGATTACCAGATTATATAATGTACAAAATGGATAAGGAATCAATAACATCCACTGAAAAACTTTTCAATGAAATGGGTAAACATGAACCAACAATAAATAAAAACAATTTTAATAAATTCAAGAAAAACGCAATTGATAATAAAGTAAAGGTTGATAAAATTAAACCTTGCAAAATATTTGCGAAAAACTAAATAAAGGTAGTCGTTTTCACGCTGAAGAAGAATGAAGAGAAACTATAGTAAAAATATAAACAATACTTTATTAGATGTTGAATTAAGTGATAATGAGGCAAAAAAGAGTTATTACACCATGAATTGAAGTCAAATTAAAGTTACAAGAAAAAGTGAATGTATTTGGTATATATGATTTCGGCTCTAATGTTTCTTTAATAAATTCTGAATTATTAAGATTAAAGACGTAAGTAAGTAAAAAATGAATACAACAATACAAGTTTAATAACAATTAATGGTGTAACAAGGACAAAATGTTTGACAAAAATAAAAATTAAGATTTTTGAAATAGAGAAGAAAATGTTTATATTATGGATGGAAAATACTTTAAATACGATTTCCTGATTGGAATAGATATGATAAAAGAGATCAACTTGATTCAGAATCAAAATTTGGAAATCGTACAAAAACCTGAAGAAAACTTAACAAAGGACGAACTACATCTTAAAAACAGATCTTGAAATTTATAAATTTTAATGAACATGTAAAAGAAGAAAAATTCGTAATGGATCTGTCATTTAAATAGTCAACAACAATCTGAAATAAATAGATTGATTGAGAAATATAAATCAACCTTTGCAAAGGATAAGTATTATATCGGAACAATGAAGGATTACGAAGCACGGATTGATCTACTTGTAGACAAATACTGTACTAAAAGGCCTTATAGATGTTCAGTAGAGGATAAATTAGAGATAGAAGAACAAGTAGGAAAATTGCTCGAAAAAAATCTTATAGAGGAGTCATACAGTCCATTTGCAGCACCGGTAACCCTTGCTTTCAAAAAAGCAGATAAAAGGAAAACAAAAATGTGTATTGATTTTAGAGATTTAAATAAAATAGTGATACATTAGGCTCAACCGTTTCCTCCGATTGAGTAACAAAAACCAGAAACTGAAAGTACTTTTCAACCTTAGATATAAACTCTGCGTTCTGGTCTATTCCCTTGCGAATTCAAGATAGAAATAAGACCGCGTTTGTCATGCAGGAAGGCCACTATCAGTGGACATGTCTACCCTTTGGTTTGAAAACTTCGCCAGCTATATTTCAAAGAATACTAAGAAAGTACAAATTAACAGATTTCACAGTCAATTTCATTGATGAGATCTTGGTGTTCTCAAAATCATATGCAGAACACATAAATCATTTATCAAATCTTTTAGAGGCTGTAGAAATAGAAGGTTTCCGATTAAAGTACACAAAATGTAAATTTGCAACGAATTCCGTAAATTATCTCGGACATATAATAGAAGATAATACAGTTAGACCAGTGAGAGATAATTTCATTTCAATAAAGGATTTCCCATCACCAAAGATTTAGAAAAATATTAGACAACTTCTTGGAAAAATCAACTTCTACCGTGAGTACATATCTAACAGTTCGATAATTTTTGAACCACTACATAATTTACTGAGGAAAAATCAAAAATTCATATGGTCAACAGTCTGTCAAGAAGCTTAGAAGAAGAAGATAAAACAACTACTATGATCGCAACCAATCTTAGATATTTTTGATCAAGACTTGCCGATAGACATATACACAGATGCATCATTAGAAGGTATTGGAGCCGTTCTAAAGCAGATTCAATTGAACTGAAAGGAAAAACCAGTAGCATACTTTTCAAAGAAATTGAATGAAGCCCAAAGAAAAAAGAAGGCTGTATATTTAGAATGCTTAGACATTAAGCTATAAGATACTGGCAATACTGGCTAATAGGTAAATCTTTCATTGTATATTCAGACCACAAACCGTTGGAGAATTTAAATATTAGATCTAGAACGGATGAAGAGTTGGGAGAATTATCCTATTATCTGTCACAATATGACTTCAAAATTAAATATTCTCCAGGAAACAAGAATTTAGAGGCTGATTTTTGAGTCGAAATTCAGTATTGAAGGCGAATAAAGACATAGATGAACAATTGAAAGTAATAAACTTGATAACAATGGATGACATATTAAAAGATCAAGAGAAAAATAAAGATATTCAAAAAGAACAAGTTAATACAAAAACATAAAATATATTATAACAGAATAAAAAACAAGAGAAAATAATACTCTCAGAGGAATTTAGTATAAAATTTATGAAACAAATACATGAAAATATGTGTCATGTAGGCATAAAACAAATGCAGAAGAAAATAGGAGAATTTTATACAGCAAAGAAGTTAACAAGAAACATCATTGATATATGGAAACAATGTGAAATATGTATAAAGAATAAAACAAGAGGACAAGCTAAATACGGTTTAATGTCGTACTTAGGCCCTGCTACAAAATCATTTGAAATTGTTTCAATAGACACGATTGGAGGATTTGGCGGCTCTCGATCGACAAAAAAATATTGGCACCTTTTAGTGGACCATTTCACTCGATATGCATATATAGTAACCTCAAAGACACAGAGTGCAAAGGATTTTATGAAACTTATTAATAATGTACCAAATTGTAATGAAATTAACATGGTTCTTACCGACCAATATCCAGGAATTAAGTCAAAAGAATTTAAAGTTTTCATAAATGATAGATCAATTATGTTGATTTTTACTGTAGTGAATTCGCCATTTTCTAATGGTCTCAACGAAAGACTGAACCAAACACTCGTAAATAAAACAAGGTGCAAGTTAAACGAAGAACCAAACACAACTGAGTGGACAACTATTGGTCATAATTGTGTGGATAGATATAATAACACGGAACATACAATAACACGCTTTTCACCAAGATACCTATTGGATGGTACAGATATGTCATTCATTCCAAATGAACTGAAACTAGAAAAAGAAACAGATGATTGGATTAGAGATAGAAAAACTGCATTAGTAAGATCAATCAAGTCACATGAATATAATAAAAGGATATTTAATAAAAATAGAGTTAACCATAATTTTAATACAGGTGATAAGGTGTATGTTGAAAATGGACACAAATTAAATAGAAGAACATTGGATGAGTTAAGGATTGGTCCTTTTAAAATTGAAGAAAAACTATCGCAATCAATATACAAGATTAATACAGGTCATAGAAAGACGGAGTCAAATATATTCCACATTACAAAACTTATTCCTGTGCACATACCAAAAGAAGATGAAAAAGAGGAACAAGAAGTTGGATATTCGAAGAATCGAAAATTTTAAAATGAATTTACTGACCTAGGGGGGGAGATGTAAAAGAATACCTATGATCCTTTTATGTTATTTTGCTTGTGCCTGACATTGTCTGTCAATAATCTGAGATCTGTCTGAGATTATCTTAAAATAGATAGAAATTCAATATTATTCGTTTAGTTGAAAAAGAGCGACAAATAACCTTTAAATGTTGTTTCTTTGTTTTACAGGTAATCTTTGTTATGTTACAATATGATTTGAGTTTACCAATGAAATTTTAAAATAAAACTTAGTTTTTCAGAGCAACACATGGTTTAATTTGTCGTCTAAAAAGATACTATTAGAAAAAAGGTGTTATATATTTTTATCACATAAGTAAGAAAATTTAGGTGATCCATTTTCCAAGATGGTTAGTGGTGATTTGCGTGGATACAGCCAAGCATCAGTGTTAAGAATTGTCACTCGAGTTTCCAAATTCTAGCGTCAGCTCTCCATATACATTTTTCTACAGAACAAGTCCGTTCAAATTATAAAAATCAATTTTACAACTAATAAATAACCTCACAAATGAGAAATGAACGGCATGCCTAATTTATTTAGAGATTAACGATGTTGCCATCACAAAGACAAAAAATCCCTCTAAAAGTCTATGTATTCGGCTGTTAGAATAGTCTACTTTCTAGATCAGTCGTTGAAAAACTAATTTGCACATACCATAAAATATCCTAGCTTGCCGTATTATGGTTTGATAAAATGTTATCTGTTCGACTTTAAATACCTATGTACCTAGGTATATCTCAGCAATTTCCTCAAAACTGGTGAAGTAGCCAGATATAAATATTTTCTATCAACTTAAACTACTACATACAAACATACATCACTCTTATTTGGTTGACAATTTCAATAAATATTTCTTACAAAAAATTGGACCGACGTTATAGTTGATGCACTGAAAAGTATAAAATAATATTACTTCTATTGGTGATGGTACTTTTGAAGTTGTGCAGTTGCAGTTAGATTGATAGCTTTTGGCACCAACTTCACAAGTACCATCACCAATAGAAGTAATATTATTTTATACTTTTCAGTGCATCAACTATAACGTCGGTCCAATTTTTTGTAAAAAATATTTATTTCACACTTTTGAGTGTAACATTAGTCCCGAAAATAGTTGAACGTTCACTATACCATATCAATGAAGATAATACTTATCCTATTACCCACGTATATTCCTTGCTTGTAGTGGTTATTATTGAGATCTCAGAACATCGCGGCGGAAATACGCTTGAATATTTTAGTTGTTACCATTTAACACCGATTTAACTCGAAAACCGTAATTCTAAGGAAAAAATGTTCATTATAAATATTGCTACAAATAATTATATCTTTCATGTAGTATCGAAAAATTTTCAATTTTCGAAAGAAATTGTCCTCTCCACATAGCAAAAATACATATTTAACATGCGTCTATTTCGAAAACCGTAACACTTTTGAAAAAATGTTCAATTTAAACGTTTCCGGATATTGTCCTATCTTTAATTATACCAACTCAGATTTTCGATTTTCGAGAAAATTCGCCCCCACCAACCCTTCGGGGGCGGTTTTCGGAGGGAAGGAGATTTCGGATTTGCGTTTTTATGAATATGGGACCATTTCTCAATCCCCTTCTTTCAAATGAATCCAAAATCATCAAAATCGGAGATCGTCTACTATATAAAAGGCGCGCACGAACCAAAAAAAAAAAAAAAAAAAAAAAAAAAAAAAAAAAAAAAAAAAAAAAAAATAAAGCAGACAGTCGAATTGTATACCTCCTCCGTTCGGGGTTCGTCGGTCAAAAATACTTACTTTATTTGTAGCCAGACACCTAATTTAGATATTTATTGCAATACCTAATTCGATTTTGATAGCCATGTTCCACTATTGAATCTACTTGATTATCTGCGCAACCGCAACGCGACTGCTGAGAAATATGCAATCGTTGCTGTCAGCGACTGCAACAAAATTGCAACTGTATTACTGTTTGCGACTAGCAACCTGTTTGGAATTGTAAAGCGATCACAATGCGATAACAACTGGGTTGTTTTTTGAAACGGTCATAGATAGAACTTTCATTTGATACCTAGATTGTGGGCTTGTGCTTAGTAGCTTGTTTTTTGCAAAAATTTCACTTATTCTACAATCTGTAACTCTAAAACCTAACAAAAAAGCAAAATTATGTTGTTTTTTACCAATAGTACCTATAGTTTTATTTTGAGCATCATCTAATATTTTATATTATATCAGATGATAAGGTTTTGCTAATAATGAATTTTCCGTTTACTCAACATGGACACCCTGAATATTTTTCAATATTTCGATGGACAATATCAAAATAAATACATTGTACAAAAAACCAGACCGACGTTATTAGCTGGTGCACTAAAAAATGCAAAATAATATTAATTTCATTTATGGTAGTACTTTTGAAGTTAGATTGAAAACTTTGGCATCAACTTCACTTATTTTTTAGTATTTTTCAGTGCACCAACTAAGTCGGTTCAATTTTTTGTAAAAAATATTTATTTCACACTTTTGAGTGAAACATTAAAAACGAAAGTTGTTGATAGTTCACTTATACTATTAACCATGTAGGTATATTATTTGCTTGTACTTGTGACCAAAATCTGAGTACGTTTACTATACATAGTGCGGGCGCACAAACCAAAAAAACAGACTGTCGAATTGTATACCTCTTCCGTTTGGGTTCGTCGGTCAATTTATATTAGATTAGGGTTCCCTATGAATATCTCAGTTTTCTAATTAAGACACAAACACTCTCACTACTTTATCTAAATCAGCACATATGTTTAATAGCGAAATTGAAGAAATACATTTTGACATTATGGCCTTGTTTATGAAGATCAGGAAGAAACAGATCGAAAATTGTCGCACCAAAGCTACAACGAAAATCCCAAGACATAGACGCTACTTCTGTGATCAGAAGAAGTACCAAACTTTCCATTTTCACCTTTTCTATTAAAGTTTTGAATGATACAGGCTCTACCAAGTCTTGTCTCAACTCCCATAATTACATTTAAGTATTTTGAAATTCATGCAGAACATAAATCATTTACCATTTCTCCAGTTGTTCAATAATATTCAGAAAATTACTTTTCAAATGTTCCGAGTTTCCATGAATTGAATAATAATTGTAATATCAATCTCAAATTTACATCTCTTCAAGTTCATGAGGTATCCGGCGGAAATATAGTTCATACTAAATACTAGCTATGAAAATCCTATAATGGAAATTCAATACATAGACATAACCTTCAACTCATTCGGTCATCAAATCAAAATAACATTCGTATTGCATTCATCAATATCTAGAAGCACAAATACAAATATCTCTATCTCGAATGTACAAATTTCAACCAATAACTTGATGGTGCCTACAACAACAAACTACAACGACATAACTTCAAAATTACCACCACCAATAGAATTGAAATTATTTTGTATTTTTCAGTGCAACAACTAATAAAGTCGTTCCAATTTTTTTGAAACAAAATATTTCACATTTTTTGGTGTAACATTACTCTCCTTTTTTTAAGTCGGTCAATAATTATATACAAATGTTTCTTACCCCCCATTTACATTCAGCAACAGACACTTTTGTGGCAGCATAGCAGACAAGTATTTTTATTCTTCTATAATGCTCTCTGCTAGCTGATTAAACTTACATAGCAAATTTTATTTTTCCATTCAAAATGTGGCAATGGTCCAGAGAACTTACAGCTTCACTTTGAAAAGGTTCGAAGAACAATTTTATTTTTCCATTGATTTAATCCACTATTCTATCACGCATACAATCTTTTTTTTAATTCAAAACACTGTTTTGACGTCAGATAATTTCAAATGTCTCTAGTTTCATAATTCACTCACTGCTGATTGGGCTGACTGACATACCCCAGGGAAATGGACAACGCAAATGGCAGGAGCATCAGAAGTAGAAGAAATAAGGTGTGTAAATATTCGCAATGTGATCTGAATGTAAACGGCACTTAAAGGATGTAATGATACACAATAAACAAATGAACATCATAACAAAGTATCATAAAGGAAAAAAAACGAACTATCGTGGTATAACAGAAATAGTTCATATTACTGGCCTGATATAAAAGATGAAGAACAAATGAAATTCTTGCAACTCTTTCAACATATCAACTACATTTCTTCATTTAGTAGATGAAATAATTACATCTTTAAAGTTTGGTATCAAACAAATTTATCAAGATACGAGAATATTCCATGTCAATTTTCCTCTTCATAACATAGAATATTGATCAACGCAACATCATATAATAAATATACAATGGACCATAGTGAAGATATCAAAATATATATAGTCAATACAAATATGCAGTTGAAATCAATTCAACCAAATATATACATATTTTTGAAATCACATTTCACTTTGTACCAGGCCACAAATTTGTTTTGTGCTTGAGGCAATTCATTTCATCGTTTCATGTTTGACGCGATATTATATTTTTTACAGTTATCCACATAGTATGTTTACGCTCAAAGGATTCAATCCATATTTTTGTTATTGAATGGTAGACGGACGTACATTGCAGAATTGCCAAAGTGACCGTATTAAGCTAGCGTTGATAAAACTCAGTGTGGCAATTCCTATTCGGGATATAAAGTAGCAACTAGTACTAGTGGACTAGATAATGGAGTAATAAAAATATCCAGCTGTTGACTGCAATCAGTGTTCGAAAGTTGATGAGATTCATAAATATAATGCTTGGCTATTTTTGAATATGTGAATATGGATGGAAGCTATTTTGCCCGCTGTTCACGTGGATTACATCATATTTGCACGAACTCCCATATGAGAAAATTCCACTTGTAAGAATTTGGAAATTTTAGTTACTAATTTTCAAGAAATCTGAAAGCATAAAAAGACGATACTGTTAACTGGTTGCGATCCGCCATATTTTATTATTTGCTAAAATTTTATGCAGTAAAGTAGTCATAGAAGAATAAATGAAAAAAAAATCCGTAAGAGAAAGATAAATTCCCCACCATACAGTGCGGCCTAACAGTGACGTATCATTCAAGCTCTTGTATCTAGGCTACTTTTATTGCTGAAATAAGTATTGGTAACTTGTTGTAGTGCTCAAATTATTTTTATACAGGATGTTCTCAGAAGAGGGTAGCAAATCCCTACTTTTCAATAGTTTATTGAATTTGGAATATCTGAAGGCGGAGGTATCTTCAGTAGCCTGGCTCCATCCTCTTATGACTTTTTCCGTAAGCCAGTGGAAGAGCCAGGAGCACACGCATCATCATCGTTTCCGAGAATTTAGTGCATACTATTTTCGAACTGAATTATACCTTTTACCAAGCTAATAGTCTAAATAGGTAAGAAGTAATTACTTTCAAGACTCAATATTTACTAAGTAGAAAATAAATATATACTGGTGGACAGTTGCTTTGCAACATGGAAATTTTTACCCAAATTCAAATCTGGATATTTTCGAAACGAAACGAGATATCGAGTTGCGGTATTCGAGTGGTTCTTGACCAACTCTTTGAGAAAGTGCAGAGTTCGACCGGTATATATTTTTTATTTATCCACTTATACAGGGGTGAGCAAAGGAAGTCATGTTTTTTTATCAAAGTTTGGGGCTATGTCAGATTCTCAATTTTTGATCTTGGAAATTTTTCTATGCATCTTTTTCATTTTTGGAATATCCTAAAAAAGTAAATTCTCAAATTTTCCGAAAGTTGGCTATAACTCAAATTATGGTATTTTTAAAAAAATGTTACATTTATCCCTAAAAAGGAACTTTTTCGGGGTTCTCTTGAGAATGGGTAATTTTTTCAACACTGTTGCATAAAATCAAATTTCATGCATCTGAGAATAGATTGGAAAACGTATCATAAGATTTTTTTTTAAAACTTCGGCAAAGTAGGCCTCGAAGATGCCAAGCTGTAATCGATGTGTGCGGTGGGTCTACAAGTTACGAACAATATTGTTTAAAATAAGTGTTGCTGTTTTGTAAAAAGTTCTTGTTTGTCATTGTTATTTAGATATTTAACTGGTTTTAAATTTTTGTTTTCTCAAATGTTATACATATTGTTAATATTTATCAGTGAATTATTTGGTGTTGTTTGCAAATTTAATAGAGTCTATTACCTATTGGAGAACATCTTCTCCAATGAAGATGCGTACCCCAATGTTGAATGAGGAAGAAGAAATAATCCAGATAAAAGATGAATAGCACTGTTGGCCAGCATCATAGCATTTTGAAAAATAACACTTTCTATGTTGTTAGCACTTCTTAACAAACCAAAAAATGTTTTTGGTGTTACGCCACTGGAATACAACTCTATATTAAGAGTGGTAACTTGGGTTTGCTTATTAAGCTGTTTAATTACATAGTATAATTTATAAATTCTGTTTCAATTAAATAATCTCAAAATAGCAAATTTTTACTGCAAGCCACTGGAGGCAATAATGTTCAATGAGTACTTCACTCTCTTCTCGGGTCCAAGAAATACCACTTTATGCAACTGTATGAGAAAAAATACCCATCTTTAAGAGAAATCCCGAAAAAGTCCCTTGTTAGGGAAAAATGTAACCCTTTTTTAGAAATTCCATAATTTGAGTTATTGCCAAATTTGAGAAATCACTTTTTTTATTTCCAAGATCAAAAATTAAGAGTCTGACATAGCCCCAAACTTTGATAAAAACATGACTTCCTTTGCTCACCCTGTACAAGTGGACAAATAAAAAGATATACCGGTCGAACACAGCACGAATTCTCAGACTCAAGAACCACCCGAATACAGCAACTCTTTATCTCTAGTATATCGTAGGATCAGTTCTTTTGAACTTCGGATTGCTGTGGTCTCAAGAATTCCAATAAGATCACTGATGGCATACAACTGGCTATATAATATATATATATATATATATATATAATATAATGGTCAGTATACTGGGTCAAATCTAGGAACACGTCTACTTCATCAAAAATATATTAGAATACTAGCTGACCCGACACATGTTGTCCTGTCTTAAAAAAGCAAAAACAATATCTTGGTTTTCAAAGTTTTCACCCATGACAACAATAGGAACTTCATCAATTGTAGCCGTATTATAGCGTCTTGCGTGTTGTCCTGCAGGCGTCTTATCGGCTTTACTGACAATTTTGTGGTAATCAGATGACATGCGGTATAATGCAGTCTTGAAAAATACAACCAATTCGTTGTCTGATGGAAAAACATTTGAAGTTGTTCCACACTTGGTCTGTTCACCGATTTATTGTGTGCATAACGCTGATCGACTTGTTTTGCTGAATCGCCCATGAAATAAATTTACAAAAATTGTACCACCATGTGACTTTCAAGATACTTTGTCAGCACTGCCATTCCCCCGTCAACTTTTTTCTGGCTGCTTTTGGTTATTCACCTAGCTACAAACCTACTGTACCCTACTTTAATTGATATATGATTTCAATTGAAAATTACCAATGTATTCAGGCACGTGGTGGTAAAAGTTTATTGTTTTGCAATATAGTTACCTTGAAAGTTTGCATAAAATTGTCTTCAATAACTTTTGTTGCGCCAAATGACTTCATTTCTAAACAATTATTGTATTCCTGTATATGTGTTAAAAATGTATACAATCTGTCCCATTTCCGTAAATCAATGAATCCAGGGGCTTCATTATTTCAATATTAGGTGTGATTGATTTTAACTTACCGAGATGAATAAATACTACTTAAAAACTCTCTGTATAATAAGTTGAAATGACACTACTCTTTATCAACCGATCCATCTATGTTAAACGA
This sequence comes from Crioceris asparagi, assembly GCA_958507055.1. Classification (NCBI taxonomy): domain Eukaryota; kingdom Metazoa; phylum Arthropoda; class Insecta; order Coleoptera; family Chrysomelidae; genus Crioceris; species Crioceris asparagi. The sequence continues at coordinate 34,837,933 of OY293828.1, forward strand.
TATTTGCAGCGCGCGTTCTGTCAAACTGACAATTGCTGACAGTTAAGTTAAACAACTGTATGTACTGTATGTAAAATTAATATTGTCGTTAAGTTTTCTTAAATGTTCTTTAATTTTCTAATGTTCCGTTCAACTTTCTTAATTTTTTCTCTCCGTAAGAACCATCCTCGTACTTCGAGGAATATTATAAAAAAGAATTTGCAAAATCGGTTCAGCTGCTCTCGAGATTTGCTCTTAGCAACACATTTAAAGATTCATTTTTATATTATAGATTTACAAATTCTATGAGCAAAACATTTTTAATGTCACATTGTATAATTTCATAATAGCGGAGTAGATGATTTTATTTGGATAATACGAAATCATGATGTTTCCGTCCACTTCTGGCGTTTACCGTTTATCTACGCTTTGAATTATTCTACAAACATAGTTAATTATCATATGGCTTGGAAGCGATTGTTCGTTAAGTGATTCTGTTCCTAATTCAATATTGAATAATATTATTTTCTCTGGCATTGCAGTAAAAAAGTATTTGTTCATTGTCGTCGGGGGATTTAGCAGGATGTAGAATAAAAAAATCATTAAAGTGAAATTTGAACATCCATAGATTTTTTCTTTATTATTTTTGTTCTGTTCATTTTATGGATAATTTCTTCGAACAAAAGCTGTAGGTACCTATTATAACTATAACCCAAAATTATTTTTGATGGTATTTAGGTACACTATGGCCCTTTTTGATAATAGGTAAATTTCTTTTAGAAATTTATCTATTACGATCGTTCGCACTTTTGAATTTCGCAAAAAAATCAACAAAAAGTTTATATATATATAAAGGCTGACTTATAAGCGGACGTAGTCCTTTGAGGAGATGAAAGTAGAGCTTAGTTGCTGTCGATTATACATTATTCACTACTATACCACTCTTAACGGTCTTCGAGATATTTACTTTTTTCAAATTTCAAGAAATTCAGTACTTTTCACAGCAAATATTTAAAATCAACGGAAATAATGAGAGCCTTTCTAAAAGTCGCTCTTTAATTTATAAGCTGACACACATACCCAAAATATCAGCCGTGAAAATTATTAAAATACTAATATTAACTAAAAATTATTTCGGTTTAAACTCAACTCTTCTTTCCAAGTTTCTAACTAATGGGTCCTTTATTCTAGAAAATTCTGAAAATATCATAATACATCAAACATTCAAATTATTGTAGAAGGTTCTCTATTTTATTGCCTTCAAAATAAGATACCTTATTTCAGGATTAACTTTTTGTTTTATTATTAACTAAATAATTTTTATTTGCAACTACTGGTTTTATTTTCACATTAATTAGAAATGTCACAATGCAACACTGTTTTACATTTTGGTGTAATACTCGCTTAATAATGTTGGTATTTATCAATACATCATATTTACTTATTTTTTAACATTTAGTTTCAGTTTATCGTCAAAAGCTTCGATGATCAAATCTTTGGCTTTCATTTACGATATCTAAAATGGCAACGTTTAGTTAGGCTGGGTATGCTGACATTTTATTTATGATGGTTTTTCGAATGGCAATGCAGCTGAAGCTCAACGAGAATAAGTATGTTGCTTTTCAAATAGTTGCAGTCCGCATGTAACTGTAATTTTTATAATTTGCACTATTGGGCCGCTAATACTCCCCATCTGAAGAAACAAATTAGGTTTAAAAGAAAATGGTTTCCAAACAGATAGATTAGAAGAGGTGAGCCCATATCATGGCCTGCTAAAAACCCCGGTTTAACTCCGTTTGATTTTTATGTATGGGGGCACCTAAAAGAAATCGTATATGCAGATACCTTCAAACACCTAGAAATTATCCTCATGTTTCTTGCTGTTTGAAATATTGCTCCATGTCGTAAATCGAAACAGGCATCATTCATCATAAAAAGAAAATTATTTGATTTTCATTTCACAATCTGATATGAGTACCTACTACTACTAATACTTGACGAATGTTTGGTTATTAAAATAATTCACAAACAACGTCAACATGCAAAAATCATCTGAAAAATATAATCCGTGATAGGGATCTGAAGAACAGTGAGTGATATGTTTGAAATTGTCTTCTATATTGAAAACAAATTGATCTTCTGTATTTTATTTGCAGATTGTTTACCATACCAAACATTCGTTGTCAACAACTTGGTCTTCATCCCTCTATTTTGTTATTTTTTATAAAGAACTATTGTTTTTTCCCAAAATGGCCTAACTAGCCTGACAGCTAGCTATCTCTTAAACCTATCAACATTTTTTCAACTCTCTAGATGGCTAATAAATGTTACACAGTAAAAGCGATTGGAGCTCTTAAGGATCTCTCTATCGACCAACCAAGTGCCTCCCATGCGCTTCTCCATTTCTGACGAGCGAAGAGATAGATACGGGAGGAGAAGGTAATTATTTCCCCACAAGAAGATAATGACTAGGTTCATATATATTTATTACGAGTCTCTAGAGTTCCAGCAATGAGTCGAGCTGCTACGGCGATGTGTAGGTGGTAGGTGGGTATAATGCAGATGGAACATCTCCCGAGATGCTCTGAGCCCTAAAAAAGGATAGAAAGACAGAGAGAAATCCCTTTTACTTCCTCTTTCTCAACATCATCTCCATCGCCTCCTCCAGTCCTGCATACATATTCCAGTACATTTAGCCTCGGTAATGTTTACAAGGAGTTCTAATATTAAGGATGACTGGAAGTAGTTGTTATGGAGGTATGAATAGAAAGCCTATCTCCGTAGGGCATAACAAAGAAAATTAAAATGAAAATGAATGTTTCACGTCGATGAGCCCCACGAGATGGCCGTGTGCGCGTGCTCGACTTCATTATAAAGATATAAAAGGTGGAAAGAATTGCCTTCTTTTCTTCGGATTACGAGGGTGCATACAGAGTAGCAGTGGTCTGTCGTTCTGGGTATGACTTATTGTTGCATGAACAAAGAAAACAGAAAGTCTTAATCTGCGACGCAGAATATACACGAGACCTCAATATTACTCAACATAAGTTGAAATAAAAAACCTTTTCACTGATATTTTTAACTAGTATATATGGAGTTTATTTCGATAAAATAAAGAAAAAAAAGTCGGGTGTTTTGAGTTGCTTCATTGCAATGAAAGATGTTTAATGAATGGAACAGATTAAACATCAAATCCATAGAAACAACATAAATGTGCACGAAGAATAACACTAACGAGTATAAATATAATTCTTAATTTTTCCAAAAAGTGGTCAGCTAACTGATATTATCTATGAACTGCATTATTTTTAATACAGGGCGACCAAAAAGCCAAAAGTAAATTTTCATAAATACAACATACTGTATATTCTTTGATAAATGAACAGAGTAGAAGATCCCCGATCTTTTGAGATATGAAAGTCGTATATAATTGGGTCAACAAAAAATTACCCATCTGCCATCAAAGCAGATGAGATTAAACACATACTTTTAATGTTGCATCCTTGTTTTATAGAGATTTAAAGACTGATAAAATAGTAACAAATGTATTTCAGCAAAGAACTATTTGATTGTGTTATTTATTTGTCGGTTTACTTTAGGTGAACATTCTTGAAGATGTATGGGTAATCTTCCGCTGACGCGAGGTTTTTCTGCAATTTCCCTCGTCCCCAGCTTTACTGGATTCAATGTATGAAAACTCCCCGATGGTAGCTGCAGCTCTATTATCTCCCATAATGTTGTAACTATAGGCCAGGTCTGACAAGGGAGACAGCTCCCTACAGACCAAGAAGAAAATAAAAATATTATAAACATAAATTAGAACAAGTGAAATTTTTGAAAAAAATTAAAAATAGTTTTTATTGGGCATTTAAGATTTAAACCGAACCGATGAGTACCTACTATTGCTATCCTTTTCTCGATTTTAACTATACTTATGTATATGTGTTTGCCAGCAACAGCAATTCCATAACAAATTATTGTTTGCCTACCACAACACAAAATTAAACTTTAAATTAACAATAACGTCTGACGTCTGACAATTGCGACATAACCATAGACGATCTTCCAGAAAGTACCTATGTACCAGAGAACGAGACGTATATATAGGCACCATGCTCGTGCGTAATTCCAGTGACGGATCCTGTCGTTCCATGTCGACAAAATAATGATCTTGGTTGAATGAGATTGAATGAGATAATTATAATTACCAATATTGTATCACACTTGGAGCTTAACAGGCGGCGAGATGTCTGCGATCTAAGTACGAATTCGAAATTTCAAGTCTCTAGACCGTATGGGGCCTGAGAAATCGCTGCGGAGTCCATTGATACAAGAACCGAAAGTAATAAAAACTATTTAACTATTTAATAACACAGGACGAAATAATAAATATTTTCTGAACTTGAACTTGAACCGGTGACGCATGTGTAGGTAACTACCTATCTCTTACCATTTTTTGATGATTATTCTTTTATCTCGTAACATCGAGAATGGTCTGATATTCGTATAGAAGGACATACCATTTGAAATAATGCCCTTGATGTCAGATACGGGAAAATATGAAAATAATGCTATGCTCAAAATATTCTGATCCGAAAGATCTTAGCTGACTATGCCTATAGCCAAAATTTGAAATTCGTAATTATTGTAAATCTCCATAGATGCCTAATAGTCCATCGAGTTTAAAACACCCCCTATTCCTAGTAATTATGATGATCCCTCGCATAATTTACTTATCTGAAGAATTTTTGTTTACGTTTCAGTTAAGATGTGAAATCCATGATCCATAATCCTAAATATTTATTATTTGGGTGCGAAAATTTTCATTTTTTCTGGTCAATTGTAACTTGTAATTGAACAGAACAGCTTCATTATCCACACTATGCTCTCAAACAGCCACCTACTTTTAAATATATTTTTCAGTTCTTCCTAACAATTTGTAGCAGAAACAATTCCAGCAATGGCTATATCTAATACCTTTGACACTCATCATAATTACAAGTATGGAGACCAGCTACTGAGAAACAGCTAGTTGGTAACGGGCGCCTTGAAACTGCATTAATGTTCTTGTAATTTAGCCCAATTTACGATCCACTAGTTACTCCTGTACATATCTGATTACCGGCAATTTGAATTTGCATCTACTTCTGCGATCCGGATAGGACATGCGAATAAAATGGAGAGAGGTAAATTAACATAGAGATAATGAATAAACGACAGAAAGGAGACATAAAGAGCTAGTGCATCGTAAATGTTCATTTCTCTATTTACATACCATTAGCAATATTGCGAGTTTTTTTGTGGAGCAAGCATATATCATGAATTAGACTAGGCTTTCTATACATGTTTTTGTCTGTAAAGTTTTAGGAAAGCTATTAAAAAACTCTATTTTTTATGAGAATTCAGCTTAATGGCCATAAACGCTGGATGGAACGTATCTACCTATTTCAGTGGGTCGGAAACTTATGAACTGTGTTATTTTATTTGACAAGAATGTAGGTACCTACAGTATATGAAAAATAATATGTAATGAGTAGTAACGTCAACGAAGGAAGTACTCAAACTAATTGGGTAAAAATAGACGAAGATAGGTACGGCTAAATATTTGATATTGATAACGGAATATGAAACAGATTGAGTAATAAAGTGATATCTTTCAGAAGAACATACACATTTAAAGAATTTGAGGCAACCGTAGAAATGATAGTCGCCAAGGGAAGGAAAAAGATGCTGAGACATAGAATAATAATATACGTAAATAAATTCCATCATACCGAAATAACACCAATTCGCATTATTCATTTAGTTTTAACTCTAAATAATAAATGATAGAAAGATGCTTAAAAAGCAATTAAGGATGTTGTGTAAAAAGATAATACATATGTGGAAGAGATGGGGAAAGAAAAGCAGGAGCAAACACCTGTGGCACTGAAGATACCGTTACAGTTATTACAACTAGATAGATACTTGTTTCATTCAACAAATAAAATCAGTTTCACTGGCCTATTATGACTTTACTTCCTACCTTCATCTGTTATAAGAGAAATTATATAGTATGAAAGCTATATAGAAACTGACAGAGATAGGGAGAAATCGAGAGGATGCACTGTTGCACTAAGCTACACATTTTACAATTTCACCTAAGCCGATTAGAACAACTTCCTGCGACGATGTAGAAATTGAACTCTTCTCTCTCATAAGCTATTAAATTGATTATTAGCGGAAGTTCCTGCGTAGGTAGGCTTCATCCGATTTCTGTTTGCGGAATTTATTTAACTTATCGTCATTTGATATAATGAAGAGTTATTTAAGAAAGGTATTAAATTACGTACATCCAACATCATGTACCACCAGCCACACAATATTATTATCGAGCCTATCGTTAGGTGAAGAATATTAGAAATATAGAAAAACAATGTTTTTAATTAGTATGTGATTCCCTTGAATATTTCTCTTGATTATAATTAATCAGATATCCACAGCCAAAACGAATGTCTGGTTTATAGTGGAAGTTGGAAAGCCGATTTTAATGCGACTTTTCAACGATTAAGCTTGGCTAAGAAATTGAAAACTAGGAAATCAAAATTGATCAATTGTTACTTTGTGATAATACTAGGTAAACCATATAAATGAGAAATTAAATCTTCATGTTTTCTGTTTTCTTTTCTGAACCACTAAACTGATTCTGATTAAATATGGTATTGCGACAGCTAGAACCCTTGGGAGAGGAAGGTATAGGATGAAATATTGTTTTAGAGTTGATTATTATATTGAAATAACATAAATTTATGAATCAAAAAGATTACAACCTTGTTGAAGTTTGTTGTTCTCTTATAACATACCATTTACCATTACCATCAAACGTCAACCTCACCTTCTCGCGGTGTGCCCTGTTACTACAGAAGAGGCTCTGACGACCGAACATGGGCGGTATAACCCTACCAAACATGAGCGCTTCCATCAGCTCATGAAGATAGAGAACAGAAAATAACTCTCTACCGGCCACTCTAAATGTCTGACTTAAGGCCCATCGTCTCAGATTCTCTGTGCCATGGACAACCAGCGTCATGACTGTGGCTAAAGCTTATGGGAAGCGTATTTCATTAGCTAAATTCACACGCAGCTTTAAGTTTTAAGCATAGAATGGATTGTTGCAGTAGAGAAAAATCATCCGGAGTTGAAATACACTCCCGATCGGATCTCCGGGGGAGGGCGTCTACTGGAACGTCGTAATATTGACGACGAAGTACAAAATAGAATAAATACAGCATCGAAATTTTTTTGGAGCCATCGCCAGAGATTTTTTTAGAACCATGACCTATCTGCCAAAACCAAGACAGCTGTATATCGCGCGGTAGTTGTTTTGACAATGTTATATGGATGTGAAACTTGGACGCCATATAAAAGACACCTGAAGGCTCTTAATCAACTACAACAAACACTACTACGGCAAATTGTAAAAATAAAATGGTTTCCCAAATCATCAAATAAAACCGTGCTTGAGAGAGCCCGTGCGGCAGTATTGGGACTTTGGTATCACAAGCACGCTTAAGATGGACAGGACACATCATGCGTACGGAATAGAATTGACTGTCAAGAGGCGTTTTTTATGAAGAGATGGCCCATGGTGAAGGAAAGCAAGGAGGGCAACTGAAAAGATTCAAGGATGTTCTTCATGACACACTCAAAAAAGCAGATATACTGAACACTTGGGAAATCCAAGCAGCAGACAGATCAGAATGGAGAAGTATAGTAAAAAAACATCAGCATCGACATCGACGAACAGCGCAATAGAAGATGAAATAATGCTCCTCAAGAAAACTTTGAGTGGCCTGAGTGTGGAAGAGTAGTGGTATTACGTATCGGATTGTTTAGTCATAGAAAAACCCATAGGATACAGTTTAAGGCTTAGAAATAATTAGATTTAGCCTATCTTGAGTATCTCTATTGTGTTTTTTATTCAATTTTCTACTCGAATTCGAGTTCAGCAGTACATATATATAGTATATATACCATTTAAATACTTAATTCTATTTCGGTTCCAGATAAGTCTGTCAGTTATCTGCAATAGCATCTTTTCAACTATCATGCATATATTAGCATATATTTGAACTAAGTATGTATTCTCTTCCTATATAACAATTTCGTATGTATTAACAAAACCCAATTCTAAAGATAATCACCCGGCTCCTGTCACCAAACTCCCACAACATGTGCCATTTCCATACTACCTACTACGCCCCCAAGAACACTCCTACTCCTACCCCTATCCGATTTCTTTTCATTATCCTTTCAGCTCATTCTGTATTCAGCTTCCGAAAATTATCCAATCCATCCGCGCCCAATTTCTATGTGCCAGCAGAGTGCAAGAGAGAAGGCAATTCCTATATATAGAGAGAAAGGCGAGCGTGTACCCCCGGAATAATCGATTCCCTGTTTTGCATAACATCATTAGTAATCTGATAGAACACAAATAAATCCCTCCTAACTTGACTCGGCCGGCTCACATCGATTGTCATTACACGGATGTCTAGATTCATTTCCATATTCTGCTGGTGGTGGCGCGGTAGCAGCGTTGGAGGTGGCAGTTCAGAGACCGTGCCACCGCTAAAACAAAGCACAGGGATAATACCACCTGCTCGACTTTCGTTCATTTGTCTTTCAGGTTCATTTTTAGCGGGTAACCGATCGGCAGACGCCGTACTACCGCCCCCTTCTGTCTCCCTGCTCCCTGGGTGTCAATGGAGCCAGGCGCTTGGATGTCATCGGAAGCCAAGCAATATAATTTTTTTCCTGCCAAAAATATTGCCAGGATACCGATGTTGTCTTCGTATGAAAGATAGTCCGTAGTTATATTGTACCCGCATTTTTTATATACCAGTAAACAATTCAAGTCGAAATATAGTTTTTATTTCTGTTTTTGTTTGTAAAACAAAAAGTAATTAAGCAATATCGATGCTATAAAAGAACGAACTTTATTTAGAGAGATAATTAAAATAAACGCCTGTCAGAACGGCTAGATGATAAAACAATATTTCTATATATGTATTTAAATAAAAAAATACATTTTAAATTGGACCATCTCTATTAGTTAATGGTACTGAAAAACAATATCTATTCTATTTGTACTGGTAATTTTGAAGCTGTGCAGCTGTAGTCAGGTTGAAAACTTTTGGCACCAACTTCAAAAGTACCATATCCAAAAGAATTTTTATTATTTTGATTTTTTCAGTGCACCAACTTATAAAGTCGATCCAATTTCTTGTAAAAAAATATTTATTTCTCAATTTTGAGAGTAATTAGTCATCAAAATCATTCAGTGTTAACCAAAGAAGATAATACGTTGCTTATACTTATTTCAAGATTTCAAAACATCGCGGAAGTACACATATCTCAGATTTCCTCCCTGCTGTAACTCAAAAACCATAAAATTTTCTGAAAAATGTTCAATCTCAATGTTGCTACATATAATTTCTTCTATAATTTGACAGTCCCATACTTTAAATTTTCTCTAAAAAAATTGCCCAACACATAACGGGGACACACATATTTCAAACTTTACCACTGATGCAACTCTCAAGCCTATGATTTTTTGAAAAAAACTCAATTTAAACGCTGCTGGATATGGTCTCAAATTGACAATTTTTGAAAAAATAATGCCCCTTTCAACCTATGTCAGTGAAGTTTTTGAGGGGAAAGACATGTTGAATGTCAACTGTTTTCAATGGGACCAACTATTTATAACTCGCGACAAACAGTCGAATTGTATACCTCCGCCGCTTGGTTAGCCAAAAATACCACAAGCCGCCATTTTTGACATGCAAACATCCTACTTCAAGTGTGGCATGTAAATGGCCAAATGCAGCACTAAGTTAGGTTAGGTTAGGTTAACTTAAAAAAGTTAGCAAGGACCATAACAAGAGAGAGAAGTCTGGCATGTATGTCTATCATCGCTTTTATCTTGGAAACTATAACTGATACGTGCAACAGAAAATGCATGTTAAAAGAAATGTTTACTTTCAAAAGAAGTAATGTTTTTTTGGTAGGTATACGGCATTATGAAAAAATGACGAGAGAGAAAATGATAAATAGAAGGCATGAGCTCACTGAAAATGGAATTTTAATGAGATAATGTAACCTTCATCGTAAAATTATTATACAGTGTGTTTCATTTATAATTTGAATTTGAATATTTTAGCTTTTGGGTATGTATGCAAAATATGAAGTTTTAAACCAAATCACCTAAAGATAATATGACTCAGTGCTGAGTGCTGAGTTACAGAATTATGAATATATCATATTTCCTCACTAGTTGAGTGTACTATTACTACTGAAGCTACCACGTTTGATATTATCGTTACCAAAGTAACGAAACTAGTATCGAATTAGGACTGACTATGAATCGGCTATTAAACTCTAAAAACAGATATGCGACTGCCTGCTTATCCTCACTACTTGATCGCTTTCTTCTTAATAAATTGGTTTGACGTTTCACAGTAGAATGCTTGTACGTTCAATATGGGTACGTTTGAAATCGGATTATCTCCAGAGTATGTAGCAATGAAAGGAGGTAAAGTATTAAAGATTTCTACATACGCAAAATCTAATAATCTGACAGCTCCGTAGTTAAGAGGCTACACTACAACTTGAAAAATCAGCAGTCTTATGAGTTTTTGGAAAAGTGGTAATTTTGGGTCTTTTATTTTATTTTTCTTCCTTAATAATAAGTTCATCGGTCATTTAATTTATTTTATTATCTGCAATTCGTCTTCATAGTGCATTAGCAATGCTTCATAAGTTTTTATTCTACCAGCGGAAAACAGTAAAGGATTTTCTGTCTAGAATTTCTTATAAAAAAGGGTAAGAGCGAGTAGGAAGCATTGCACAATCTACTTGCGGACTCTGTTACATGTGATGTCATCAGCGGTATTGCTTGGTCTCACTTTAGATATACCCTTCTTTGAAAAAGATATGCCATCATGACTTCACAGATATGATACCAAGATGAAGAAGCAGAATACATGTGTTTTATTGTTAGTGTATAATACAACCTCTAATCCTAAATTATACTGGTTAATGTCAAACCTATTTTCCTTCAATTCAATACGACTTCACATTGCCAATATTTGGACCAAGGCATTATATCTACAGCATTTCAAAATTGTCTAGTAGCTACCTTAATAAAAGACGCCAACGCATGATGATGGTTTCGTTGAACTGGAGCAGCTACTCCATTGATAATAAATATATACTTTATTAATGCCGGCTTTTGTGTATTACAGATATTGATGGCAATAAAGGAGAAGATAATATTTCGATAGCATTTTTTATAACAATTTGTATCTTTTGATAGTGATTGACCAATAGAAAGTGCAGAACATTTACCATCTGCATTTAAAAGAGACGAGAAAGCTATTTCTATAGCCATATAACCGATCAAGAGGATCCCAAAAACTATAGAATATATCGATCCTATCTAAGGCCGCCTCAAATTTCAGAGCTTTATAAACCTTTTTTATATATTAATATTAAAATATATTTAGAGCTCTATCTATGCATATAAATATTAATTAATGAACTGTGGAAGAAATAAGCCAGTTATATGATTTTTTTCCTCTCGACCAGCCCTCCTTAAGGCCAACAATTGATCTCATGGGGGTGGTCGCTTATGAGAGGTTTCAAAGTAATTCCCATAAGCAACTTTAATTTTGATAAAAACTATATTTTGAATCTTTAATATATATTATTTGAAATCAGAAACATTGTACTGAATATTTAACGGCATATCAGTAAGCCTTCTTTTGATTTTTCATAGCGAAATTACTTGCAGGTTATGAAAATAACAGATTTTCCGCCACATACTTGATTGGAATTATTTGGTTAAATCTGTAGGTCTTACTTAAATTTTACAATATGTTCTAATGGGCATGTGGTTTACTATTTTGTCAATTATTACAATTATTTCAATCAAAATTTCATTCGAACATTGGCGGACTCTTGAACAACAAACTAAGTAGGTAAATCAAACAGATTATTGGGGTTATATAGTACGCTAATATCTCAGCATTTATCGAATAATGTTGATCTCGTCTTCAACTTCAGAAATTAGTTTTAACTTCATCAAAATATTTCAGTATATTAAAGATATTAGGTACAAATTTCCAGTATTAAATTCTAGTATTATTCGTATCAAAAACTTGTTTCGAAAACTATATCAATAATATACTTATAAGCTTAGTTTTGTTTAGTATTGTTCTACCTGCGGTGGCAAGCAACATCCTGACATATTGTTTAATACATAAATATCATGTGAAGAGACCAGAAATCTAGAGCGAATTTAATTCACACCACTTAGATACTCATAGAGATCAAGTGAAACACAAAGCTTCGAGCGCCGGCATTTTGTTTGGCCTCATGTCGTCATTACCTTTGCAATAAAATGGAACCGCCATCATATTCGGCCAACAGACAGAAAACTATCGCTCGTTTTCGTCTATAATATAAAATCTCGCAATTTTACACCCTGTACCAGACATAAAACAACAATCACAACTAGAAATAGTTGCATTAACAAGTTTCAACTTCAGCGCACACGTTTTTAGTGAAAAGCGAAATTTTAATTCGGCTATTCCGTAAACAATGGCTTGTATAACACAGGAAATATATGTATCTATATATATTTACCTAATGTTTTGCAGTTTTATCGCAGACGTAATTTTCCCAGTGATTAGGAAGCTGAATTTCGTAAAAGCGTTGTGAGAAAAGTTATTTAGCGGATATGCTGGGGATTTGCAGTCGTGTTATGTTGTTTATTTTTATGGAGTTGAACGTGCGAAACGATGCTTTGAGAAACTTTATGGTAGGTATAGCTAACAAATGGCTGCAAGACAGACAGAAGGCATTCATTGTATCTATGATAGTTTAATTCTTTAGCAAACAACTACTGTTTCTATTTTGTAATTGTTCTTGTAACAGACTGTAGCTATAAATAACAGTTTTTAAAATTATCTTGACTGATGTGAACATTAACTGGTAATTTCTTTGCATAGCTTATGAGAATAGGATAGCTTTGTAAATTATCAAATTAGAATAATTATCAAAAGTAAACGAGTGCTTCTTGTGATAATTTATCGAAAGACTTATTTTTTTTTAATAAATAGGTTGAAAGCTGACTGCAAAAAACCTGACCGATGGAGTAACAGGATGAAATTCTTTGGAAAAGTTTGTTTCCACAGTGACAATAGGGAAAATCTTGGAGATTCCAGGCCGGAATTTGTCATTTTTTATGACTTCCCTACGGTAAATTCTTTGTTTAGCAGCCATACCAATAAAGCAACAGCCTGAAATAAGTTCTAAAACTTAATATTCCTTGAGTAGAAAATTTTTATGTTTGGGTGCTGCCCTAAATCTTCTTCCATTACCTTGACGCCCTACATTTTTTATTAGTTTTTTGGTGCAATACTGTACCCATTCAGTAACAATATCAAACTAAATTAACGTTTCAACATTTTAAGAAAAAACAAGGTTGCCACGTATCTGGCTAACGCAAAACTTTTTATTTTTCCAACTATTATAAGGGTAGGTATGTTTAGAAACACCGATTAAGATACTTTATACTAATATAATACTAATATTTCCATAGCATTTCACTCTGATACTCGTTCGGTCAGGTTTTCTTGGAGTCAGGTCTAAAATATCTTGTAACTTCGTAGGAGCTGATATCAATGACTTTAATCAAAATTTATAATATGTTTACTTGGAAGATAATTTGAAATTACTAGTATATTCACATATATAAATATTACTTAGAACTAGGTAGATTAATTTATTTTGTCTACCTCTAGCTTATTCAATGAGATAATTGAAATCTTTGTAAATTTGTATGTTGTTATCATGAGTTTTACTCTTTCTCAAGAGTCTACAGAGGTCGAGAAATAAATTGATTTAGTTACCACACATTCTTTATTTATCGACGAGACATTGGTTCTTTCGCCACTACAACACTATGGTTACAACACTTACAAAAACCTTCTATTTTTTAACAGTGTGTACAGTGTACTTTCTAATCGTGAATATCGGAACGAAATAGAAATGATCTCTGTAGTCGTTTTTAATTTTGCCCTGATCACCGTATGGTATCTCCACTTCACCAACATATCTCTTAGCTCTTCTTTTGAAGTCCAGTTTCTTCCCTCTTCTATCCACAGGCTGACTATATTGATGCGGATGCTCCATCACGTTCACCATTATATTATCCACTTTTTGAATATTGTAACCATTTACATTTGAGCTCAGCTCAAAGAGCAGATACAAAACACAAATTACAAAAACTGATTTCATTGCTCACTTCACAACAGAATGGATTTGAAATGGATAAGTTTGCTTCAAAAGAGCGTTTCATCAATAAACTATGTAGCTCATTATCGTGGAGGCGCTAATTTTTTTAAGTAGGTAATTCACACATACCGTATTGCTAAATGTGTGATTTGATAGATCTAAATATATTGATATGTATAACCTTGACATTTACCGACGTGCAAAGCCTTAATTTTACAAAATGCCAATAGCACGAAATTCTTAATATAAAAACTAGCAAGGTCTTGTACGCAAAATAGTTGTTTGTTTCCAGGAATGTGTGTTTATTGAGAAGTTTTAAGAAAAAATCTTTGACTAATCCTAGAAGATACATCAAAATATTGTACCTTCTAAAGAATTGTAGTTCTTCAAAAATCCTTGAAAATGATGGTATGTTATGTCTATCTCAGGATAAACCACAGTAACTGTTTATTTTCATTTCTCTATAATAATTAATGAAGTCTATTGTATTTCTCCTATATACAGTCTACCCCAGAAGTAATGTCTAAAATCATTTAAAATCCATCCATGTGTAGAAACGCTAGATGTAGATGTAGAAAAGTTACGACCAACGACTTATTTTTTTCAAATATTAACACATATTTTTATTTCAGTTATGAATTTTGCATCGGAATCTAGGTACATTCCATGTATCATACCTTGTACCTAAGCTCAACAGTTATCGAAAAAATTACGATTGAACATATCAATGATGAGTGAGTCTCAGAAGTAAAGTTTAAATTCATTTAAAATTTAGCTGTATCTTTTTTTGGAAAAACGTTTGAGCTCATCGATTTCAATTTATTTATGAGACTAGATGACCCGGTGAACTTCGTACCACCTAAAATTTATTTTATTATAAGGTTTGAATTTCAATAGGTGATTATATAAAAATTGCATGTATTTGAAGTTAATTCAATATATTTTATTTATATGAAATATTATTTATGTTACAAAATATTCAATGCAAAGCTTTTTGAACGACGTCAAAAAAGGAGAAGGTATACAATTCGGTTGTAAGATTGCTTTTTTTTATCGCCTATTTGTAATTATGTAACAACGATGGCTTTCCGACACGCGAACATGCGTCATATAGTTGTGCATTCGCGAAACACGGAAACTCCAATTTAATTCCGCAAACTTTCAACGATTGACCGTATGCTTTGTTTATTGTCATTGCAAAGGCCAGACGCACGGGAAATTGCAGCCGCTTAAAATCAAATGGCAAGTCTGTTGGAATCATCGGAATATGTGGAATCAAAACATTCTCATTGAATAGTCAAGGTTGATTATTATTACGCAACATGATGATGGCTGAGCCAATATTTAATGGCAAATTGTAAGGTGGTAATCCAGGCAGTTTCAGTGGATTCAAAAATTCTACTTGATAGTTAACTACCTCATCCTGGTCTATAACAGTGTCGAATGATTTGAAGGAAAACAACTTTCCCGAAATGATATTTTGGATAGTTGCGTTGAGAACATCGACATCTTTATTTTTAACCACTAATATTGCTCGTTGGCTCAGCCAAAATGTTTTTTGAATTATTGTGCTACGTCTGGAAAAACACACTGTATGTGCTTTTTCTTCGATTGCTTCGAAAACACCTACGCACTTTCGTCTTGCTGCAAAAACACTCAGATGTTTGTCTTTAATTGGAATATCTCCATATGCCGCCAAAATTTTATGATTTTAAACAAGCGTTTAGTTCGTCAGCAACAGTTGATCCAGGACTAACTGGAAGAGTCTGGTGACAGTCACCAGACAGCAGAATCGTGGATCCACTAAAAATGTTCGGGTTCTTTCAAAGTTCTGTTCAGCGCCTCCAGCGACCACTTGTGGGCCATCATGCATTCGTTCAAACGATCAATTTGCATACCTTTGGAAACTTCGTCATTGCGCTGTTTTTGGTGTTGTTGCAAGGTGGTGTCTCGTGTGTTCAATGGCAATTTCAAAGCAGAATGTGCAGCCAATGCTAAGGCAACTTCATTCTGGGATCGGATTTTTGCCAAAGAAAATGAAATTATGAAAGTTTTCCAGTTCCTCCGGGAGCATCCAGGAAATAAATTCCACCAATTCCACTCTTCGCAACTTCTGTCAAAGAGTCGTAAACAATTTTTTGTTGTTGATTCAATTGTGGAACATTTGTACAAACTGCTTCGGCTAATGCTTCGGTGTCGTATTGTTCTTCTCTTTATAACTCTTGGTTAAATGCATTGTGCATTGGACTATTGGGTGATATCATACCCAAATATGACAATAACTTATTCGCCATCAATAAACACATGTATTCCATTGTAAACAATGTTTATTGTAAACATCTGCCATCATTTGCAGGGTTGGAGTTAAAGATTAACAGCGTTTATTATGCAAAACATCTTCAGACATATCGTCCTTATTTTTGACCCACAAATCGTTCGGATTCAAAGGGAAATATATTGATTTGATAGTTGCAGAAAATGTGCGAATTTGATGTGGTGATGAAGATATGACGGAATCCTTTAGAGTATTGTCCTAATGCGAATCGTTCTCGAGTTAGAGTTAACACGATTCACGGTGAGTTGCACACGTATTTCCATATTCACTGTTCTCAGCAGTTGAAACGAAATCGGACCACGAACATTCACCAACAACAATCGTAGATAATAACATTCGTTTTTATTTGGATGCACAGTGTAGATGCGGCCAAAAGCGTCTGAAGCATATACATGTGGATGTTCCTCAACTGGTATTCCTTATTTCCGCCGAGTTATAGTATTTCACACTGATGTGAGCTTCAAAAGTTTTGGACAATATTGGCGAGCATGGCACAATCCAACGATTATCCACAATAACGTCTTTTCCTTTGACCTTCATAATTATAGATCGTCCATTGTCCGCAACTGATTGGCGACGATATAATGAGTATCCGTCATTGCCTATGATGTCAACAATTAAGTCAGATTAGGTCTTTCGGATATCACTTGGAATACTTACCGTCGATCATACAGTGTGAGATATTCCTAAAAGATCCGCAAGGTTTATGTTCATTGTGTTGTGCTCGATGTTGTTTTGTTTGATGTTCACGAACACATTGAATTCCTAATCTATCCACTTCTCAATCGTTTTCACTAACTCTCGAACGCGATTCGCACATTCAAATACGACTATTATCATTATCAGAACTAACAATATTTTAATTTTAAGAAAAAAAATAATTTCACACAACTGCACGAATAGATTAACAGTAACTATTATTCTGGCATCTGTTAGACATAAGACGATAGGTCTATCACTATGCAACTTATTGACAGTAATACAAACAGGCGATTTCCATACAAAATTACCAATTTTTAATTTCATATTTTCTTAACTGTTTTTATGGGTTTTCTCTTTTAATCCTCCGCTGTATTAGGGCGAACAAAACAAAACAAAAATTATTCAAATCCGTCAAGCCGTTTTTGAGTTTTAGCGAGACTAACGAACAGCAATTGATTTTTATATATAGATTTATATATATACAGGGTAACCCAAAAATAAATTATGTTCATAATCTATTTATTTTATAATGAAACAGCAAATTTTCATTTATTCCTCTAATTGAATAGTTTTTATTCTTTTCGGTTCTTGTATAGATGGACTCCGCAGCGATTTCTCAGGCCCCATACAGTCTGAAAACTTGAAATTTCGAATTCGTACTTAGATCGCAGACATCTCGCCGTCTGTTAAGCTCCAAGTGTGATCCCATATTGATTAATTATATTATCTCATTCAAGCAAGATCAAACTATTTCTTCGACATGGAACGACAATGTCGGACAATGAGATCCGTTACTGCAATTACGCAGAGCATAGAGCGTATATATAAGTCTCTGTTTTCTGAATATAGAAACTCTCTGGCAAAATTTAAATTTGTGTTGTAGGCAAACAGTAATTTATTATGGAATTGCTGTTGCTGGCAAACAGATATACATAAGTATAGTTCAAAATAAGAAAATGGGAAATAACAATAGTACTCATCGGTACGGTTCAAATTTTAAATGCCTAATAAAAACTATTTTTAATTTTTTTTCAAAAATTCCACTTGTTCTGTATTGAATTCTTAATACTTTTCATGTACCATGTCCTAAATCTAAACTCAATAGTTATAAAAAAATTATAGAATATATCAATAGTTAACACCAGTTTATCAAAAAAGTCTACCACAACCTTTTCACAAGTGAAGTTGTCACTTCCATAGTGACTAAACCATTCAGAAATTCCAGAACTGAGTAAAAGAAGATATATAGGTACACAATGGAATGGTCTGTTACAAATAAATCCGCAGAAATACTCATTGTTATGATTAATCTTATTTTTTGATAAGTAATTGTTCAGTTTATGTATAGGTTATGGTGCATGAAAAATGTCTAGAACTCGGAGCAAGATTCAGAAATGAAGAAAATTAAATAGGTAGATGTTTTTATTTAAAAAAAGTTGACAGTCGTAACTTATTTTACATATATACATGAATCTACCATCAAAAAGACAACAAATAATAATCGACGGGTCCAAACGCTTTTCCCTAAAACACACAACTGAATTCTAAATGAATTTAGAGATTACTTTTGGGACGCTCTATATATATTACTCTCAGAGAACGAATTGGGCCACTGAACGAGATCTTTACCCTGTAGGCTACGACGACAAATAAAAATACCCATATCGCCATTGTACCATGCATATCGCGTTCTTGGTATTTCTATTCGGTCACTGTCACCGATTTAAACAGTACAGTGCGGGCGATGTAATTCATTGGTCGATTTCAGTCCTTGAGAGTAACGTATATAGATCTTTACCCTGTACGCTACGAAGACAAATAGAAATACCCATATCGCCATTGTACCATGCTTATCGCGTTCTTGGTATTTCTATTCAGTCACTGTCACCGATTTAAACAGTACCTACAGTGCGGGCGATGTAATTCATTGGTCGATTTCGGTCCTTCAGAGTAACATATATAGGTACTAAACCGAGTACGAAACTTTTGAAGTAGGGTATCCATTTGATTTTCTGCGAGCCAAGTGGCGGGCAAAAGCTTTTTACTATCAAATTTAAATATTCATAAGAGGAGCTGCAAGGTATAAAAGGCTCATTAGACAGATTTTAAAAGAATTTTTTGAATGGACAGATCCAATAACATTCCAAACTTAGGTCCAGTACACCTTTCAACTTTATTCTATATAAAAGCAAAATACCTACATACTAAAGGGGCAAGAGAGATAATTTATTCCCAAATTCTACGGCACTCATGCAATTGTCATTTTGGTATAAATCTTCAATTCTTTAAAACTTTCTATATAAATAATTTAGCCGTTGTACATAACGATATATTTATTAATATATAGAGAGTTACACATACGGCTGCACAATTATTTTAATTATAAATATTTTTTACAAAAAATTGGACCGACGTTATTAGTTGATGAAGAATACAAAATAAGATGAATTCTATTGGTGCTGTTAGGTACTTTTGAAGTTGTGCAGTTGCAGTTAGATTGATAACTTTTGGCACCAACTTCACAAGTACCAGCACCAACAGAATGAATCTTATTTAGTATTTTTCAGTGCACCAACTAATAACGTCGGTCCAACTTTTTGTAAAAAATATTTATTTCACACTTTTGAGTCACGAAAATCGTTAAGCGTTCACTAATATAAATAAAGATAGTACTTATCCTATTATCGACGTATATTCTTCACATGTAGTTGTTATTATTGAGATCTCAAAACATCGCTGTGGAAATACGCATAAGTATTTTAGATTTAATCAATTTACCAACGCTTAACTCGAAAACCTTAACACTAAGGAAAAAATGTTCTTTATAAATTTTGCTACAAATAATAAGGTATTTTATGTAGTATCCACAGATTTTCAATTTTCGAAAGAAATCACCCGCTCCACATAGCAAAAATACATATTTGAGAATTTAGCATGCCTCTTTCTCTAAAACCGTAACTCTTTTGATAAAATGTTCAATTTAAACGATTGCGGATATTGTCCTATCTCACCTCAGATTTTCGATTTTCGAGAAAATTCGCCCCCTCCCCCTTACAGAGGGAAGGAAATTTCAGATTTGTATGTTTATGAATATGGGACCATTTCTCAAGCCTCCTCTTCTAAATGAATCAAAAATCATCAAAATCAGAGTACAATTACTATATTAAACGCGCGAACATACCAAAAAAAGCAGATATTCGATATGTAGATATACATGCTCCGTTCGGGATTCGTCAGTCAATAAAGTGTACCTATTAATAAGATGTTTTTTGCTAAAGGATTGATGTTAAGACGTACAATCAAATTCATAACTGACTTAGGTATACTTTAGTCAAGTAGTATATTTGGCTCAAAGGTTTAGCGCCATCTTGTGATATTCTTTTCAAATTGTGGTTCACATAATGGGCAAAATAGGATATAAATAAATATCAATTCCATTCTTAGCAAATGGAAATGCTATGTTATTAATATCGTTTTTCAGAACTTTTTTTATGAAATAGAGAGGAAAAATAAATAAATTGTGTAGTAGATTGTCGTCAAAGTAAGTATTTTTCATACGTCTTCAATCATTATTAAATACATCAGAAACATAATATTTCTCTTTTTGAACAGGATTAGTGAGAAGTATTAGCTTTCCGAACTATATTCGAGATTTACAGTGCTTATTTTGTGGAAGATGTATTAATATATTCGGTCGTAAGCTTGCGCCAAGTCTCGTTTCTGGTTCAGACTGCTGCATATTCCCTATCTGGTGATAATGCTTGAGACTTGAATACGACACTAAACTATTTAGGTATACAGATATTATCCATTGAGGGGGCAAGGGGAGAACTATCCAATTTCTTTAAACAGAACGAACTGCAACATATACAAAAGAACTTCCAAATATTTCATTTGAACGAAAACTGTGACTGTGAATTGTATTTACTTTTACATATAATTTTTGCTATAAAATTTTTGTACTGCATCTGCCGAATAATCTAAAAATGTTTGATATTTACACAAGTACTAAAAATACAGACAAAATAAAACAACAATATCGGGCCAAGTCTGATAAATTTATTTTTCCGAAAAAAGTTTTTTCAAATATATTGAAAATTGGTTCAAAATGAAGCATTCACATTAATTTTATTTTAATGTAAAGTAGTTTTGAGATAAATTTAAATTGGTTATAGAACCTTTCCGAAGTTATCAGTGGAAAATAGAAATGGAGGTACCTACATATACCTATTGAGTAAAATTAACATGCAGATGGAACAAGTAAGTACTGATAGTTTCCTGAAATTTAATTCTTTGGATACGGTACCTACATATACATATTGAGTAAAATTAACATGCAGATGGAACAAGTAAGTACAGAAAGTTTACTGAAACTTAATCCTAATTCGTTAACTGCCTATTTAGATTTGTAGGCCCCGTACGAATTTATGATATTATTAGATATATTTATGATACTAGAATTAGATCATAAATTTGGCACTCTTATTTAAATTTTATTAGCATAAGCAGAGCGAACGATTTTTAAAAATCAATTATGTATTTTGGCATTTTATTTCATTTCAAGTATTCTCTTCATCATCTCTTGTTATTTAAAACGTGTACTTGGTGCAAAGTTTTACCGGCTTTTAGAAATGTCGGTTTAGGTTGTATTTGAATACTCTACTTAAAGAATCTACAGTAAATACAAGAAATATTTGCATCAGTGAAAGACGATACAGGTTTTCTCTGGGCTTTGAATATTTAACGACATACGAACTGATGAAAACCATTGGAATCTAATTTTCTAATATGTTATCAAAATGAAGATCTTATCCCTGACCAAGATGGTCAACCCGCATTTTTGGAGAAGAAAGAAGAAGAAAACATCTCTTCCCATTTCAATATATAAGAGATTAAAAAAACCTTTTTAATAGTACATAACTTTTTTCTGGATATTGTATTATATTATGTATTCTTACTGAACAAAAGGCAACGGCAATGTTAAATTCCCAATGGCAAGGACTAGGAGCTGCTGCTCTTAAATAGATAAGACCTATAGCCTATAACAGCGAATTGGGATCTCCATATGTTACCAAAGATGGGCAAAGTGGAGAATGATTCTTGTGGGTTCTGTGAAAATAAAAAAAAATTGTACACTATTTTCTAATAGAGAGAGTTCTTGTCGCAAAATACGTGAGATTGTTTAATTAATTAATTGGTAAATGGGATATTGGATTACACTCCTCCAACAAAATAATCACCATAAATCCTCGAATGGTGTTAAGGAATCCACGACTTCTCAGCACTCTTGTAAAAAATGGGAAATATTATATTTTTCATATATTGATTAATGATTAAAGAATAAATACAAATAATTAACAGTGACGGCGTACTACCAAATCCATGTGTTCTGTCTCTTTATTTTTTAAGGAAATCCAGGAAAACGATAGATTTGTAAAATAGAATCACATATCAAAGAATAAAGCTTTCTAAGTGAAATGTTCGTACATTAACTGTGTCCATAATTATTTGCCAATACTTCCACAAGAGCAGCCTGGCTCAACGTTAAAGCTGACATCCGCTAGTAAAAGGGTCGTGAGTTCAAGTACCGTCCTTAGCTCACCTTTGTATTTTAAAAAATATATACTCAATGACAATATGAGAAAATATAATAATAGCATAGAATTATGAATATATAGATTCCTAAAATTGACCATTTTTATTTAAAATAAATGTATGTATTTGTTTATAGCTCACAATTTCTCCTATAAATTCTTTGAGTTTATTATGTTATATCTTAATATAAACCTATGGAAACCTCGGGGAATGATTTCTACTAGTACCTATTCATCACTTTTTATTTAATCACATATTGGAATTGTCATTTGAATATAACATAAAATGTCACTCACGTTCGTACTGAATCAGAATTAAAAAAATATCGCGAAATGGCGACTAGAACAGTCTGTAAATAGGCAACAGGCCATAGGTGATTTGGGTGAAACCTTCATACTTTGAATCCAAAATTTATTAGTTTGAATCTTTTCAATTATTAATGAAACACATTACATAGTACTACTTACAAAGACGGCGGGTAAATTCAACTTTTTTCGACATGCCATCATCAAACTAGTACGTTGTCAAAATTAAAAACTGTTCATTTTAAGTGACTGAAACAAGTGGAACATATTCAAATGACGCGATTCGGGGTTCTCATGATAGCAATGTATAGAGGGCACATGTCAAGGCCCATTAGATGTCACGAGTCATCGCCGCCCAGCGCAGCTAATGGGACGGTGGTGGAGACGCCCAGCGGCCGCCCACCGTCGCTCTCACATTGAAACCTCATAAATTGCCCATTAGCGGGATTTAATTCCGCCCCAATGGTTACACGGGGTAATGGTAGGGGGTGGGTAGTGGGGATTAGAGAGTCTCTCGTCAAAAAGGTCGCGCCCGTACGCGAATATATAAAATGAGATCGTTTGATTGCCGTATTAATGGGAGTAAGCCTATTTGTTTTGGATTTAGTGAATTAACCAAAGTGCCGGATACTTCTTCTGGAAGAAAAACAACTTATGGTCCTGGATTTAGTTTAATCTTTACATATGATCATCAATCCTCGATATTGAAGCTGACAAGTACTTTGCTAGAGTTTTGTTATTCTGCTTTAAGCTTTTTCTAGATCAAATGATTACAGCTTAGGGTCTAGGTAGTTTTATCCATAAATAAAATATGGGAAATATAGAACTTGCCCATAAACATACTTAATGTGCAACCCCCACTACTTTGAACTTTGACTAGTAGTAGGTAAATTGACAACTACAAATTTCAATTTAGCAAATTTTGTTTGATGCGTCCTTACAAAAAAATCATGATAAAAATGACAAAACTTTATATAAATATTACAATAGAAGCGCTCTCAACTTGACAGTCTAGCAGGGGCCATGTGCTTCGTTCTCAGTTCGTGGATTTTTACTATCTGACGTTTTGTTGAAGAATTTAAGTGA
This sequence comes from Crioceris asparagi, assembly GCA_958507055.1. Taxonomy (NCBI): domain Eukaryota; kingdom Metazoa; phylum Arthropoda; class Insecta; order Coleoptera; family Chrysomelidae; genus Crioceris; species Crioceris asparagi. The sequence goes on from OY293828.1 coordinate 34,862,272, forward strand.
ACTTAGATTCTACTTGTCGGCTGTTTATATCGACCCATTATTAGTCAGAAGAACACTGAAGATCGATACTTGTATGAATTTAAAATAAGGATTGATTATCAGACACGGCTCTGTGGCAATCTGAAGATAGACAATAAACTTGGAATCATGATATTTGTCTGGGTGGCGGTGCTTTGTTTGGTAATCAATCTGATTGAATATTTATAGTGGTACCTACTAGCTGTTTTACCCAGGCAAACAATTTGATACATTGTGGTACGAAAACATGAAGTCATAAGAAGTCTTGAGTGTTTAACCCTTCTACCTCAGTTTCCTACTCGCTCATACAACCAGTCCGAACATCAATCCATATCCATCTACAGACTTTACACCAAGAGAGAACAGCATGAGAATTTCTCCTAGGGATTTTCCGTTATGGAACCCTCCACCTTTAAGTCCCAGTCACACTGACAAACTCTCACAAAAGAGCCCAGTGACATAATACACACAAATATAGCGAAAACTCCACGAAAATGCAGCCATAGAGCTCAAAGGTACTTCTTTGGGTATTACAGGTTAGGCACCCTCCAACAATTGTCGGGTTTGACAAAATAAAGTATAGATGTTTATTGTGGTAATTCTGTGTTTGTTATATTTGATAAAGATATGTATACTACCAAAACGGATATTTCTAGATGTAGGTAAAATTTTGTGCTAAATACAAAAATGTCTAAAAACGATTGAAATGCTAAGAGGAAATACTACTCATATTTATTTGAAAGAAATAATTAATGAATTCTCTAAATATAATTAGTACACAAAAACACGTAATGAATGCTTATTAGTTGTAACAAAATGTCTAATGTCAATATGGTGGATACAACTTTTGATACTAACACAATGATTATTGAAATATTTAGTCACTACCGGATTGACCGAAAACGTATTTTGCTTTTGAAATTTGAAGGACACACGGTATATTTGATAGAACAAGTACAATTATTTTTTCTTTGAGATACAACACTTGTAACAAGTGTTGCTTGATAAGTTTGATAATTATTAACCATTACGGTGTCTGAAGTCAGATAGTGTTTTCAGTAAAAACTCTCTCTACAGAAACAAAATGAATAATTATTTTAAAATAAAAAGAAAAAAGATACAATCCTAATTTATGGGGAATGAAGAAAAAATCGCTGTAATTATTTTAAATGTATACAAACAGGGTTAGCCCGCATGACGCATGTGAAGCCCTATGTATAGGTAGTTATGCATTATAGTGAATAGGAAGATATTTGAGATTATCTGCTAATTTTCTTGTAAAAGGGTAAAAGGTAATTTTATACTTTCTTCCCAACACCATAATATTCGAGTTCGAACCTGGAATCCACCCGCAATAGTGTCTTAAAACGATTAGTAAAGAGGAAATACCTTTCAGATCTCGTCTCAAATATCTGGTCCATGGGTATACATCACACGGTTAGCGTCTAATTTGTATTACAGTGATTCCTTATCCATGAATCAAATTATTTTAAAAGAAAGAATGTTGCTGATGATGGTCAAATTATTCATATGTTGGGAATAGTCCTTACTCATCGACATATTTCTATTAAGATATAAAATCTGTTTTCAGCAAGGACTTGAAAAAAGAGATTATAATAAAATTTAGTCTTCTTTTTCTTGCAAGGTTAATGGCGGCGTATGAAGATGGTATTATTAATTAAATGCTATCGTCAGATGAGAGCCGATTTAATAAGAACAGACAATGAATGATTAGAATAGTGGTCTCAAAGTAATCCGCATTAGACAAGGAAGGCTAACTTTCAAAGAAATTTGGGAAGAAATGGTCTGGTATAATTAACGGATTTATAATTGTACCCAAATTGTATTAAGATAGGTTGAGTGAAAACAGAATATCTAGCTATTTACTATTTTTGCAATACTATTTTTCTATGCTGTTGGAAGGTCTGTATTTACATCTGCGTGACAACATGTAGGTACTTTCAAAACATGTTTTAAGTCTGGTCTATTTATTAATCAGGGAGCTATGGAAATGACACTTTTTTTTGGAGCCACATAACATTTATCTAATTTCAATTTCATCCATAAGCTGCTGTTACCATTACAATGGTATATTGAGTAACTTAGAGAGCCATGTCTGAGACAGCTGCACACAACTCCGCAGTGGTAGGTGGCTGCTGGTCATTTAAAGTGGACCAGTACGATCTGAGAAACCTGAAGGCAAGGGCGTAATCAAAACCAATTTTAAATTTAGACGATCTGAAATATAAAATGGAAGCAATCAAGGCTACTATACTGAACAATTTAACTTAACGATAACTGTTGCGTCGTACCGACTGTTGTCTGGAACAAAAAAGACAACATTGAATGAAAATTTTGCGTACATTAAAATTGTGGCAAGCTTTATCGATTAGGTACTGGTGACCCCCAAGGTAGTGAATGTGTTAAATTTCAGATAGATCACTCTAGTAGTGATATTAAAACAAATGTGACAACAATTCAGATTACTTTTGATAATCCAATCAATACAACGGTAATGTGTTCAAGAAATTCGGTAAAGCAGAACGGGACTAGGCGTTCTATGAAAGGAAAATATAGTGCAAAATTGTTCAAAACAAGATTATTGAAATATGCCCAAGGTTGAGTTTTTATTCTGTTGGTAGGAGATATAGTGCAACTTCCCTATAAATTCGTTATACAGAATATATTTGTTTCTAGTGTCAAATAACAAAATATGACCTAGAGATTCTGTTAATTCTAGGGCTTTTTCTTTGATAATAGCACCTGATACAAGCCGACTTTTCTCCTCCTCCTTTGTAAGCGATAGTTTTCCTTCTACAAACGCCTTGAAAATGACCTCACGATTTTTAAAGATTGTAGAAAGGCTGCTGCTGACTTTATCCCAATCTTCTCAACGATGTCTGTTTTCATCAAACCGCTGTCGACTTCATTGATAATTTTAAGCTTATTATCCAAACTTAAACACTTCCTTTTAAACATTTCCGCAAGACAACTTTTTACGCTCACGTAATGGTTCAATTGAAAGTAAAAAATCTGAGTAATAAGAGGTACCTATAAATTCTTGAACAAACCCTTCGCCCACCGTAATGCTTTATGGTCACCTCCACCTTTATTACCAATGTCCGGCAAAATTACGGAAAAACCCTTCTTATAAATACCCGTTTAAACACTGTTCTTCCAAGAATAATCGGGGATAGATATTTCCTAAACATTCGTTATATAGAGAACTTACTTCGCTATAGAGGGTGTTTTAAATATGGTAATTCGATTCAAGGTGCAAGATCCTACAAACAATTCGTTATACGGAGAAATTCGTTACACGGACGTTCGCTATAAGGAAGTCCCACTCTATATTATGTAAGAGATGAGTTTCTAAGTTTTTAATATTCAGTTATGCCCACTAGCGATCGAGATGTAAGCCTCTAAGTAATTTACATGCACTTTTCTCGTAGCCACATATTTTCTGTTCTAATAGCCTTCCCAAAATATTGATTGATTGTCATTCTTATTTTCACACCCGGTATACATCTGTAAATGTTAAGAAAAAGTCTGAAGTAAGAGTAAGATCTACTATTTAATATACGGTATATACTAAGCAGTTTTGTTAAAATGATTATTATCTAATATGTTGTAACAGTTATAAGAAGTTAGTCGATAAATAAAGTTGCCATTTGTGTACAAAAATATATATTTTTTCATTATCTATACTAATATATATACGAGTAAGGACTTTTCCTATGACCGCAAAAATCTCGATTTCGAAATTTTTTTTTAATGATTTTTTTATTTGTCCGGGTGACATCTGGGCCTCCTAGATTGAGGGTTCCATATCTGTAATTCCAAAAGAAGTATTTCTGAGCTCTGTGACTGAATTTTCGTGGATTTTTCGGTATATATTTGTGTGTAGTATGTCACTGGACTGTTTTGTGAGAGTCTGTGAGTGCGACTGGAATTTAAAGGTGGAGGGTTCCATATTGGAGAGTTCTTAAGACATATGTGGGAAAAATTATCATGCTGTTCTCTCTTGGTGCATATCTGTGGATTGATATGGGTTGGTGTTCGGGTGTTGGTTCTACGGGCGAGTGGATCTGATAGAAGGGTTCCATACTCAAGACTTTTAATGACTTCATGTTTTCGTAGCATAATCTACGAAAGTGTAAAGGTAAAACAGCACTCACACTCAAAAAATACCCACAGATGCAAGGGATATTGACCGCTAGTATATATCATGTACCCTTGGATTTATCCAATGAAATTTGGTTATTAGAAAAAAGTCCTTATCACCTAAACATCGAGTCATCCACTGGACAACCTGATATTGAATAGTGTTTGGGATCTGGAACCTTTGGCGTAGATACAACAATAAAATAAAAACAGAGAAATACCACAACACACCAACATATTTATTATTGTCACCCGACAATTGTTTCGCCAACAAAGTTGGCATCTTCATGGGTAAACCTGATATTGAGAGAACTTTTTTGAAGATGGTGGCGAAAGCTCAACGAGGAATGATTCCCAAACTTAGTATATTCCTTAGAAAGCATATTTTCTAAAATCATTTCTTCAAAATTTTTTCATGAAATTTTATTTTAACCATCCTCTAAGCTGCCTATCTTAGCAGATTTGTTTCCCTATGTAAAATGATTCTATCTAATGTAATATTTCCTCGAATTCTATGTAAACATTTACTCACAAATACAATATGGTTATTAATATGGATTTTCTGTATTCTCCAATAAAAATAAAATCGCAATGCCCTTGTAACGTTGCCGAACTCTGATGGGTGCTCTAGCTTACCCCGATTTTCTTTCTTATTTACAACTCCGGAATAATATATGAGGCTATTAAATCACTTGGGCTTTGTAGTGCATTCAATGCAAAAAACAGGCCACAAAAAAGTTGATTTGTGAGCCTAAAGTGGATAAATTCAACTTTAGAGAGCAGTAGAGGTGCAGGAATAGGTCATGATTTGGACTATTTAACTCATATATCTCCACTTGGATCAAATATTCAGCCAACTTTATATCTCTTAAATAATATTTTGTAATAATAAGGTCAAGCAACAACCTAACTACAACGTTACTAATATCGTTAAAATGAAAACTCCATATTTGCAGTGATACTTTTTATTCATATCCCAAAAGTATATCGACTGAAAAACAACGGCAATGAAAGCGTTCGGTAAACGACGAGATAAATACAGGGAAATAATCGGATTATCTTTTGCAGCCTCATAGAAAGAAGCGTGCTCGAATTTTAGTGGCAATAAAAGATTGAAGCATGTAATCTCGGATTATGTTTTCCAGTGTTAGATGTGTAAATTACACAGACAGATAGACTGATATTCAACTCAAATCGAAACACATAACTGCACAGTAGTAAACTTTATTCATTTTACTCCAACAAGGAATGTACAGGGATCTCTGAAAGAGCTTATAGTATATGTTTTTGGTTAAGAATTATTTACTACTACCTATTACAAATTAAACTTAAATGGAAGTTGGATGCTGTGTAAATAATTCATCGTCCTTTCGGCTTCCAGTGTTATTTAAGCTATTGAGAACGTGAATTATATAGCTAGGTACAAATTGCGTTTGTGTCAACACATGACTTAGATTAATGGTGTTTGGTTATTGCTGTTGCAAACAATCTTGAATTCATAAATATCAGATATGAAGCTAGTATCTACTCGACTAAATTTCAGTAGAACTTCCTATGAAGTATTTCTATGACATATTCACATTTCTATGTCAAGACAGTAGGTATGTTCTCTCTTGAATAATAAACATGAATGCACTGCAACATATAAAATTCAAAGTTTTCTCGCTAAGGTGTTTTTCATGAGATTCATATAATTCGTATAACAATGAAGTGAAACTCCATTTTTTTTATGGTTATTTATCTTTTTGTCAGAAAATAAAAGATAAAATAAAATAATAGGTACCTAGATTGTACTGTGAGCGAAGGTTCATCAGAAAATTATCAGCAGTGCTCCTACTGCATCTCACTTCACATTTACTATGCTGTGGAGTGGCGCGAGGGCTTAACAACAACATGTACCTACTTGAACTCTCTCGTTGAGAAACGGCCTATGGGAGCCCCAATAGTCTGTAGACCGCCGCATCCATCACGGCTTACGCAATCCGGGCAACCTCTTGCACACCGTATTTATTTTATTGCCCGAGAGCACTTACCCTCAACTCCGCTTCAATGTGATAAAGCGCTCTTAAGCATGCAACCATTATTCTTGACTTGCTTAGTGTACCTAACCTACAACAAAACACTAGAAGTTGGTGGAGGAGGAAATAAAACCACAGCCGAGGAGGTATCTCGTCAGGCATCAATCATACTTTTATCTGTGCCGTTTTGGAGAATAGTTTTGCGCCCTAGATCCAAGACAAGGTAAGATGGAAATAGTCAGAGAGCAAATACCTAGTCGAGTCAAGCTGAAAATATTTAAATGGTATAACAAAATAAGAAGTATTATCATTATAGCTACTGTCAAAATGCCAGATCGTCAATATAAAGTTCTGAAATATAAAAGAGGCACTAAACTCCTTAATGAGCCCAGTTAAAACAGAAACAGAATTACATTTGTATGCTACGGAACTTCACTGAGTCTTTTTAACTGATGTAAGCTATGGATGTAAATTTTTCAAAAGCCAAAGCTAGCTGAAGAAATTCATTTTATTGTGTTTGAAAACCGACAAGAACCCTGATAATGCGAATAAAGCGGATCATACATATAAAATTGATCCCTCTCCTGTAGTCTGTAATTCTCGTAGGTACCTATCAATGAAATAATTTCCAGAATTAGATTATTAGATCGGGAGATTGACCTATGCATGTAAACTATCTCACCTTATTCTAAATGAATTATTTATAACTAGAAGCGATTATAAGACCGCATGCTACCATTGAGCTCAAATTTATGAAATTTGTCGTGTCTATTATAATACTGCGTTCACCAGTCAATCTCCTCAATTCCTTTGACCTAGCTTTGCCAAACCGACTTACTGTAATGACCCAGTGGCAATGTTTTTCAAAACATGTATATCTGCACTGGTTTTGTGTACCTATAAATACAGCTCAGCCTCAATACTATACAAGTACGTATTTTTCTTGGATGATTTTATTTTGGAGGACTCATCGCAGATATGCACACACGTTATACATGGCGCAATAATCGGAGAGTGTGACTTAGCGGAATGCATATTTGAATATCTCGAGTGAATATAATATTTATTAGATTCGCAACGACTGGAAGCTGCACTCTTCCAAGTAAGACAATTGCTCTGAAAGTTTTTGATACTCAGAGGAATAGTTGAGCTTCTTTACTGTCTGAAAATTTCTGGCATTATCGTTTACATGCTTTTAAACATTGAAAAAATCGTATTTGAATGGTAATTGTGCTTTTGTTTTGTGTTAGTGTCACAACAACGAGAAAGGCTAGACCAGAACCATTTGCAATGTACTTAGTTCCGCACAGCTATATTAACATGGAGCATAAATTTAATAGAAAACTTTAAAGCATGAAAGTTTGTATTTTGAACAAGCACTTAGACTTAACTTGATGACAAATGAAATTTAGCGTGTAAAGCAACATGTTTGGAAAATGCTAAGAAATGTATTTATATTAATATTTTTTATTAAACAATAATCAAAAACATCTGTAGTAATATGAATTTAAAAAAGATAAATAATCTGAGACAAAATGTAAGTCTAATATAATTGACCAAAATACTTCAGTGTAACAATAGATACTGATAGAATCGGTTTCTGTTTCCATGAGTTTTTGTGATGAAAAATAATGAAAGAGAATAAGAACAAGAACTGATTTCGACCACCCTACAATGTTTCTACATTTATGTTGTATGATAATGTTCTTCCTAATTAGTTTGTATTCCAACAAAAGCGTAACTTTCTAGTTCTTTCAGACTATACATTTTTTTAAATGACTCTTATTAATTACATTTCATATGTAACCATTTCATTCATATTTATATAACTAAGCCATTTATTCCAATGTGTTAGCATTACACAGAACTCTTGAATGATATGCAGTAGATCCTCATTATAACCAAACCATATACCCTATGAAATGTCCAAGTACACACCGCTGACTGGTCGAATTTTACTTTCTAAGCCACAACAAAATGGTTCATTTGTTATATTTTGTCACTCTGACGATTTAGCTTAAAAAGATATAGTCATGAGATTATTGTATTGTCATCGGTTTTCGACATATGTGCAAATATTCTAATTATCTGGAAATAGAAAGTAAATTTATATGTAAATTATACTAACATAGATACAGACGAAGCTAATAAAAGCGTATTGAAAAGCCAATGGTTCTTTCTAGACTGATTATTCTTCCAACATACCAATCTCCAAAATTTATCCTGTTAAATGCATTATTGCACTTCTTCTTACTAATTTGTCTGTTGGAAATTCGTGAAGAACAAAAAGTCCTTCACATGCAAATCCGGGTATTGGAAATCACAAGTACCTCCCCTGTCGAGTCTCGATAGTTTGTAGATCACAGAAAACTTCTCTTGGTGGCTTGAAAGAGAGCGGAGTGTAGAGAAAAAAATTAAAATTAAACGAGAATCTCTTCAAACAGCGCAATTAGAGCCCCTATTTCGGAAAAAGTTCGGGACGAGTTCATTCAAACAGAAATAAGTTTGTTAAATCTTATTAAGAAACTTTTGGGAAAGTTCTTGCGGAGTGAGTGTCAGATAGGATCACCGACGACGGTCTCAACGAGCCGATTCGAGCACTTTGTAAATATTTTAATACATCGAAGATGTCAGAATTTGAATAGAGAATGATAAATAAACAACGTTTGAGTAACTTCAATCGAAATTAATTGATAGCTTTAAAGAGCTTTTTTAAAGTGTCACAATGATTTTGAATTTATAATGAAGTGGAATATCAAAAAACACTGTTCTGAAATTTCAGTTTTATTTTTTCTTCTTGATGTACCATAACTATCTAAAGAGATCTATTTAACAAATGTATGGGACACACTACAGTTTACTACCGGTTCCGAACGGCGCTATTTGAGAGGCTTTGCTAGTCATTATCACTCGTGGTAGGTTGCGATTGCTTTCTATAAGATTGCCACACACCTTTGCCAGAATCAAACCGGGAGCAAATGCATGGCATTTTTTTCAAAGGAAGGGGAAAAGAAATCAGACTATTGCAAGTCAGTATTTTAAATCCAGATTTCTGCTTGTATATTATCAATCAATATACCTACATTTTTCATATCATTAAAATATACTCCAACTTGATACTGTCCTGAAAATCGAGTCATTTGAGACAAAAGGGACCAAGGGATAGCATAGCAACGCTTGACAATAATATAATGCCCATTCTAATGAGAAAAAAATTTTCCGATTCATAGTACCATGGAGAATGTGACGCTAATGATTTATCGTACGTTTTGTTTTGATAGATCATCATCATTTTCCCATATTTGTAAGTTTTGGAACTAAAAAAGATTTGATATCTAGAAAGAACTGATAACTTCCATCTGTCTCCTAGAGTAGGGTACGTAACCCAGGACATCCATCACGAAGAACGGTGACTACTCCTCTTCTTTGCACAAACTAAAACAATCAAAGGGATTAAGATAGTGTTCGCAGTGCAGTTTGTGTGAGGTTAAATGTCCGGCTTATCCATCGGTCACCCGAGAAGTGGAGGTTAATCATGCTCGCGCCCCCTTATCCCCCATTTAGTCGATTAATTGTTTGTGGGTGTTGGATATCCAAGAGCTTTCCTCGGTCTGGCGCTTTCTCCTTGAGAGCTACTTGAGCGAAACGTACAGGGTGTGCATGGCATAGAATGAAGAAAAATGTTCATATGAACAGGGAACCCATCTTTATCGGTAGCGGAGGTAAAGGGCGTCAAAAGTAAAAAAAAGGATTTTATTTTATTTTGTTGGATCTATTGCAGATAGAGCCTTTAAGCTTCATATGTATATGAGGTAAAAGGGGTTGTTTGATACGAGAGTAAAGTTTCCCTAACTATCGTTCTAGGTGGAGTAATATCTGAGATCTTGATTCATAGAATCCTTTAATTAATTTATAAATTCAGTCAAATTACATCACCTGCAGAGAGTTCCTGTTCAAGCTTCTACGCCCTGTAAGTCCGCTACCGATCGAGTTGGGACCCTTTTTCATACAATCTTCTCTTGTTAATTTTTATAGAGAATAAATACCTCAAATAGTTCCATCCAATTCTGAAACACCCTGTACAAATAAACACAATCGATTTTAACTTGGTCAAGTTTTCAGCAAGTAAAACATTATCGTATCGTCTGACTGCTCTCTGCCCTTTATAGATTGTATGTTGTGTCAACTTCTCGGAAGCCATGCGGTATCTGATATGGTCGTTTTGCTACAGTAATCTCGTTGCTGCCTTTGATGTCGGAGTTTCTTCTTCGGCATAATGCAATTTACGATAATTTAAGGGTTCAGCTGCCTTTCTTGTTTCATGCATTATAAAATAGTATGTACAGCCAATAAGAATGATCAACGTAAATGTTCAGATAATTTATTTTTGACATTACAAACTTGCCACAGGCATATAAAATATCCTTTTTTACCTAAAAGTGTTCCCTTAAAGTTTTTCTAAAATACTTTTGTACTGAACCCGTGCATAGGTAACTAGACCATCTAGGAAATTTTGTATTCAGTTATAATACTAATAATATCAACACCATGGCCTTTATTAGTCATACAAAAGAAAAAAATATGTTTTGCATTATTCAGATGCGAGATTTATTACAAATGTGCACATTGACTTCTATATATTCGAATGAACTTAACTAATAGGAAACCTAGAAGACATCCAAGAACCAGATAGACAGTATATTTATAATATTTGTACTTATCCCTCAGAAGGATACTTTTGAAGTTACTAAATTATCTCAAAACACCCTCAGGTCATATTATATTAGCTGCTACTGCACAATATCTTCAAGTGATTAATTTTGAACTGTGTGTGACTTAGATTATGATATTAAAAATTTACTTTCTTCACGGCTATGGTTAATAATGAATATCTCAGATGAATGTTTGTTTGGTTACGTTGAATTTCTTATTGTAGCGAATATTTATAGTATGAATATGAAAGCTATTTGTTATTTTATTATCTAATTATATCAAACGAGCAATGCTTGTATATATATATATATATATATATATATATATATATATATATATATATATATATGCAAATTTTATCTCAGAATCTGGTCTACCGATTTCGATGAAAATTCATATGTATGGGTTTTATAGTGTATTGAATCGATTGGTTGTATTCACATTCACATACAATATCGTTTTCAGCAATTAAAATTCTTATTTTACCACCCATACAGATTATAACTGATATGTAGATATGAGCCCTTTAACATTACAGAACATGGGTAGCTCATTGGTTAAACTCACGCCTGATAATCAGGAGATCCTCGGTTCGTATCCTGATCAACTTACTTTTTTCAACAAAACCCATTTTTTGTAAATTAAAGGTGTTAATATGAGTTTCTGATAATTTAATCGGAAATTTTCAATGAAAAAAATTTGTACATATCTAATTAAATTCATTAATACGAGCAACTCTTGCATATATACACATAGAAAAAACCTCGGAAACGGCTCCCACTTTCCTGACAAAACGCGAGGGTGTCACCTTCGTGATCCATAAACTTTTTATTGAGTGATTCGCAGATTTGGATCAAAAATTGCTAAAAGAGGTTTGATGAGCCGAGAAATTGATTGGCGTTACTTCCATTTTTAATTGATGTGACCCTTGAGGTCCACACTACGTACGGGGTTTGTGGGTCGATAAGACGATTGGTGATACAGCTGAGTTCTGGTTTGTTTTACATTCATATTTATTTGGAAATCTGTAAATTATGAGCTATGTGAACGATAAAATCAATATTCACCGATTTACCGATCGCAATACATTTTAACTAGAAATAGGTATGCACATATTTGAAATAAGTTTAAATTTCCTTATAGACTCACTCTAAACCCTGTATTACCCGAGCAAAGCTCCGTCGTCCAGCTATTATAAATAAAAGGGGTTTTATTTGTCAGAACAATCAAATGCATTAATAAACAATGCAATTCCCTCGTATGTTTCATATTCAACTATCCAGTAGACTCTTCAACGTGTGCGATATAAATATGCTGATTTCACCTTATGAAGTTGATGAATCTCAAACATCAGTTTTAGATGATTTGTATTCCTTGGGAAATGGTATGACTAGAGCTCTTTTCCAGATTTATGTAGAAGTCTTCAGAAAAGAATTTGTAGCAAGTGTTATATAAGGTAATAGAACAGGCATTCAAACTTTTATCGTTGATATGTTGGTGTGTTGATACCATCACAACCAGAGTTGCTTTTTTAGAAATTTTGACATCTTTTTTGGAGATTTTACTGACATATTCTTCTTTGAAGACGAAAACTGATTTATAATATTCTCCAGATGTATCATTGTAAGAGGATATAGTATATAGATATTGATTATGTACCCTCTATTAACAAATATAGTATACATAATAAAATATTGATTCAACACTTGAGTTATTAATTCATCTAAATTCATTCAAACAGTTCCTCTGTAGGTCCAAGCAGAATTGAATTTTTATTTAAATTTTTTAAACAGGCCAAGTTTTTCTTGGGCTATATACCTAATGTTTGTACCTTTAGATGTTTCTTACTGTAAAAAATTCGATTTCTCATCCATAGATTGTAAAATTTAACCTCTATTGGCCTTACTTTAAATTTCTTGTCATCAAAAGTTATTGTTTTTTTAACAAATTAATTTAATATTTTTCTTCTGAATTGAAATATTAATAATTTAGTTTATATTTCCCAATCTGCATCTGAATTTTTTTTTTGCAGTCGTTGCTTTTCATCTCTCAACTGGCTAATACGTGGAGTGTTCCCATATGAGGAATATCCAGATTCTCTGAAGGTTCATCTAGTATTTGCCTTTCAAAGTTTGACAGCTCTTCCTGCAGTTCAGCCACCCTCTATTTGTTCTACCTTCGTATTTATAATTTCCAATCACAATTTAATTGTATAGAATATTTTATATAAAATTTATAATTTTACGGGAGTTCACAATAAAACTACTACTCACATAGCGACATGCGTATTAAATATTTGAATATTAAATAAATAAAAAAAGTTGGGGTGATGCTTTGAAAACTCGTATTCGAGATAATCTCTTTGCAGCAAGAGACCAGTTCTAGATTACTGTTTCAAAACGATATTTAAAATTAGACAAAAGAGTCGCTTTTAAATGGATTTTGAAAAAACTTTTTTTAGCTAACAGAGGACGTTAAATACGTTTTTTGTTGAAGAAGTGTGTATGAAGTGGTCACAGAAGTTAGTAATGCCTTTTGTTTTGCATAGTTAACCTACAGTGCTTTGTTGCCTGTAAATAGTGATTCAGTCAGATTTTGTAATTTACAGAGCATAATCAAATTTCGTTGTTTCCGTTACAAGTGATTTACTTATCTTCGAAAAAAGTTTTCTTTCCTGATTTATTTGAACTGTTGTTGAGTTGAACTACCGTTCTTATCTCAAAGTATATAGTACGTTCTCAATCCATTAACTTCCTGAAAATAATTAAATGTTAATATTGACGTTTTCATTTTCGGGCAATGAATCAAGTCCCTTCCGCAGCCTCTTTCCCTTGAAATGGTATTCAAACAGGAGTAATTCAAGGGAAAAGCAAATTCGTTTTTTGGTTCCATTATGTATTAGAGCAACAACAATTACATTATATTTTAAGAGCTATTAAATGATCAATCCACAATTATCCAATAACTGCAAAAAATACTGCGAGACATATTATCAAAAAACTAAGTATCTAATCTTGTTCCATCAAAAGCTAAATATGAAAAACTTTAGACTAAAAATGTAATAATTTAAAGAGTTGTCATCGTCATCGTTGTTGAAAATTGTCCAAACATCTTTGATATTCCAGTTCAATCTATTTCCGTCAATCCTTGCCAACATTTGGTATTGAGGCAGAAGCGTAAGTACGTGATTTGATTAGAACTTAGATTAGGCAATAACCATCTAATGATAAAAACAGCTAGAGTGTTGAGAGAAACCGATAATACGGTTTGACAGACACTTTTTGCTTTTTGCTGAGAGAACAAAATAGGAAAAATACTTCTCAGTAATTTTTATACTAACCATAACTGTTATGATTTGATGTCAAATGGTATAGTACCTACTTAATTTCCATAAAACAACATTTTTTTTCTGCCTGTATGGCGTATTTATTAAGCATTCTAGAGGTTATTCCCCAAAAATATTCTTTCTTTTGATGGTCTTTCGAAAAGCCTTTTTGTCTCGAAGATAAACATCTTAAGCCATTAGTTTATTCTACTCCAGTAAAGAATGTGGAACATTTTACATAGGTCATAGGTACATTGCTAAAATTGCTTATTTAGAGTGGAAAGAGGTTAGTGATATGCTTGGTTTAGTTTTCTTTCGATAGCTTCAACTAACTTGAAGAAGCTGTGAAAATTAGAGAAATCGGACGAGTAAAAACTGAATTATTAAAAGCTCAAAAAGTTGGTATGTAACGATGTAATATTTCTATATTTCTATTTGAACAAAAGTGCATGTTTTTGAGGTTATAATGCGGAAACTCAAAAGCAGCGCATTCAGACATGTGCTTGGATACTGAAAAAAAGCCAATATGGTCTTAATTGCCATTATGAATAAGAACTTTTCGTGTCTAAAGCAAAAATTTGCCGTTTCCTAAAACTGCGCATTTTGAAGCGTTTTAAGTGCAGCCACTTTATTAACATAATTTTCGGGTACTTAAGTTACCATTCCAGGCACCTCCTCAATAAAAGATTCTACTGCAGCAGATATTGATACTTCAAAGATTTTTGATGAAATGTGTCCTTCTCCTAAATCAGCAGGCAGAGATACAAAGCGGAAGGGAGTAGGCAAAAAGTCAGAGATTATAACAGAAGTGCCTTTCAAGAATTCAACGGTTGAACAAGAAACAACTGAACAATGCTAATAACAGCAAAAACTGCGAGAGCTGCATCCAAAGGCTGAAAAAGCAGAAAAAAATACTCCAAAATGTGTATTTGTGTGGGATTTGTCCAGACTGTGATGAACCATAAAGAGATCTTCCGGAGTAAGACTTCATTGAATGCTCGACGTGTCAAGTTGTAATGTGTGATACCATGAAGTTTGTACCGAATCTGAAGGACTTGTCCTTTTTTACTGTGATAAGTGTAAAGCGTGCGCACTCTTAGGTTACCGCTGTGCGGACTCTTTGGCCACTTATGTGCTAAGAGTGCGAATTTGTGTTTAGCTATTTCTTTTTGTTACTTCAACTAGTAATTAATGTTTATGTTTTGATTATTTTTTGCAAGATTAAAAGTCTATTTACATAATACATTTTGTCTCCCTTTTCCAAGGTGTACTGTTTTAGGCATCTTCCCCCTAACTCAATAAGAAATGGCCCCGATGTTCTTTTAAGAGCTCGGTAATCAATGAGAAGATTCGATTCCTGCATCCGAGCTGGAGGTAGTTACTTTGAAGTTCTTTTACTTACCTACTTTAAATATAATTTTTGGTAACAAGATGCTGTTATTGTCGAACAATCATTCACGATTTTTGAAATAAGGCGGCTTCCCCGAAATCTTCAAAGGACAAAATAGTCTTAGAATATTCCAAGGAATAACTCCTTGAGATTTTGCCGTATGTATGATAAAACCTGTAATTAGCTCTGTACAAACGAACTATCAAAATATTGAAAAAACAAGATAACTACGAATTATTGAGATCTCATGGATTAGTCATAAGCAAATATTCCTAGTTATTGAAATACATACATACATAGGGTAAAGTGGGGAGTGTTGGACCACCTTTTGAAAAACTCATAATTTCTTCTTTATTAACATAAATAAAAATTCATTCTAAACGGGAAACGATAACTTAAAGTGAATAGTTTCTTCTGAGATACCTAGTAGATGAAACTAATTCTGAAACTCTGATTTAGAAAAAAATTCAAAACAAAAAATTTAAATTGGTCCGTCTCTCCTGCTCATTGCAGGATAGATGGACCACCTAGGTCAGGAGAGATGGACCTCATTTCTCTCTCCTATTCTTTTTAGTGTCTTGAGCTTTGCAACTCTGGCACGTATCTTCGTAGGTCGTACAACTCTCATGTAGCCAGCTGTTACATATTAGACACTTTATCCACTCGTCCTTCCTTTTCGTTTCATAATAATTTTCACCACATCCAACACACAGGTTTTCGTTTTCAAGAATATCTTCGTCACCGCTTGAGGAATCATCCAAAATTAGATCGACAGAGTCTGACGAGGAAGAGTCTCGCCTAAGTTTCTTTGGTCGTTTTCTAGTCCTTGGATCAGCTTTGGTCAGTTTTGTAGTCCTTGTTTTAGCTTTCGTATGTTTTTTCTTTGACAATTTCTGACGCCTCATCTCCATATGTTCCGGGGAAGTTAGAACGTCCGTGAGATTGGCACGAACTTTTCTTGCGGCCTATTTTATTATAACAGGTGAAGGTGAAATAATATCAAGTGTTGTTCCTGGTGTTAGAGCATCTTCACAGCCTTCCCGTCGATCTGGAAGATTTTGCGCCTCCATCCCAGATAAATTTTGTCGAGACAATACTGGCGATGGAACTTTCTTGGGTGTAGAGCCCTTTACTCGGGCTTCTCTTTTCCGAGTGTACACCTTCGCCATTTTCTGCAACAATAAAAAAATAGGTCCATCTCTCCTCCACACTGCAGGTCCATCTATCCTCCACTTGAGAGGACATATGGACCTGGGAATTACTTCACACCGGAATATTCAAACACATTCTTTTTTAGGTTAAGATTACATCAACACACGTGTGCGTCGATAAAACATCTAAAATAGTCACTGAAACTTACCTGAACTTCACCAACTCACTTAGTATGTCACACCCAAATAATTTTTCGCGGATCGAAAACTGATTTTTGCTTAATAAGTCAAAACAAATCCATAGATTAACACATTTTACTGTACCCTGTTGCGAACTGATGCTGGTGTTATAATGTAGCTAGATCAAGCACGCAGTACTCAAGTGATTTGCGAGATATCGCAAGTGGTCCGTCTCTCCGACTGGTCCAACTCTCCCCACTTTACCTACAATAATTCTGACATAGATATTATTGTGTTCTCGTTTCTGTCATCAACCAGAAATTGTATTGCATTACGTATATAGCTGTTTACAGATTTCAATCTCTTCAGTCTGATATAGGATGCTCCATTTTCCTTTATAGAACGTTGCATATTTAATGTTGGGGTAATTTCCGTGTAATATTACCAATTACCATAGAATCTACCTCATCTTTATCGATGTTTATAAACGAGCTGAGAGAGAAAAAATGAGCCTAATAATTTTATATATACTTGGTATACAGGCTTTCTCAAATTCGACTCTCACTATTGGGATCTCAGAAACTATAGGGAATACGAAGATGTTTAAATTGGGGCAAAGTTGCGCATTTATGTTCTCAACAATACGCCGTTTAGAAAGTTTGAAAATTTCGAGTAGTTCCGGAGATACCTATCCGAAAAAACAGAATGTTTTGAAAATCATTTTATTCTTCCTGGCTTTATTTCTTAATAAATTTCTAAGTAAATAGCACATTTACATTGCTACTTTTTCCACTCTTTCCAATGGTGTTAATAGTTTTGTAACATGACGTTTCGTGTATGTGAATCTATCATGAACTTTTTTTTTCTTATGGGAGCCATATTGGCCTTCCACAAATTTGAATAGCCCTTTTTATTACCTTTTTGATGATGTATCATAAGTTGACCATGTTGTCCTAAGAAGCCGAGAAATTAAATTAATTACATTTATAAAGTAGTTGGCTTTGATCTTTCCAATCGGTGACACGGAAATGACACTCTGTATTATTGTCAATTGCTGAGTCGTTGAAAATTGAGTTCTAGATTGAAGGAAAACAAGCTATGATAAAACTTTATTAATATTACATTAATGAATATACGAATATAAGATGTATCCTGAGAGACGACAACCACAACCAAATTTGTTCAAATTAATGGACAGAATTCGCGATGGGCTTTGGCTCGTTTGAAAAACGTAATTAAATATACCGCATTAATAATGATTTTTTTAGTTTCTTTATCAATCCTGTCTCTATATTTTGTCTGGGTTTTCTAAAGGAGCCATGCTCGGCTAAATTTGTATCCAATATGTTGAGTAAAGATCATCGGTAGAGTTGTCGTCTCTCGGGATACCTGCATGTTAAGATGATACACTTCCAATGTATTCATACTGTTTTTATCATTCTTGTAATAAAGTTTTATCATATCTGGTTTTTCTTCATTGGAGAAATCCTTTTTCAACAACTCAGCAATTGACAATAATACAGAATGTCATTTACGTGTCACCGATTGGAAAAATCAAAGCCAACTACTTTATAAAAGTAAGTAAGTTATTTATTTCTTCTGATTTTTAGGACAACAAGGCCAACTTATGCCATATGACTCCCATAAGAAAAAAAAGTTCATGATAGTCTTACATATACGAAATTTTAACCACCTTCGTATTCCCTATAGTTTCCAAGATCCCAATGGTGAGAGTCGAATTTGAAACAGCCTGTTTACAATCGTATATCTAGTTTGTCTTGGGGGTTCCAATGAGGCAAAAAGAGAAAGACAGCAAAAAATAACTCTGTGAAAAACTTCGAACACAAATAGTGCCGATCCGATTGGTACATAAACATCAAAGGAGTCTATAGATAGGTCGATAAAGTGTTCCGTGTCTGATTTATACCATGGTGAAAAACGTATGAAAATACAAAAAGGTATTAGGCTCCAGATTACTAATGCATCTAGTGGACACAGAATATTTATTTATTCTGTGTAGGTAGTGGACGTGCGATTTATCGGAATGAATAAATTCATGGAAATATCGGTGTCAAAAGCAGTGTAACTATTGTGTAGCCAGTAGATAGAAAGTATGCTATGAAAACCTGTCTCGAATTAGCCAGTTTTAAAAGCATATTTCACCCAACTTGAGATATATACCGTTTGTGTGTATAAATCCCATCTAAGGCTTTTACCTGAATATTTCTCAGAAAAGCCGATAAACCCTACATTTTTTTTGAAAAGAAGTACAAAACCCGAAAAAATTATCATTTTTGATTAATCATTGATTTATGAGATTTACCATTTCAGAGAAAAAATCTGTGTCACTCTTTGTTGCTTTGTGACATAGTTTAGCTTTAATTGATAGCATGGCACTGAAAGAAAGTTTTAGAAACCATGATTTTTTTCTAACTAAATTGAGTTTAAACTCTATTTTCATTTGAAATTTATTCGTTATTCATCAATTAAATGTATTTATAAGACCAATTCCATGTGACTGCTGTTCCTTCTAAGCGTTAGCCTTCCGTTTAGTTGTTTAACGAACTTGGCTTCGGTGATCGGTGCCATAATGGTGGGCGTGTGCGATTCGTCGGAAGGCGGAGCACCTTAGCGAGTGCGGACGTTGGTGGGACCTGGGTGGTGTGTTGCATACCGCTATTGGTCAGCCATGCATGCCTGGGTCAAGACATATTCCCGAAGCTTCTAGTGACTTCGCGCAAGTTCGGGAGAGCTCGCTTGGCATCGGAAGATGGGTGTAGAGAATACGAGAGCCAATCTGCTTGCCTATATATTGGAGAGTGCAGCGGAGTCAGTGAGTCAGTCAGGTGCAATCGCCCGGTGCAGACTAGTAAGTCTGGGGCAGTGAATATAAATTGTACATAGTTGTAAATAGTGCAGTGTAAATATAAATAATGTTAAGTTAGATAAATAGTGAATATAAATTGTATATAGCTATGGATATTTATTGTGTGTATATAAATACTGTAGAAATAAATAAACTTTGAAAATAAATAAATCCCAGTCATTTTTATATGCCCGTTACATTGGTGTCAGGTGCCACTATCTCAGGAATCTTCTCACCAAGTCTAGCAAGCTACCATGCCATCCGGCCATGAATTACAGCTTTCAAACTTAAGTACATCTGTACCATTAGATCCCCTCCAGGACGCACTAGTCTAGACCGTTGGCCTTACACTCACAGCATCTCCACGTCCTCCGCTATTCCACAGGCAATTTTCGGTGACACCCACAAGAAACTGGACACCAATACCCAACAAGTTGCCACACCACCCGACAATGCAGCACCACTTGCGGGATTGCATCAACACCACCCGAACCTTACCATGGTTCCATGCCCAGCGTCGAGGACCTTCTTCATGATGCTATCGTAGACTTCTATCACTCAACTCACCAGATCCTAGCAGCTCTTGACAGTTCAGAAGATGACGGTAGCCAAACCGTCTAGGGCCCTTTGGTTCAATGGTACCTACACCACATGGTATTCGGAAGCTGGATAGTGTCATCAAATTTCTGTTCAACCTACTACGAGGAGCATCTTCAGTACCATACCCTGCTTTCCTCTATTCTTCATATTTGTGATTCGCCAACAGCTCAGGATCGTCGCTGCAGCAGCTATAACAGCATTTATTTTAACATCCAGCAGAGCACCGAGATGCACCCCGTTATAGCAGCCAACTCTTTCTCGATAATGTTCGAAAGGGAATTCCGGAACGTTCTCAAAAGTCACTACCGAAAAACCGTGAGCACGACACACTTCCTCGCGAAATCTGCAGTCACATAGTTCAGTCCGAGTCATTCTTCCCAGTCACTATAACCTTTATATCCCGTTTGATACACCATACTACCCTACACCTAACACCAATGTAACGGGCATATAAATACTGTAGAAATAGATAAAACTTTGAAAATAAATAAATCCCAGTCACTTTTATATGCCCGTTACAGTTGCTATAGCAGCACAACATAATCTTTGGTTTGATTCGCGCGCGAATTTAATTCATGTAGTTGTTCATAACCCCTCAATTTCAAGATTGAATAGATAATTCTTCAGAATGGTTGTCACGTTTGGTAACCAGAATGCACGAACACACATAAAAATAAAGTAAATTTTATACCTCTCCCTTTTGATTATTTTGAAGAATTTGGCTCAATGCCTTGAAATTGCCGTAATCAGGTCAATGTATATGGTTGTATTTGGCCACATAATAAATTCTGCCTTATAAAAATTCGCGTTTTTTTTTACCGCCAACCACGCAAACGAACATTAAAAAATCTCATAATCGAGTTGCACATATACCTTCTAGGTTTAGGAGGTCGGTCAAAAACTCATCATCTTCATTCACTATTGCTCGGCTTTGTGTCTATATTACTTTCTGTATGGATTCTTGTTATTTTGTCTTGCTTTTTATGATGTAGGCAAACATATTATGTATAATTTTCTTGTAAATACATGTGTTGCTTCTGTTTCCAGATATAGCATATGTAAACAAAAGCTTTTTGTATAATACCTACCACAGATGATAATTATTTCTTCTATTATCACCATGGTGGAAGAAAAACATCATCCTGGAAGTAACAATGCACTCTTATTATACAAAATCTAGATTATCAAGAGTTTTCTGGGTTAGTCGTTAGTTGAGTCGTTTTTTGAGTAAACGGAAGATTATTTAGATGTTTTGTTTTTGTTTTGCTTCAAATTAAATTATAAATTTTCTTGATACTAGGTGCAAACAATATTATAGGGGTGTTCAAGAAGCAGTTCAAATGAATCCCAAAGCGTAAGACGCCTGCGCCGTTCAATTTACGATGAAGTAATTTATTCCAAGCTATTAGTCAGATGATCGAGCAGCAGCTTGTCGATTTCCAAACTCAGTTTGAGACATGCGCAGTAGGAACCGGTTGGATCTCAAAGCCACAAAATATTTTGAAGGCAAGCGCCGAGATCTGGAATAAGCCGGCGAAATTGTAAGAAAGGGGAAGGGGTTTCAAACAGTACATGCGCATTTTAAGCAGTTCTAGCCTCATAGTAGTATTGAGTTGTTCAAATAATTTAAACAAACACATGGACTTAGATCGATTTTCTTATTTATTTCAGTTAATAGTGAGTCGGGAATAGCGGACCAGAAGTGTATGGTGAGAATAAATATGTTTCATAATATTAGTTGGTGCACTGAAAAATATGAAATAATATCAATTTTATTGGTGTTGATACTTTCGAAGCTGTGCAGTTGCAGTTAGATTGATAACTTTTGGCACCAACTTCACAAATACCAGCACCAATAGAATTAATATTATTTCGTATTTTTCAGTGAACCAACTAATAACGTCGGTCCAATTTATTGTAAAAAATATTTATTTCGCACTTTGAGTATAACATTAATCACGAAGAGCGTTGAACGTTCACTAATACCAAAGAAGATAGTTGTTATCCTATCACCCATGTATATATATTCTTTGCTTGTATTTGTTATTATGTAGAGATCTCAAAACATCGCTGCGAAAATACTCAAAATAATTTTAAATTTAACCATTTTACCACCGCTGTAACTCGAAAACCGTCTTTCATGTGGTGCCTAGAGATTTTCAGTTTTCGCCCTCTCCACATAGCGATAATACGTACACATATGTGAGATATTAACAGCAATGTAACTCGAAAACCGTAACTCTTTTGACAAAATGTTCAATTCAAACGGTTCCGGATATTTTTCTATCTTTAATTATGGCACCATGAATTTTCGATTCTCGAGAAAATTTGCGCACTCCACCCATTTCGGGGGCAGTTTTCAGAGTAAAGGAGATTTCGGATCTAAGTTTTAACAAATATGGGACCATTTCTCAAATATCTTGTTTCAAATGAATCAAAAATCATCAAAATCGAAGTACGTTTACTATATACAACGCGCGTACAAACCAAAAAAACAGACAGTTCGATCGGAATTTGTCTGAGATTTGTACGATCGATTTTAACAGGAAATTTGAACTTGATACCTTTTTAAATAGGATCTGAACATGTTTACAAATTTCGAAATACCTATCCTATAAAAATCCATTTTTATTTATTCAGATATAACACCATAAAGTTGTTTTTTTACATTAGAAATTATGAACAATTACTATTGGTAGATTTCTATAAAAATATAATCAATAAAATTTTCATTGTTTTGTTCCGAATCAATCGAGCAATTAACGTCTCACCCCAGACTGAAGGTTTTTCGAAAGTGTTGCGTTGACGTGAGCCAAGTCGGTTATTAGCTCTTTCTCTCAACACCACCGGCCACAAAGCGGGAAATCTCTCGTAACGGAATCTGTAGTGACTTTTATTGTTAAGCCAACTGGCACCTGCCAACCGGAAACAATCAATTTAATATTTCACCCCACACACTTTGAGCGGCAGCGTCGGTAGAAACAGAGATCTCCTTATGTTCGGGATTTAATACCTTCGCCGCCTTTTCGGAAGCTAGTGTGGGAGGTTTATGACAATTTGTCATTTTTAGTGGACTCGAGATAGAGTCGGTTACCAACCCCTAATGTGCTTGTGCTATGGCGCCATAGAGCTTCTGTATTTGAATTAATTTGATGCAAATTATTCATGAGGCACGGAAACTTATGAGGTCAAAGATAACCATATTTTATTTGGAGCATGTTAATAGAGGAAAGCATCGCCAATATATTGAACTTTGCTATAATTTGATCACATTGCGAACTATTTTTCTCGCAGTCTCTCTTTTATTAGTGATCTTTAATCCTAATAAATAACAGCCATAAGTACTAAAAATGCTTATAGAAATACGAAATAGTTTTGCGACTCAAGCATAAGAAACTGAAAACGGAGGTAGGTGATTCGAATTGATTCATTTGGTAACTACTCTCTACTTCACTATTTTTACACTTTAACTCCTCCTATAGTCCTGAAATCAACTTCCAGAAAAACTGCTGCGATTTTTCAGACAGTCAGACCACTCCGTGATATTGAAGACACGTTAAGCCGTTATTCACCTATAAGTAAGTAGTTTTAGATCATGTCTGTGAACTTTGGGCAGCATAGAAGCTCTGACAAGAATCTGAATTCATCAAGAAAATCACTTACTAAGTTCCTTACAATAAATATTATTTTAAGGTTAATGTTTCATAAGTAATTCTAGAAAATGAAAAAAGAGGAAAAGGAAGCTCTTATCAACAGAAGCCCCACGATTATGTCCACTATATCACTAGCGCTCTGACTGTGTGCGTGATAAACAAACAGAAAGACAACGAAAGAAATCTTACAATATTGTAACGTGAAGACTTCCCGAATAAAGACACCCACACACACACACTCACAAATGTCACATCCAGAAACATGGAGAATATACTGATTGGGTCTATTCAATAAGAACACATGGTGAAGCGAGCATGACCATCAGCATTGGCAAAATCACCATCAAGCACAGAGTTTTAACCGCTGACATATCTGAGTTTATTTTGAGAATGGACCTTTTTAAAGAAGCTTGGGGCTGTGTTGGATGTCAAAAATGGTGTCTTGAAGGTCAACAATGAAGAACTGCCCTTTCACGAGGATAACGAAGATGTTGTTTGATTGATAACAACTAGTGACGTAATAATAACCGGCTATAGTGAAAAAATATTGAAGCCTGAGACTGGTAGAAGAAATTAATATTAAGGAATTTCTGTATGTGACTCACAAGATAAACACGGGGAACGCTCAGCCAATAAGAAAGCAGCCAAGAAGACTTCCATTGACCAAAAGAGACGAAGCCGACACAATGATTCAAGAAATGAACAAACAAGGAGTCATTGAGCCATTAAATTGTCCATGGACTTCGCCAGTAGTGCTCGTGAAGAAAAAGGATGGTTCTACAAAATTCTGTGTAGATTACCGACTTCTGAATTCAGTTACTAAGAAGGATAGTTATCCGTTACCCAGGATAGATCTCACCCTAGATAGTCTCTCTGGGTCACGATGGTTTTCTACACTAGATCTGAAAAGTGGATACTGGCAAGTTGGAATGGATTCCGCAGATCGAGGAAAGACTGCTTTCTCGATAGGATCAGAGCTCTGGCAATTCACTGTGATGCCGTTTGGACTATGCAATGCTCCCGCTACATTTGAGAGGCTCATGGAAGCAGTTTTGAGAGGACTGACATGGAAAACCTGCCTAGTGTATTTGGATAACGTAATCGTGGTAGGAAAATCATTTGAGGAACACTCGAATAATTTAAGAGAAGTTTTGCAACGATTACGTGAGGCCATCCTGAAGCTGAGTCCTAAGAAATGTTATATGTTCCGACGTGAAGTAAGATACCTGGGTCACATTGTATCTGGGGACGGCGTCACGGCAGATTCAGCCTATTACCAAGGACAAGCATGAGATTAGAAGTTTTCTGGGCTTGTGTACCTACTACCGACGGTTCGTGAAAGGTTTTGCCGACATCGCTAAACCTTTAACTAAGTTAACAGAAGAAGGCAAAGAATATTCCTGGCATGACGAGTGTCAGAGAAGGTGATTGCCTACTTCAGCAAGGTTTTGTTAAAATCGGAGAGAAATTATTGCGTTACCAGAAGGGAACTGTTGGGAATAGTGAAAGCATGCGAACACTTCCATAAGTATTTGTATGGTCGCCGCTTTCTAGTTAAAACTGACCATGCAGCGTTGAAGTGGCTCCTGCAATTCCGTAATCCTGAAGGACAATAGGCAAGATGGTTAGAACGTCGTCAGGAATATGATTATGACATCGAGCACAGGCAGGAAAAAATCATGGAAACGCAGATGCCTTATCTAGAAGACCGTGTAACTATAACTGCACCCACTGCTCGAAGATGGAAGAGAAGCTTTGCCCTATAAGACGAATGAGGAGTGGCAGCCCGAACAAATGAAACTGGCCCAAGAGAACGACCCATGTTTGAGAGTGGTCTTGGAGTGGATGCGCCGTAAAGGGAGGCCGTCTTGGCAGGATATAAGCTTACAAAGCGTTCCGCTTGAAATCCATTCAGACCAAGGAAGAAACTTCGAGTCAGCCCTGTTCCAAGATGTGTGCAGACTAATAGGTGCGAACAAGACCAGAATGACCCTTTTGCATCCTCAATCGGACGGACTGGTAGAGAGGATGAACCGAACTATGGGCAAGCACCTCTCTAAGGTTGTCTCAGAACATCAGAGAGAGATTGGGATCCGTACAGCCATTTGTTCCTGATGGCCTATCGGGCAGCTGTGAATGAAACAACTGGTCAGACTCCTGCTAAATTAATGTTGGGGCGCGAGTTGCGCCTACCCTGTTACCTGGAATTTGGCCGCAGACCTACTGAGGACAATGTCGCAGGAGAACGATGCGTCGACCAATTGCGAGTCAGAATGGATAAAGTCCACGAGCTAGCCAGACAAAACATCCAGCTTGCCAGTGATCGAATGAAGCACCACTACCTTGTTTGGCTGTATAATCCCCAACGACGTCGAGGCCTTTGTCCCAAACTCCAAAGGCAATGGGAAGGTCCATATGAAATTATGAAGAGGATAAATGACGTCATCTATCGTATCCGAAAGTTACCAAGGGGAAAACCTAAAGTGGTGCACATAAACCGACTCTCACCATACGCTGGATCGAACACCCAGGACGAAGCACGAATGGCTCTTCAAGAAAAGAACGTTGAGGAGCGAAATGTCAGTTTCAACGACTTCATGTCCATCTACGTGGTTAGGAAGAAGGTCAGACTCGGTGTGACAGTTGAGGTTATTTACTAGCGTTTCTTATCTAATGATTGAGCAAAAAATATGTTTCCTACCAATTTGTAGTTTGGTTACGGAACTGCGAGAGTCTTGCAAGTTTCGCAAGTCTTGCAGCAAGACCAAGACCAGGTTAGTCTTCGTATTGGTCTTGCATCCGAGTATTGGTCTTGGATCTTGGTCTTGCATAGACGGTCTTGATCTCGGTCTTGGACTTGCAATTTTGCAAGACCAAGACCAGT
Source organism: Crioceris asparagi (assembly GCA_958507055.1). Taxonomy (NCBI): domain Eukaryota; kingdom Metazoa; phylum Arthropoda; class Insecta; order Coleoptera; family Chrysomelidae; genus Crioceris; species Crioceris asparagi. The sequence goes on from OY293828.1 coordinate 34,889,234, forward strand.
CTCGCAGCATCACTATCCAGGACGCTGCTGTTCAAATTACCGTGTGTTGCTTCAATCCAAAAGGAGTGTACTCGGGAAAGACGATAGACTGTTACTTCTTCAAGAAGGGTGTTTGCCTGGCAGGAACCAAGTGCAGATTCCGCCATGGAACGATCAAATGCTAAGGAGGTGGCAGTGTAACGTGAAGACTTACCCGAATAAAGACACCCACACACACACACTCACAATTGTCACAAACATCCAGAAGCATGGAGAATATACTGATTGGGTCTATTCTCGAAGGAATATATTGGGAAATACACTCAGAACAACATATTAGAAAGGACGAGAAGCTTCGAGATAGGAGGTTAAGTAGATATAAAAGACTCACGGAGATAGTTAGTCAGTCATAGATCACAATCGGTCATAGATCATAGACAGTAGAAAGTCGTATATAGTCCGAGAAATAAGTGTGAATATAAATGTGTATATAGTCGTGTAGTTATTGCTGTAAATAAATTAGTGAAAATAAATCGAACCCAGTTTTAATATAAATCCCCGTTACAATATAAACAAAACCTTCAATCTGAGATTAAATCGTTAATGATAAAGCATTCACTTTAAAATCAATGTTTCAAAACTGAGAGACACTTTATTGTTGAGATATGTTTAATCATAACCAAATCCCTAGGTATAGGTATTAACCAAACCATTTTCAAGTACAAAAGTAATAAAAAAACATTTAATATGATCTACAAAATAGTTTATAGGATATTGAAATAAGCTAATTGTAATGAAGGGATAAGGTTGGTCAATGCTTGAATATTTTAATACGTGACCATCTCTTAGAAGTTTTCTTCCCAATAAAAAATAACTCAAAATCGGAGCTCATGCATGCGAAACGATAATAGAAAGCCAACGACATACAGTCAATTGTGAACCTTACTTTTTGGGTAGTCGGTGAAAAAATAGTACAAATAATATAAGTAAAACAAATCAAATCGATCAGAGACATGCACTCCAACCTTACGGCATCTCTGTATTTATAGTTCATTATTATAATTTCCACATTTGATGTCAACTAGTGCCCTCTACTAGCAAGTGGGAGCTCTGATGGGTGAGATTGTGTATGTCCAGAGCCCATCGAGATATAGCGAACGAGCAAGAGGCAGTGATTCGGCATGGGCAATTAGGAATTAGACGGTCATGCTCGGCGAACCGTTTAAATTTTCGCCGTGTTTGACGCATTATATCCAAAGTGCACAATTATCCTGTTGATTAATATGATTGTTATATGATTTAATGCTTTGGAATGAGAACGTCTGCCGATTGTGAAAATCCAAGCATGGCAGATCGATAAATTGTCATCGGCGACCCTTGGTTAGATGCCGTAGGATGAACTGATATAAGATCAACAGTCTAAAATTATTCTGGACAAGAGTTTAAGGGATGAGATATGGCTGTATTTATAGTGAAAAATACTTGACAATTCAAATTTCTTTATTTAAGTCCAGGCTATTGAGTCGTGAGCTCTTTAATAAGAGATCTTATTGTTTCTCGTTTCGCTGTAACATAGATGGGGTTAACTGACACTGAATTTAATCTGTTTTAAATTTTTTTGCATACGACTATAGAAAGAAATATGAATTATTTCACTCCTTCATTGGTAGGTACCAATCAACTAGTTTCTCCTGACCTTCTATTGAAATTAGATCTACGCACTCTTCAGTTAAACTCTTTCGAAACTCTTCAAAGTTCCATAGAAGAGAGACATTAATAAATTATGATAATGAACGAATATCTAATAATTGTATTATGAGGCTTTTACGGCAGAACAGAATAGAAATTGCTTCAATATAATAATTTGTTCCTCACTGTCTTTTTGAATAGTGTCCAACTTCAAGCAAATGGATCTATAACCCTACATCATGACGTCACAGACAACAATTTGTCCACGTGCTAGAAGCATACATCTATATATTGCTAGATCAGTCATTGTTTCCACGTGCTTAGTTTCGTAGACTGAATTATGCAGTAAATAGAATCCTCCTAAATTATTGTTCACATTATTGAAATATTTCCAATTCAACGCATATGTGAATTCTGTAATATAAAGATACATATATATTTCTCCTTTTGAATTATTTTATCGAGTTGTTCCATTCAGAAAAATAAGATTCATCTGAGAACTTTCCGATGACCCCGTATAATCATTTTGAAAACCGCATAAAGTCTTCTATCAAACTACAGCATCAATAGAATTACTATTTTTTTTTATTTTAGTGCACCAACTAATAAAGTTGGTCTAATTTAGGGTAAAAAATATTTATATTTTGTAATCTTTGGAGCAATGATAACATATTATTGTATGTCCCACCCCAGGCAATGATGCCATATGTTGTTGTACTTTTAAAAAAAGCATAGTATGTTATAGAGACTTTGAATCCATAATTTTGGCTTATTTGTAGATATTCGTGTTTGTTCCACTTTAAATTGTAGTCTATATAAATAAACTCCTAATATTGTACATATCCAACTATCTTTAAAAGTTTGTTATCAATTATAATTTCAATATCACAAGAAGAAGGGACACTATTGCTGTACATCGATTTTTCAATGTTCAGGAAGAGTTTTGCAACAGGAATAGCTCGGTTATTATAAGAGCTACAAAATCGACTAAATTTTAATTACCATTTTAGAACTGCTGTTACATTTTGTCAATTATTTTTCGGATTTTAAATAAATCGCAAAAAAACAAAATGGTGAGTTTTTACGGTCCCCCATATCTCCATTATTTGAGAATGTAGGGTATTTTGGCTTAGACATTCTAGGGACACATCTTTAAGGTCTTTATTATAAGAAATAAAACAGAATAATATCTCTTTCCGTTTTTGAGATAATTACTAAAACTTATTTTAAATAAGTTTTTTCTTATGGACGCCATATCGGATTTTTATTGCATTGAATACCTTCTTTAATTTCCTTTCTAAAAATGTATCACAGCATGGTATTTTCTTTCAAAATATTCGAAATAATTGAATCAAATTTTCTAATTAATATTGCTGCTCTGCTCAATTTGGTCTAGTAGACGAGTGTTGTTTTCATTAGGTTTTATCCATTCATTTTCATTTTATAAATTGCTTGTATTTGTTTAATTTATTTTCCGTTACGTATTTTCAAATATGGCTGTTAATTATACCAAAGAAGAAAAATTAGACCTCTTAGGCACTTGCTTCGTAGCCCACAGAAAATCTACGGTGGCTGCGGAAATTAATGATAATAAATTTCCTGAACGGCATCAACCAAAACGCAAGACATTTTGCGGATCTGGTACTAGATTGGAAGATTTGCAAAAGCCAGAAATCCTAAATATGCTGCACAAATAATAATCCCACAACATCAGTTAAAAAAAATAGTAATGTAACGGAGTAAGTTATCCGTTTATCGAATACTGGCCGTTAATAAATATCATCTATACAAGCCTACGATAGTACCTACAAGTAATGTTTGGGATTTGTAACCGTTGGCGTAGATACAACAATATAAAAACAGAGAAATACCACAACACACCAACAACATTATTAATTATTGTCCCCCGACAATTGTTTCGCCAACAAAGTTGGCATCTTCAGGGGTAATCCTGTTACAAGGTAAGTAAGTAAGTAACAGGCTTACAGGTTTACCCCTGAAGATGCCAACTTTGTTGGCGAAACAATTGTCAGGTGACAATAAATAATAAAGTTGTTGGTGTGTTGTGGTATTTCTCTGTTTTTATATTGTAGTACCTACAAGGTTTTTCCGGCAAATGATTTTCCCCTAAGAGTAAGTTTTTGTGAATGGTACATTCAAAAGATGCGAGAAAATGTCAATTTTTCAATGAACATATTATGGACAAAGGAAGCTCGATTGACCAATTGCGGAATTTTCAACAGGCATAATACCCATCACTGGGCTACAGAAAACCCAAAACTCAACACAAAAAGAAGATTTCAAACAAAATTTGGATTTAATGTTTAGTGCGGTGTAATAGGTAATTCATTTAAATATGAAATTATTGAAATTGTTACTTCTGGGAAACCGTAATTGGACCAATACTTTTTAATTTCAATTTAAATGCAGCACGAATTCAGCTTTAACAATAAAAAATAATGTCCGCTCTGAGGGCAGCTGTGGGGAACTTGATCAAATTTGGTTTATGCACGATGGGTGTCCAGCTCATAATGCCGCCGTTGGAAGAATTGTAAAGAATTATTTGGAAGAAAACTTTCCCAATAGAATAATTGCGAATAATGGCGTCATTTTTTGTCCTGCTAGATCCACTGATGAAACTTATTCATTTGAGGCTCCAGTTTTAGAAGAAAGGGTACAAAACGCTATGGATGCAGTGAATAGAAACAAATTAATAAACTCTTTGCAAAATCTTTGTCAAATGTTTTGTGATCGTAATGATGGCCACAAAGAATAATTTCTCTAAAATAGACAGTTCATATCTGATTAAACTATTTTTTTTTTATTTCGGCTATATATTGAAAGAAAATACCATATTGTGATACATTTTAGGAAAAGGAATCAACAATCCTATTTAATGCAATAAAAATCCAATATGGCGACCATAAGAAAAACAAAGTTAATGTGTTTATCTCAAAAACGGAAAGAGATATTAGTTTGATTGATTATTTATACTAAGGACCTTAAAAACTCACCATTTTGGTTTCTCGTGATTTATTCAAAAACCAAAAACAATTGAAAAAATGTAATAGCAGTTCTGAAATATTAATAGGATCCTGGAAAATATTGCTCATTAATCGATTTTGAAGTTCTTATAATAACCGAGATAGTAAAAACATATAGCACCAATCTGGGGTGTATATTTCTTATTGGCATCTTCTTCAGTTCTACGTGTGGGATGGGGTAGTTATAGATATTATTTATTAATGGCTTATTAATTGTGTTCAGTTAATAATTGGTTTCGTAAATATTATCGGCAAAAATCTTCCCATATTCCCAAATAAACTATAAATATTCATAATATATTGAGTTTCTCCCTTGTTGGATTGTGTGTTTATCTAGGCATAACTTGTGAAATACTTAACAGTATAGATCTACAGGAGACTTTACAGAATATATTCACAGACTACTTCTCTGGAAATATCTGTGCGCAAAATGACTTGTCTATGAGATTTTGAGAAAACAAAAATGGCGAGATCGAGTCCTTGAGGATCCGTTCATATTACAAGATAGAAAATTTTAATAGGTGTGAAAATTATAAGTCTACACCAAGATATATCTACAGGGTGATTCACGGTCGATGGTACCTTCGACGTTTAAGGAAAACTATTCGTAGGATCGTTCTGAAAATTGTATTATGTAGATTATACCTAGAGATCTATCGACTGAAAATATTTTCAGCCTTGCGACGTTGCCACTTATATCAAAAAGTATTAACAACTTTGATTTTTTAAATGAGACACCCCATATATTATCAATTTATTAGATTATCTATCGCCTTCTGGTTGTTTTTTCATAAGATACCCATACCTATCTCTAACAGTTTCCAGTAAATTAAAAAAATCCTTGTGTTTTGTTCAAAACAGAGCTCCAATCAATAGCCCATTACTCTGAATTTTAGAATTGTGAAATTATGAAATTCCAGTAATAGCTTTAGAAATACTTCTTTCTTAGTTATTATTGAAGGTTTTCTTTTTATATTATAAAGGGTCACCCAAAGTTCTTGATCATTCCATCAGATCTTTAAAGAATCAAAAATGCGTTTTTTTTAAATAGAACACCCTATATTTTATTATTTCTTCAGATAGAGAATCAAAATACATTTGAAATGATATATCATGTTCCTATACCAAAATGGTCAGGTTTTCAAAATATAAGCAACAAGCTATTCAAGTGAATTTTCTTAGCATTTTTATATTAGGTATTTGCTGGTTACCATGGTGATAGAAAGTTTGACAAGTAATTATCGTAATAAAGAATAATCGTTTGTTGTTTTGTTCATTCTTCATAGATAATGTGATCAAATAAGGAATAAGTCTTTCTCAAACTATTACTGAAATTTCATCGTTTCACAATTATAAAATTCAGAGTAATGGGCTATTTATTGGGCCTCTGTTTTGAACAAACCAAAAGAAAATTAATTAATTCACTGGAAACTGTTAAAGATAGGTATGGGTACCTTATGAAAAAATAACCAGTAGGTGATAGAGAATCTAATAAGTTGATAATATATAGGGTGTTTCATTTGAAAAATCAAAGTTTTTAATACTTTTTGATATAAGTGGCAACGTCACAAGGATGAAAATATTTTCAGTCGATAGATCTCTAGGTATAATCTACATAATACAATTTTCAGACCGATCCTACGAATAGTTTCTCTTAAACGTCTGAGGTACCATCGACCGTGAATCACCCTGTATAGTAGGTACCTCTTAAATAAATAATTAAAATTCAAATACTGTTGGTTGGTAAGCGCATCATTTGATAACTTCTTCTGGCTGTGGTATTTCATCATATTTTAAATCACTAAACAAAAATGACTTAGTTGGTTTTGTAATCAATCAATCCTTATATCCATTAGCTATTATTTAATATGAACACTGTCAGTTCAGCACAAGCTGTTTCATAATCCCATCGTAGAGCGTCTGACGAGCACATTGAAGTTGTCAACAACCAAGATTGACGACCGCAAACGGACAATTGACAGCATGTCCACTATTCAGAACGGTGGATATCGCGGTGTAGACCACTCCTTAACATTGCCGGTCCAAGCGTTAATTGATCCCCTATAGAGGGAGAGAGAAGTAGGGGATTACGGTCCGGTCACAGCGATTCCAATCAAATTAGTGTGTGGATTAAGGTGAACTCCCCTTACAAGCCGAAATTGCCGGTGTGATCGATAACGTCGGATATCGGCCTAATGCCTGCTGCTATGCTTGCTGTGTGCTGCAAGACGACAGGAGGAGAACAGAAGGATATTGGGGGACTAGGATATCAGCCTCCAGCCGTACTCTAATTATCCAGCACAATTCTAAATCACGTCTCTGGCATGCCGTAAAACGCCCAACTGGGTGGAGGCACGTCCCGTGTTATACGACGATTTTTTGTCTCTACTGCTGCCGATCGTTTCGTTTCGTGTTGTACAACAGCAAAAGTCTACCAGTAAGATATTGAATAAATACTACAAGGATTCAAGATTGGTAGATCAATGGCTATAAAATTGATTAGTTATATCAATAATGTCTAATGAATGAATAATAAATTCGGTCGAATCCGTACTTAAATTTTCCTAGCGATTTAAGAAGTGACATTGATTCAATTTTAATATTTTCGTTATTTTTCAAAATTAATTAATTTAAATATACCTTATATTCACTATGGCAAAGAAATACTGTTTGAAATAAATATTACTTACAGAACCCTCTCAGATCAGAAGCAGATTGGTATCATCTCTGATTAAACTATCGCAAAACTCAAGAGTCAAGAGTTTGTGGATCGAGCTAAATGACGATTTGAAATTAAAACAATACTCCCAGATTGGATTTTTGATTGCAAAACTTTACATATTTTTTCCAGCAATTTTGAAAATTTTCGTCAAAGTTGGATACTTTTGACCAAAGACAACGCGAAAACTTTTGAATAGTTAACCGTGCAGCTATGCATGTTTGAGAGGAATTTGAAAAAACAACGATTTTCTTAGCACAAATCAAGAACGAAGAGAAGCATAACTACAAAGAAGAAAATTGTAATTACAGTATCATGCCTCACTACCACTGAACACAGTTGGAAACAGTATAAAAATGGCCCAAAATCAGCTCGAACACAATTATAGTCAATTCAACAGAAATGGAATTGGAACAGTTTTCTTTGGTTTGGATAAGTAATAAGGTTTTGTAATTTTTTATACACAACTTGAATTTCATATTTCTTTTTGTTCGAGAAGTACCGGCTTGCATGTGAAATAATTAATATTCTATATCTAACTGCGGAAAGTATTACATCACAATTATAAACGCTATACTATCAATTTATTTCAATAATTTCTTTCGACATTATACTTTTGTTGGTATTTTTGAATCTGTCTAGAAACATTTACTAAACTGAAAGTATTGTTATTATGAGTATAAAGTGAAAGGCTAAGCACTTAAGCAAGCGTATAAGACTCAATAAAAAAATCTGCTTTTCGAATGGTTAGTTCCAGTCCAAATGAGAAAAGATATGGGAAAATAAATAAAATTCTACAAAATATGATCAGACTTTTTTATATGATGGACGTAAACTGCAAAATACTTATTATATTTTTTGATACGGGTAATTTTGAAGTTGTACAGTTATAGGTTACAGGTGACTTTTGGCACCAATTTCGAAAATATCAATACCAAAAATTTGCATCTATTTCATTGCTCTGCCTGATAAACTTGATCCAAGATTCTGAGAGTACTGTCTACTGTGTAGTTAGTAGTCATCAAAATCATTGAACATATCCTTACCTATATAAAATGATTTTTAATATATTTACAGCAACCTTGAAATTTTTTAGTGCTCTAACTCGAAAAGCAATGAATTATAAGAAATTACTAATGGTCTTCAAATTGCCATATAAATTCTCAAAAAAAACTACCTGAACAACTCCGGATGGTGAATAAATAATAGAATTCTATATCTCCACCTTTTTGGGTACACGGTCAAAAAAGATGACAATGGGAGCCTTTTTGTCTAAGTTATAAGACATCAAATGGTGAAAAGCTATTACTTTACTTTATGTTATGTTAAAAACTGAAAATAAAATAAAATGTAAAAATATAAGACACTAGCACGCCAATGACTAAACCAGACAACATCGTTTTTTTATAGTCAACGACGTCAACAAATTAAGTTAGAGGTGGTTTAATGTATGATAAAATTTGTTACCTTCATTTATAAAAGAGCTTCTCTCTACCAAATTTATCTTTTGCTTCTAATGTTGTTTTACATTTCAACTTTAAATTCACAAGATAAAACTATGCTGTAAATTTTGTGACTGGCGCTAGTTTTTCTCACTGTATCTTTCTTTCTTTCTTTCTATTGTACATGGTATAATGGGATATAATGGGTAGAGAAGTTTTAACATTGCAGGGTACACAGATTATATAATACATTTATATGTATTTACACCGATGTCGATTACGAAATAAAAAACACTAGCACAAACATACACATCGTTCGTGTAGAAGTCGTTCCGGCAATTTGTAACGCAGTTTAGATAAAGTGATGTATGGGGCGCAGAATTATTGGAAAGAATATCGAAATAATCCTCGAGGAAGCTACATAAAAAAAGATATATTGCCGCAGTATTCTGAGAAATGTGGAATAATCGAGATAACTTTATTTTGAGAGTGTCAAAAGGCATTCGAAACATTCCTGTGAGACTTGACAATGAATATTGCGGAGTTATTGATCTTTATTATTTGGACTTACCGAAATGTTTATGATTTTTTTGAATTGTTGATATAATATCAAGGAAAATCCAAAAAAGCTACTTATATTCAATATATTGTATCATGAACATACTTAATATGTGTTTAACGGTGGAAAATGGTAACTATATTAGGTAAATTTTAGGTTAATTTCTTATAGAAATATACCATTGCGATCGTTCAAACTTTTAAATTTAGAAAAAAAATTCAACGGCATGTTGTTATATGCCTATAAGTTTATATATATATGGGATATTACGAAATTTGTTAACACGATAGAGGTCGTAGTTTTGGAGGTATCAAATTCATTTTTTTTATAAAAATCAATCTCCTCAATATTTCGGCCGAGTTCGTTATTGGGCATTATCGGGTAAGTAGTTTTAATATGGCGACCGTTCAAACATTAATTTTGGGTTATAGATATAATCAATACCTACAACTTTTGTTCGAAGCATTTTTTATGAAATGCACAGAAAAAAAAATAATAAAGAAAAAGCTAAGAAATATTGGTAAAACATGAAAACTCAATATAAATTTGATGTAATTGTATATTTTCTGGAGATCTTAATATAGACCCTGATTTTAAAAAATATATATTTAAATTATTGATAAGAAATAGATGAAAAGAAAACAGCCTTGAAGCAGAACACGAACCCTATTTGCTTTATAATCAACAGCCAAAACAACCTCTAACCACAAGGCTATGACACATGCGGTTAAAAATGGGCAATTTGCATGTAATGACATGTAAGTATACAAATGAAAAGGTTGTTCAAATCTCAGTTCAATGAATTTTGAGAAATTTACCTTTCCGTTGGCTATAGGCCGTTGGGATTTTTTTTAATATTTGCAAAATTCATGTAAAAATGATTCTTACAATTTATTATTTTTTATAAGATGAATCTACTCATTTGTGCCACTGTTCCGATAAGAAATAAACGACCAGGATATAAGATGTATCATACTCCGAATTTTGGAATGAAGAAGTATAATAATATTAGTAGGTAGCTATTAGGTTTTTGAAAAATTATTTACCTTTCTGCTGAATATACCCAATAGTATTAATTTATGATGTAAATTTGAGATTTTAACTTAAAAATGCAAATGGCATGACTATCAATTTCTTTAAAAGTAATACATACCTATATACCTAGAATTTGCAAAACTGTTGAAAACTATTTCCTACCTGGTTATTTCTAATACTGTGTGTGAAATTTGACATCAAACATTTTTATTGCGGCATCTAATAAGTATACCTACCTATAAACGTTGCTAAACTGTTCACGTTAAAGGACATGAAAGAAGAATTGTGCTAATTTTTTGACCTAGCAAATATTTGTGACAAATACATTTCTGCAGTATATTTATTTTTTTCCCAGCAGATCAATGTGACTTACCTAATTGAATGGAGCTAGCCATAAGTCGATATCAGTAATGATTCATGAGCCATTCGAGAAAAGAACTAGCTACAAACTACAATAGCTATACACATACAGAAACCCTCGGATCAACCACAGACGTCGACAATAGGTATCTTGAAATATGGAGATAATACATTCCTGTATCAAATCTAGAACATTATTTTCAACACAATGAATTCATACTAATAAGTTAAAATATACCTTAATACGAGTAGAGAATGGTAACGTTATATAGATACATATATTAAAATAAACATTAGATAACTTAAAATTGATCGTTACCTGTAGTGGCGTTCTTAGTCCTATCCCACTTTTTCAGATCTATTGTGGTTCTCTGTTTAGTTATGTAATATATAGATTCATCTATCGTATTCGCCTAGATACAGACTCTCTCACGTAGTTCGCTGCTTTCGGTTTTTCCCCGAAGAGGTGGAACTGAACCCCTAGCAGATCTTCGCACTTATAAAGCAGTGCACTGCTCCTCTTCTTCCTAGCAAAATATACAGAGGTTGTCATCTGCCAGGTCGATATTATACCTGTGCTTCCTAAGCCTTGCAGAGCCTTGTCAACCTCACAGCCAGTTTCCTTGTTGTTTCTCGATTTTGAGTAGTTCGCGTGAAAGATTAGATAATTTAGCTGGTCACTGTTCTGGGATTTCTTGCCACCTGCACTGAGCCTTCTTATTTATCCACTGTAGTATATGCCCTTAATCTAGCACTTCGACTGCAAAGTTTTATAAAAGTTGGTCTGATAATAAATTGCAAATCTAACCCAAGTGTAATTAGCTCATTTATGTTTGACAAAGAGATTCTAATCTTGCTATAACTTTTGTTTCACGAGATAATCGGGACCAAATCACCATTATTGCCATATTTTTCAATGGACCATGATTTACTGTCAATAGGTTAGATCTGAAAACTCCTCATAAAAAAGTTTTAATTCTTTATCTTTTCTACCTTTTCCTTCGAGCAATCGGTCAAAACATTTTGTAATTCAATCGGGTAGTATCGAAAATCAGTTTGGTGACAATGTAATAATACATTATAAGTTCCTCACCTTTTCCTCATTTTATTACTTTACTTAAATTTTTTTTATGAAACAATTTGGCGCTGACAAGGTGTTTATAGAAATTGACGACGAATTATTCCTAAATATTTTGACCGATTGTTCAAAAATGGCTAATTGAGTAAAATAATTGATAAAAAAAATTAATGTTGCTATTTTAAAAAATATAATGAATAATGAAATCATCCGGTTGAGTCTTGAGACCATTCATTCTTTTTTGGACATAGAAACAAGCAAACATATCCAATGCCCAATTTATGGATAAATTTGTTCATGTTTTATTCGAAGAAAAGCGCGTTATAGCAGATGTCTTAAGCATTCGAGGACAATACTTATAGAAAATTGGAGTCGTTTCCGCGCAAAAGTCGTGTGGAGTTCACGTTTCATAGGCGAGCGGTTAACCATACCACACAAAACAAGCAAGAAAGCATTAAAATCGTTTCATCCGTTCCCGAAATAACTTTGGTATAGTAAAATAGATAGAAAGACAGAACAATGACTAAAAAATTGTTTATTTACTCGGACAACCTTGAAACGTAAACCTACTCTCAATAGTAACGGACGATAGGAACATATTAAGTTGATTCTTATTCTCTTTTGTTCCTGTTTTCGAAATGAAATAAAATAAATTACCTGAAAAAAGTTAATATCTTGAGAAAAATGTAGAGAAACATATTCCAGCATAAATTTAATAAAAATCTCATTTGTTTTTAAACTTATGTTTTTTTGTGGTATGTTGAACTTATACATTTGTTTTTAAATTTTCCTTCGTTTAGACATTCCCAAAAAATATCACAAAAAACTTCTCTTATATCACCTTTATAAGGCGTTTTTGAAAATTTTACACGATTAGTTATAATAATATTCATAGCTACTTGAGGTAGCTATAGGAATGTGATAATTGTCTGATTATTTTCTGAGTGATAGAAAGGAACTAACAACTCAAGGGAAATCGAAAATAATATTGAAGCTTGAATATACACACAATTTTACATTTTTACAATATACTACTAAACCTTAAAGCAGATTGATTTCTTGAAGATATTTATGTGTGATGGGCATCTAATCCTAGTCCTATAAACTTTCGAGAATATTAGTGTTATTTGTCATGCCCGTCATATCTAACTTTGGCAATAAGACGACTGTGCTAGCTGGATATCATAAACTTTAACAGCACCGATTTTATTATTGTACACATTGATTCCAATAAAAATAGAGACAGATAAACTTGGATATTCCGTTGATCCACATAATGCTGATGAACCGAATGTCTTCTTGTATTAGCCATAAAAGTCTAATTGTTTTAAGCTTTGAGTTTATGAAAAATGCAATCCATTTCATTGATACCAAAATCAAGTTATGTGACTAGGCAAACTGGAATAGAGTCCGAAGTCTACTGAGTAATTTTCGGATATTGTCATAGCAATCAACATAAAGTTGTTAACATAATTTGTTGACTCCTTGGAACTTTTAGGTACTGATACAAAAAAAGATTAATGTTATCAAAAAAAAGAATTTCATTTATTTCAGGAATAAATGCAATGAAGTACCAAAAACTATTTTGAAAAATAAATAGATTGTCTTTCCATTTCTGTCCTCAGCATTTGTACAAGGTGGCCAAAAGCGTATTTCAGAAAATACTCATTGTAGAGACTTGCGGTAAGAAAATTAGTGACTGAAGTAGCCAAAATTTTGGTAAATATTCCAGTTATTCCAGTTATCTACAAGACAGTGCCGACGGAGTGGGTCAGAACGGATCGGTCATATATCGGTATCAATGATTATGCTGGGTATACCACAAAACATTTAATACATTTTGTCTGCTTTGCCTGCTCCAACCCACTCCGACTCATGCCTTGTGCATGGTCTCTAAGATGGCCGCAAAGGGTCGTATTCGATAAATTCCAGAAGTTTTAGAATGAACACCCTTTATAGTTGAAAAGTATGAATTTTGCCTTTTTTATTAAATGTTTCAACATTGATGGGATTTCAAGTGGTTATTTTTTTATGGCTTCAAGTTTTTAAATTGAAATTTGAATAAACAAAGAATAATCATTTATGTTTAAAATTCTTTTACATTTCAAAGTCGATCAACTTTTATCTAATATCGTTACATTTTTTGAACTAATCACAAAATATAGCATTTAAAAAAAAATGGAGAAAAAATTTAAAAACTTGTCAAAATCCCTTGAATTTTCTTATTAAATTTTCATTCTCCGTTAGGTTAGGTGCAAGATAACATATGACGCCATTTTCGCTAGCTTGTTTGGGCCTTGGGCATCATTTTTTTATTTTATTATGATGAAAATCTTGAATCAGTAGCTCAAAATTGTGAAATTTCATAGTATCTTACCATACATCAGAAAATACCCTCTAGAGGCAACATACCATATTACAATCACAACTAGTAAGGTAGAATTGTTCGCATAAGAAAATATCTTTTTAACCACAGCTAGTTTGCTATAATCCGTCCTGCCGCTTTGAAGTTCCTGATGTTTATTTACAAAAACAGTCAAACTAGGTACTCCCCCATATTATTTTTAGAGATAGGGAAAACAATATTCATTGTCAGTGGCGGTGTATGTGATTTAATATAAATTTATAGTGAATGTCCACGATTACAGCTAAAATTATTTCCAAATTCTGTTCAGAGTGTTCCAGGTTGGGTAAGAAAATCAAAATTCACTTGAAATTGTTCACGGTTGTGATATTTGTGTGTGAAATGAGTACCTATGATCTTCTTCAAATCACCTCTACGTTTTCATTGTCTCTCATGGTAGTTTAAGTCAATCAGTTTCGTCTGCAGATACTCACTACGTTTACCTGCAGGACTGAATTCGTTTTGAATCCAATTCGGTTTCAATCCAACACAAATAAACGTACTGTTTACATGTTGCGAACTCAATTCGATCTCAAACTGCCTTCGATTCGACATGCTTACTGGTACCACAGATAAGATTTGACAGTTGTCAGAATCGCGTGAAAACGAGCAAGCAATTGATGGTAGATTGTAGATTGTAGATTGAAAGGGGGTTTCAATGCACTGCGACCTTTAGGTCTATTGTGTCCCCCGTCAGAGCTGTTCTCGCTATTTCGATTTCTACAGCTCGCCCTCCAGTTCCAGAGTTCTAATGAACTCCAGTATCTGGGATGGCTTCAAGCGGATTACTTCCTCACTACTGACAGTTTCTTGTCCAAAGCATTTTATGCGTTGGCTGGCTATTGCGAGGCATTCCGTCACCAGGTGATCCGGAGTTTCCTCCTCTTCCCCGCAGAATCTGCACTCGTCGTTTTCTGCTAGACCCAATCTCGACAGGTGCTTCCTGAGGCGGCAATGTCCTGTAAGGAATCTAGTGAGCAGGTGTAGCATATTCTTGCTAAGATCCAGATGTTTCTTAGATCTCGCAGTGTCAAAGTTTCCAAGAAACTTTTTGGAATGATCCAGCCCAGGAAGATTCCGCCAGAGGTTTTCTCTTTCGGTTTCTTCCTTCTCTTGGAACTCTTTCTTGTAGGTACATTTACCTGTGCCACAGAAAGGTTCTGGGCCAATAAAAGGAGCTTGTGCTCCTTTTTTGGCAAGTGTGTTGGCCTCTTCATTTCCTTTGATTCCGGAGTGGCCGGGAACCCAGATTAGATAGACCTTGTTATTCTTGCCGATTTTGTTGAGTTTTCTTCGGCACTCCCATACTATCTTAGAATCGATGATATGGGAGCTCAGTGCTTTAATCGCAGCCTGACTATCAGAGTGTATGGCTATATCACATTTCTGATAGTTTCTTTCTAGGTTCATTTCCACACATCTTTCGATTGCAAGTATTTCTGCCTGAAAGATGCTTGGACAGCGGCCTAACGGTAGTGAGCATTTGGTGCCAGGCCCGAATACTCCAGCGCCAGTCCCCGTCGTGGTTTTAGAACCATCTGTGTACCATTTGATGGTATTTTTCTTAAGGGCTTGGGATGTAGACTCCCTTTCCCAATCTTCTTTTCTACTTAGCATCGTGGTGAACGTTTTCTTTGATGGTAAATCGTTACAATTCTTGTCAGTTTGTGCTTATTTTCAACCTGTACTATATACTTTCTTTAACGAGGAGCAACGTAGACAAAGGCTCTCTGCTGTCGGTGCACTCCACATGTCTGGAACCAACTTAGTCCGCATAACCGTTTACATGCAAGTTCAATCCGATTCGATCCCAGAGTTTGGAGCTAGATTCGATTTGCATCCAAAACCAAGCCTGTTTACATGGAGTAGATTTGGACTGAAATCGAATTTAAATCGAATTCAGTCCTGCAATACGTAAACGTAGTAAATGTAGAGATGTCAGAAAACCAAAAAATATTGTTTTGGAAAAGAAATAATTTCAATATTTTAATAAAATTTGTCGCTAGTCCATGGAAAGTATTCTGATATAAAATTTTCGCTTTCCAACAGATATTTACGTTTCAAAGGTCGCTTTGTACACAAATGATGTTTACAGCTATTAGTCTGTCTGTCTGTCACTGTGTTCCAAGATAAACTCTAAGCGAATTGAACGATTGCATTCTCATTTTTTAGGGTATCGATACCGCTCGTCAATGACACAGGATGGGCATCCTGACTTAGAGTCCGCACTACTTGCTAGGCATTTGCTGAAAAACGTATTTTTTCAAGATTCTAGCGCGTAAATGGGGTTATCGATATTGATGGAACTTCTCCATTTCCAAGCACTCTACTTAAAGCCCTTTACTACCTGATATAACGCGTATCTTTGAGAAGAAGAAGAAGTGAAGCTCAAAAAACGGTTTAATTTTGAGTTTATTTACCTATTATTATTATGAAAGAACCGGGTATTAGGGACGTTACCCTTTATGGGCACCTCGACCCTAAGGTCTTTTATACCATCCCGTGATGTACTATTGTACTATTATTTCTGGGTTTAGATCCAGCTCCTTGAAATAATTGATTAGTGCTCTTGCACCACAGGCTTTTAGGTCCTCATAGGTGGGAAACGCCCTTCCTAGAATCCTTATTCTGAATTGCACCGGTTGCTGTCAATTCCGTCGGTTACGTAACCACCGGTTAACCTTAAGTACTGGTTAACACAACCGACCCTTGCACCGTCTGTACTTTTGAGTGGGGTTAGCTAACCGTCGGATCGTTCTGGCAACGTCTCACTTTTTGTTAGGGACGTTTGTTTTTCCCTGTTTTATAACAGATCACAGCCACAGGTATCTGCACGCTTATATTGTGTTGTTGTGTTGTGTTTTGCGGAGAGTTATTTTAGTTTTAGGTTTTAGTTCAGAGGTGTGTGAGGAAATAGGTATGAATGAATCTAAAAAAAGACTCCGTGCGCCAAACTACAGCGGAGACGAAAAAATTAGGCTTTTAAATATTATAGCTTCATACAAAAATGTTGTTGAAAACAAACAAACAGATACTGTTACATGGAAAGAAAAGGATGAATGCTGGAAGAAGATCACGACAGAATTTAATGCTTCATCTGGGGCAAAAAGGAGTGTTGAAAGTATAAAGGGGTTTTTCGAAAACCAGAAAAGGCGCTGCCATAAAAGAGCAGCCGTTGAGAAACGCAATTTATGTGGAACAGGGGGAGGCCCCGTAACTGTAAGGACTTCAGATCCAACATATGACTTAACTTTATCGATTGTCAACAAAAAAAGTGTTTTTGGGTTTGAAACTTCATTTGGTGGAGATGCTGTGGAAAACAACCACTCTGTAGAAAATAGAAATGACTCATCATCAGACAATTCGGAATTCAATAATCAATCAAATTGTGACTCGTACATACTAGAGGTAAAATTTCTGATTTTTGATATATTGTCTTTTTAATGGATTGTTTCTAGATTCCTGGTGAAAATGATACTGAATTCAACAGTCATATTCTTCAAGATGGACACATCAGCAGCGATGCGACAGAGATCTATGATGATCGGGCTGCACCACAGGCTAAGCACCTGCAAAAACCACTCCCTCTAAAATTATCAAATACAAATAATAACGAAGTGATGGATCATGAATACCGGGAAGAGGTAAAATAACCAAGTAGCGTTGACATAACTCTGCTATTTTAATCTATGTAATTTTCAGTCAAAAAGTAACAAGTGGCAGAATTACAAGCCCAGTCAATTAAAAACACCAGTCCATAAAAAATTGACAAATCCAAATAACTCAAAGTCAACAAAAGTATGTAAATAAATATTTAGTTCTGTAATAATCTGTATAACTGATCAGAGATGTATTTTTACGCTTAGGTTAAAAACTCTGCTCAAAATAAAACAGCTATATATACAACTAGTAGTAGTAGAATGCCATCACATGAAAACTGGACAGCTCGAAGAAAGCCTTCGGCAACTGCAACAATGAATGTAGCAAGAAAATATGAAGATCTCTGTGAAGCTAAAAAACAACTTGTTGAATTGGAGCTGAAATTGATGGAGAGATATGAAGAACATCAAGTTAAATTGTTTAAGGCACAACAAGCACAACTGAAGGAGAATGAAATTCAAATTGCGAGGAATAAAGAATTATTTGAACTTGATCGTGCAATAAAAAAGCAACAGTTAAAAAATTTGATGAACTTTGGAGAACAGTAATTATTGTTGTCGAGACACAATTTTTGTTGCTTCGTGATTGCCAAGTTTCTGTAGCTGGTATAGTATCTAGGCAGTTTTGTAAAGTGTTACCCCTTAATTTTCAAAATAACCATTTCCTGATTTTTATTTTTTAAGAATTAAGTGTATTTTTTGTTACCAAAGATTGTATTACCTATTGCTTTACTAATAAAATGTGCAATATGTTCAGCTATTCAAAATTTAATTTTATGGATGCGCAGGTGAATAGAAAAACATCAAAATGTTCATGGGCATTATGGGAATATATTTACATGATTACAAAATCACAATTGGGAAAAATATTCCCTTATTATTTGCTGCCTCACAGCCCCTAAAGGCCCTGGCCCATTATTGTTCAAGTCTGGAATTTGGCCATTGTAAATTAATTGCTGCATGACATGTTGATCCAGTTCCTCTGGAAGAGGTGGTGGTTCAACATCTCCCATTTGTAATGCAATATTATGAAGTACTCCGGCTGCTGTTATTATTCCAAAAACAGTGTGCAATTTAAGTCGACATCCATAGGCTAATATTGGAAATCTTCGTTTCATTACACCAAAGCATCTTTCCACAACATTTCTAGTCCGTATGTGGCTCTCATTGTACAGATTTTCTGCTTGGCCGTTGGGATTTAATAATGGCGTCAATAAATACCGGTTGCAAGGGTATCCGCTGTCACCTAAAAAATCATTCATAATTCTTATAAAATAAAGTTTTTGGGAAAAAATTTCATGCGAAAGGTAAGTTAGAAAGAACATTCACCAAGTAAATTTACAAACCTAATAATAAACAGTTCTGATAAACATTGTGCTCAAGTTCATTTTTTATGACACTATGGTCAAAAATGGTGGCATCATGTACAGATCCTGGCCAACGTGAAACTAAATTCAATAATTTAAGCCGGGAATCACAGATAGCTTGAGTATTCACAGAAAAATATTGTTTTCTATTCCGGAAGATTTCAGCATCCTGGCCTCCTGAAAAATCTCAATGTTTTTTCGTTCAGTGTCTTTGATAATATAGTCATCACCTGGTGATTGTATCCTAATATGAGTACAGTCAATGGCACCAATGACTCTAGGAAAAGATGCAATATTGTAAAATCGTTGTTGTGTTAATCTTATTTGATCTTCGTCTTGTGGCAATTTTATGTACCGTGGATATAAATGGGCAATAGCTAATGTGACCCTTTTGACTATTCTTGAGACGGTTGACACATGCATTCCTCCAAAGTCAGCAACTGTTAGAAGATGACCCCCCGTTGAATACAGTCTCAGTGTCATCAGCAACTGGTTTATTGGTGAAACAGACTGGTTCCTGAAGCCGATCAATTAGTTGTTTCACAGAAATACAAATAACATCTTACACATCATAACGAAATTCCAGGACTTCTTCTATTTGTTCCAGTATATGAATAACGGCTTCTTTAGATAACCTAAACCGCCTCCGGAACGACACATCATCTATTTCATAGAAATACTCATGTCTTTCATAAATTTGACGGGGAAGGCCAAATTCTAATAATTCCAACAACTCATTATCGTCGGCTTCTTCAATATCAACAAAATTCATTTTTGAAGGGCGGCGAAATTTATTAGTTGTCAAATTTCACTTTTAGTTTATGATGCACTGATTAACTTCTAACCGGTGGTCATTCCACTGGTTATATTAACTGCTAGTTAGGCGCACCTAACCGGCAAAACTGTCAACGGTACAACGAAATTTTAAGACTTGACCGCCGTTAACTTTTAATCGTAACCGGTGCAATCGGGCATTAGTCTTTTATGCGCTAAGGTTTCGCATTCGGTTAAAAGGTGATTAACAGATTCTATTGCTTTTGTGCAAAATCAGCATGAATCATCTTCAATAAAACCTATCTTTTTTAGATGATTTTTGATGGGATAATGACCTGTGGTGATTCCAACTAAGTTTCTCAGATCATTTCTTTTAAGGAGAAGTAGGTTATTTTCCTTTGAGTATTGCCAGTCTATTAGGCGTTTGGCCTGACTGGCTTGCTCTAGGTCATGCCAGTACTTGGTTTTCAGCCTTGATTCCCACTTTTTTATTTCTGTTTTAACATGTTGCTTTGCATATCCACAGAATGGCTTAGGGCCCCTTGGAAGCCTTTCAGAGCCTTTTTTGCCAAAGATTCAGCTTTTTCGTTGCCTGGAAGGTTCTTGTGCCCTGGTATCCATATAAGGCAAACTTTGTTGCCTCTTGCCAGTTGCACAAGACCTTCATGGCATTCTTCTACCAGTTTTGAGGTCTTAGCAACATTTGCCACTGCTTTGATTGCTGCCTGGTTATCACTTGCTATATAAATTTTCGCCCCCTGTGCCTCCTTTTACGAATTGCATGGATTCATTCTATAGTAGCCATTATTTCTGCCTGAAAAATTGTGCAACACCCGCCCAAGGATCTGTGAATTTCCGTGGAAGGTCCACAGATCCCCACACCGACTCTGCCACCCCTCAGTGAACCATCTTTGTACCAGGTCAAGGTCCCACTTTCCGTTTCCACAGGCAGAGGGGTCCTCATCCATTCATCCACTTTTGGTATTTTTATTTCGTAGTTTCTGCTGAAGCAGAGTTGTGTTCCCATATCATCGACTGGAATGTCTTTTAGATGTGGAATTTTGTTTAGAATGCTGTAGTGTCCTGTCACTCTCGCATACTTTGTTTTGCTTGTTCTATGAATTCTTAGGGTTTCATCTAATGCACACCTCTGGATATGCAAATGCAGTGGAGTCAAGTTCAAGATAACTTCCATTGCTGCAGTTGGTGTTGTTTATTTACCTAAATACCGGCTAAACTTTTTTCCCACGTCAAAACTGAATGCGTTATGACCACTGTTGTTGGATCTGCCATGAGATGATTTTAATATTCAATGAAGTTTGTTTGAGTATGGGAAAATCTTGAATACACCAGATTCTTGTATGTGATATGAATTACAATAAATTGTTATCTGTTTCTTATTATCAGCTGTTTATCTTTTCTGTTTATTTCTTTACATCTGTATTGATTCACAAAAGAAGTAAATTCTATGTGCATATAGAATAGTATTTACGAAGTGCTCTACCACCCTATCCATTCTCTCTGTAGGTCCATTCACTACCGACACACATATAGGGGTTTAATAAATCTATTCTGCTGCATAAATAACCCAGCGACTCGCTCAATATACATACCGACTACGTCACTGGGGTGCAGTATCTCATGCCTTTGGGTTTAGGGCAGCGCAGACACTCACATTCACACATATTTCAGGTAAATTGAAAAGCGATCGCGGGCGATTGCAGGTGCGGAGGAAATATTCATCCATAACTCCTTATTCCCGGCCGAAATTTGATTTAGACGTAGCAGGGGTAGCTCAATCACTCACTTACTTATTCACTCTTGGTTTGCCTACTGCAGGAGTGTGTGTGAGTGAGTGAGTTAGAGGGTCCCGGTCGGTAGCAGGTAGCAGGAATTGCCTGAATGTGTCTCTTTGATACGTTGACATTAATCATTCATATATAAGCCCAATCGTGCGAAGTTTATAGAGCGGCAATTTTGAATTCTGGAGGTTAAGGTAGTGCTACTTCATCCCTATGAATAAATCTAGTTGTTGAAGTTTTATGAGCAGGAATTTTTGGTTTCGAATATTTTATCTCTTAATATTCAAACATAGAATAAAATGAAGAGTATGTTTTATATACAATTAAAGAGCATTCGAAATTTAAAAAATTGCGAAACTTTAGCAGATTAGTTAAAATTGAAGATGATTGATAATCTTTCTTATGCTGATTTTATGTACCTATATGAATCACTTTTTTGTAATATTGCTATACATGATCCTAGTGCTCACCATCGTATGATTCTAAATATAATTTTTTTCAAGAACATTGAAAGGAGCCTGAATTTTTATCGTAATCCTAACAAATATCGAAAATGTCTCATTGTCTATACCTACAAAAATTCTCCAACTTCTAATTGTATACCTTCATCAGACTTGGTAATAGAAGAAATATTTTTTTATTTACTTATAGTGTTCACCACTTATCAACTTTAATTTTACATTTTTATTTTCTGGTTCTACAAGATCTTTTATAAAAATTCATTGGCATTGAAGAAATATTGTTTACGTAAATTCTAATTGTTGTATTTGAATCTTATACATTCCCTCTTCTGTATGAATTGCTTTTTTATTGATGAATTCACGATGATTGTTCCTTTGTAATTAATATATTGCAATTATCCTGTGTTGTAATAATAATAAAATAAATATTTACTGCTATGAACATTATGACAAACCCTAATTTGTAGATATATTAAAATTGACAAAATCTGAAATAAATTTGTATTTCCAATTTCAATCAGTATTGTAGAAAAAGGTATGTCATTTTTCAGCAATTTCTATTTACAAAAGCTGGGAGCGTAATAAGTCTTACTGAAATATAAATTGCATTCAGGGACCTTTCCAAAATAAACGCTCTGTTATTGCAATAAGAAAAAAGAATGTCAGAATAATCTCAGGTATTATGGAATAGTTCAATCATCTAGCACTGGCAACAAAATATTGTAGAGAATAAGCGTAACTTCTACTAATAACATGTGTAATTTGGTTCTGAAATAGACATCGGATTACCTAATATTCTCAGACTTCCCAAACATTAGAAGTTGGTCACCAAAAAGTCTATCCTTGATACCATCACACAAGACTGACAGAGAAGTAACTATGCTGTCCAACTAACAAAAATCATGTTTTTTTATAGATATTGAGAAAATCTCATTGAAAACTTTCAAGATCTTATTCTATACATACACTTGACAGTAAGGCAAAGGTGAATATTGATTAGTAATTTACGTTCAAATTATTATATAAATTAAATAATGTCCATAAAAAAAATATATTTTGATTTAAAATTGACATACCTTATCTGAGATAATTCAGAACATAGCTAGCACTCAATTTATTACTTAATCGACTCTATATCATGGATTTAACATTTTTAGCTAAATACCTTTGTACATCAATAATTCTAATAAATTGATGATACTGATGTTTTTGGGGTGGGTAGTTTTGCATAGAGCAACACAAATTACAAGTAATTTAAATTAATCAGTTAGTTTTTAGATACAAGCTAATTGCACACATGTTATCGTTAAATTGACTCGGAGCTGTATATAGTTCTCCCCATTACCGAGTATCTATGTATATTATATGTACCTACTCTCTGATTTACATTGTAATTTAGTGTGAGTTTTTCGCAAATCGTAAAATACGCGTGTATTTATCGGTTGAGGGTATTATATAAACAAACAAATTACGTTTGTGTGTAGGTATGTCTGTATACATATACGCAGAATCAGTTGAAATATTTCATAAATCTACACATTTGAAAAAGTTAATAATATTTGAGATTTTACAGTTTTTGTAAATAATGTTGTCTTAGATTCTTCTTCCGAATCATTCTTTGAGCTATATCCTGTTAGATAATTTACCCAACTTACGACGGGGTTAGACCAGTCCCGAGCACCAATTAGAGTATAGGTAACCATCACTGTCACGACTCTGAAATTCTCAAGTCCTCAAGGTATTCAACTTGAAACCACGAAAAAACGTTAATCTTTTTCATGATATAATTTATCCTTACTGGCTATCATCAAGACCAGTTTCATCAAAATCCATCAAGTATTTTTCACAAATATGATTTGATGCTTCCTTATTTCTTAGTCATGTTGTTCCAAAAGAATAATACCTATTACAGAAAATCAGATAACTATCTTTTCACTCTACAATGATTATCGAACAAAAAAATAACAAGACATGATAAGGGGCGACTTCCTTTGCACCTATCGTTACAGTGGCGGACACATTTTTGACGCGACAACGTTCTACTCTAAGCGTAGAAAGTCATCAAAAATGATCTGTCTAGGTATCACCTTTTTCGGTATTCATTAGGTATTTCCCTACAAGATAATCAAGTTATTATCATGTATCCCAGAATTTCCCCCATATGACATATTTTTTAGTGAAAGTTTCTACATTATTATACACGACACAAATTTCAAAGAAAATAAATTAATTAAATTAATACCCTGTTCATAGCAATGAGATAATGCGATTAATTATATCGAGCGACTCTATGGTTATACACAGGTATTTTTACAAAAAAAATTAGTATTATTGCAGCGATTTTCTGATGTTGTTTTGTAAAACCACAGTGATGTTAAACAAAAGCACAATACTTTTGTGGATTAACAAAATTCTGTGAAATTACTTGAACATTTTAATAAGAAAATTCATATTTCTTAGCTTTTCACAAAATGATTGTAAAATTACAAAGCCGTTTTGTATTTTTATTGGCGAAAATCACAAGATAATTGTCATTTTACAAAATATATGCTTTTTACCATTTTTTTTTTGTAAATTTATAAATACTTTAAGAAAATTACTTCGATAGTGTTTTTAAAATTGGTTCATTTTCGCGCGGTGTGGCGTTTGGCCGTTGATAAGCTTGAACATAAACATTTTACGCGGTAATAGATATAGGTTAAGAGATCTTTCACGCAGTGCCATATACCCAGTGTGGTGTTAATTGGAATTTAAATAGTTTCGTTGCTTAGAATAACATAATAAAGGTGTTTAGCTGCGATTTTTGTAACTTTTAAATGCAGACCGTTAGGCAATATAACTGCCATCAATATTTTCACAGAAACGCTGTTGGCTTTTATAAATGCAAGCATGATGGTTGTTATGTACAGTTTAAAACATTTTACAGCCTTAGTTCTCATGTTAGAAGGATTCACAATGTGTCTCAATTATTACAAAGAGACAGAATGATCTTTTTTTCATTTGTAGTTTTTCTGTCTGTACTTATGAAACGTCTAATATGAAAGAATTTAATAGCCATTTGTATTGTCATTTAAGACTATCTCAGTATTTCTACTGCCCATTTAAAAATATTTGTAAGTATACTAAAACATTCTTTAATATACCCACGCTAAAAAATCATTTTTAAGACATCATAATTATACTACTGACAAAGCTTCAAACATTCAATGCGAGGAAGGAAAAGTAGAAAAATTCATTGTAACCCAAATTGTTCACACTGTGGTTAATGAAATGATGGCTGTTCAAAAGTATATACCTTATAAAGCTTTTAGAATTATAGGAAAAAAGATGTGTGACAAATATCCATGTGCTTTCTTAGACCAAGATGAAGATGGGACTATACTTGGAGATGGAATGCATGGTATTGTTTCAAAAATTCATATTCGTTACACATATCTATGCAGACCACATAAAAGAGGTAGGGAAAACCCTCCAGTCCCTCTAAAAAAACTTAGGATGATGAATAATTTGAGAGCTGGATGCTCGAATTGGTCACCAGTAATAGAAAGTCAAAACGTTGATGATGTTCAGGATTTTGCTCACACATTAAAATCAATGACTGAAGATATATATATATATATATATATATAATATAGTTTATACAAAATGTCAAAATTATGGCTACGCTTTCAGCAAAAGTAAAAGATATATATCAGATGTCTCAGGCTCCCTTTGAATGTTTTGTTTTATTTCAGATGAAGAAGGAGGAAAGAAAATTTTCATTTACATGGAAAAAAACCTTGTTATAACCTCAAATTCTTTTGAAGAGGCAATAAAATTATTATTTTCAATATATTTCAACTTCGATCTAATGTACCCAAAGAAGGTATCAATAACGTTGGAAATGATGCAGCGATATTTTTTCAAAGTTCATCCCGACTCTGGAACAAAGTCAAGCCACACGCCAAGCAAGAGAAAAGTAATTTCTTTTATTAACAAGTTAGCACGTTAGCTAACAGTTTGTCTGGCCAGCAAGCAGTTAGCTATTGCAATATTGTTTTATTTTTGACTATTTTTGAAATAAGTTTAATTTATGTCAATATTTTTATGTTTACTATATTTTATCTACATTTTTACCAATTTTTTTTGACGAAGCTAAGTTTCTTGGTCTTTTGTTCATAGGAAGGTCCAATTTTCAATACGAAAAAACTTAATTCATATCAACGTATTTTTAATTAAAATAGTTTGTCTCTCTTAATATATGAAATTTTTCGTATTTAAAATTGGAATACCCTGTATAAATCTTTTGTACACGTTTGTCTTCCATTATTTGTAATTTTTATTTGTTAAGAACCTAATACATTTGTGTTACCTGATTTTAGTACAAGAAATAAAAAATAATTTTATTATAATAACATGCTTTTATTTGTATGTTTAAAGTTTGGATATTTTTATAAATTCAATAACGCAATTTGAGTAAAATTTATATGATAAAATTTCCAAAATATTGTTAAAACGCATAATAATTTTACAATATATTATAGCAAAATTACGTATAAATTTTGTCAGATTACATATCTAATACATAGATTTAAAAAATATATGTAATAAACCAATGCGATTTTCTTAAAATTTAGTAAAAACGTATAATAATTATACAGGATGTTAGAGTAATATTACAAATGAATTTTGTGACATTACAAACGTACAAAATAAATTTACAAAATATATGTAATAAACCATTGTGATTTTCTTAAAATTGAGTAAAACCGCAAAATAACTTTACAAATTATTATGTTATATTACAAAAAAATACTGTGAAATTTCAAAAATATTGCCCTTGTGAATTTACATTATTAGTAACAAGTTAAATGGAATTACAAAGTTGATATGTAATATTACTAACAAAATCGGTGGCATTAAATAACCAACGATTATGTTAGTAATTTTACAAAACAATTTTTAGAGTGTAGGCGAAGATTATCATGGGGCAGGTGATGTGGCTCGGCAAGTATATTTTAATTAGTTCTATTTAAAAAATTAACTGAGGCCTTATTATTCATTTTTCAATTTTTATTTCGAGCAACTTATATTGAAGATAAAAATGATCTCCATTCTATTCTATACATAGTCGTATTGTTCTTTCTAAGGGTCTTTTGACATTAAATAACATTTGAGGTGTCACGGTTCGAAAAGCGACTTTTATTCTATCTTTCATGTTCTCAGCTGTTGTCGGCTGGGTGTCGTATCATCTTTTATGTATCCCCATAAAAAAACCATATGTAGGAATGCCCTAACATTCTTTTGAAAATGAGCAGGAGCACCATCCCACTGCAGTCACAACTACTGTCTGATATTCAAAGGCACATCTTCTAGGAGTTCTAGGATTCTCATCACTATAGGTATAATAATGAAAATTGTGTCTTTTAAAAAGACCATTATTGTGTTGTGAAATGTAGACTCATTAGAAAATAGAATAAGATCAAAAAAGCGCTCATCTTCACCAAATCTATCCAAAATCCAATGACAAAAATAAACTCGACGTATAGATGATATTTATCTATTTTTCCAATATTCTATACATATATTATACTCCGTCTACTGATACCTGTTTCAGTTTCTATTTATCTCTTAGTATAAGGTGCTCTATGACAGATTCTAACACAAGGAACTCATTTTCTTAATTATCAACTACGGGTCTTTTCGCATTCCTTTTTGGATGGTTCAGTGCTGGATATCTTTGAGCTTATACTCTTGAAGCCAAAAGACCATTTTCATGACATTCTCCAATTATCAAAATCATAATGATTCGCTCCTCGGTATTATATTTCTTCATTTTACTTAATGTGTAGGTATCGATAAATCAGACGCCTTCGAACTGTCAATTGAAGGAAATTTAGCATGACACCTGAAACATAACTAGATTGCTTTAACCTTTCTTTGAATAATGTTAATAAATTAGATAATATCTTGAGATCTATTATGCTTTGGTATAGGGAACACTTGTACAGTTTAAGAGTAAATAGGATTCTCCAAAGGAATATATAACTAAATACGGGGTGTTCTATTTGAAGTAACAAAGTTTTTCAAGTTTCAAAATTGGGATGTTCAAATCATATTTGTTTGACTTTCTGTATAATTTTGAACATTGGAAAATGAATGGGGGTATATTGGGGGTATATTTCCAACCTTCATCGGCAAAATCAAAGCAATTACTGACTTTTCAAAATTATGTGCTATATTGAGTAGAAAGCTTTTCTCCGTACTATACAACTATAACAAATCTTTGGATATTTCGAAAACGGTAAAAGATAGGTATAGGGAATATTGAAGTAACTCAACTTTATTTGTGCTCTTAAATCAGAAAACAACATAAAATATAGGGTGTTCCATTGAAACAACTAAAACTTTTTTATATATATTTTTTGGGGAACGCTCTAAATAGCTCTAAATAGTTTTAGAATGTGCATACTATGGATACTATTTATCGAACCAGTTGAAAATAATTACCTGATATTTCTTGGATTCACATACAAAAACCGTTCCGTATACGATGCCCCAACCTGTATATCCAAATCTTCAATTAAACGCAGTTTTCTGTTTTGGTTCCAATAGAGAATTATTGCTTTTACAAATAAACAAATGAATCTTTCCATATTTTTATCCAGACATTGTCATTCAACAAAATTGAGTTATCCCGTATTAATTCTATCAAACACAATAGGTACCTTTATCAAATACCAACGAATATTCCTGAATACTTCGTGTATAAATATAAGTACTCGTAGTAATCGATAAGACAAATACAATTGAGAAATGGATAGCGTAATGCATTTTACAGAAGCCGATTCTGTTTCGAACAGATTGATACCTATATATATGGAAGGTATAAATTGAACAAAGGCGATGCAATGTTGAGAATGAACAATTCCGTTCGACTTGCGGCTGGTGAAAAGTTTTTAGTATAGAAGAATGCTATCGTCTACGTTGACACCGGAGAACTAATCTATGTAATGGATTTAGTGGAGTTGTAGTTTGAGAATTAAAGTGGAATACCACTTCGCTGAATCTTTAGTCAAATTCCACCTGGAATATTACACTGAGCATAGAAAAAAAGTCAGAGGATTGCTTTTGAAAATGCATCTCGAATAAAAACCAGGAATAAAGAGGGAGATAAGAACGCAGAAAGAATTTTGTGTACTTCATATTGTTGGGAATCCGAGAAACTAGGACGGCAGATTCTCGGAGTTATTAATTCATGTGCGAGAGAAATCCCGAATCCTCTAAACGAATATCTTTCTAATATATATCCGTGAATACAAATTCTTACAACTCATAACATTTCAATTCAATAACGGGATAGTACAAAATTCTACAAGGTTTGGAGCTCAAGTACTTGCCGGGAACAAAAAGAACATTTTGAAAGAAATGATCTACCAAATACCACTAAGCGTCTGTCAACATCTAACTCTTAAAAGTAATTAACTTCTTTGGAATTGAGAGGTTGATGGTGTATTTGAAGTGACAAAGTCTTATTGTAGTAGAGTATTTTATTGAAAATAAAAATGTTTATATGTGGGTGGGTGAAACATACGATTCTGATAAATAAGACATATGAGTGTCTTTCAATTCTATTTCACTTTACAACAGAATTATCATGAAAATAATCATCAAAATTGGTGCACGTTTATTATGCAAAAGGCGCGTTCATACATAAAAAAGCAAATATACAGATGAATTGTATACCTCCTTCGGTCTCGCGAAGTTGGTCAAAAATGAAGAATATTGGTAATAGGACATCCGAAGGCAGAGCTATAGGAACAGAAATCACGTTAAAAGACGGAAACAAGCGATAAATAAGAACATTTTTGTTAAAGCTGTATCCAATTTATTCAACCACCTAACTGAAACAGATCCAGATAAATAAATTTAGTAGCAGATCATAAGAAGCCCGTTGAGTAAATTTTATTTCTGATGCGTAAGGGTTTTATTATGGAGGTTATATGTAGATATGTACATGACATAGGCACTTATTTTTACGTAACAAAAGACTACATATGTACCAATCAAAATTATAAATTTTCACCGGAACATAACACAAACCACCATCATGTAACAGGCAATCAAACTGGTTTTCCGTACTTCCCTAACAAGCCAATATTCAAAATGGTAGCAAACATTGTCTAACTGGGTAACTTCATAACTTGTATTGCGAGTGCGAGGCGTGCCTCACATAGAAAAGTTCGCCAAAGTCTTTTTGGCGGTCGTATTTATCGGAAATCGTCGTGGTTGTTGGGGTGTTCCAACAAAAATAAACAGAGAGATATATATTTTTACGACTTGGTATTTCCATTTTAGATTTTAGTGCAACAGAAACCAGCACGCTTTGCGGAAA
Source organism: Crioceris asparagi (assembly GCA_958507055.1). Classification (NCBI taxonomy): domain Eukaryota; kingdom Metazoa; phylum Arthropoda; class Insecta; order Coleoptera; family Chrysomelidae; genus Crioceris; species Crioceris asparagi. Next base: position 34,919,980 of record OY293828.1, read on the forward strand.
GATGCCAAATACATAATATAGTTTCAGCAGAAATATAAAAATGGTATCGTATACATATTTCTTTAATAATAAACATTTTAAGTAACAAAGCAATTGAGGTAAACTCCAGCTAACCTATCTGCATAAAATTTTACAAAATTCAGAGTATCAATGTAAACTGTAGTTTGCAGAGGTGAGAGCGGTATCTCTCACTTCTGCCTACAGAAGCATTATTTACAGAAAATGTTGGATTTTCAAGGTCACATAATGGTTTTTCCAGATTAATTTAAGAATATGGCTTGAAATTAATAAGATATTGTATATAATACAATTTCACAATGATAAGTAATCATTTGAGAACGTTTTCAACTCGTAAAAGGCTGTAATATTTATATTATCAATATATGTAAAACCAAGTAGACGGATTTCACAATTTATTATTTTCAAGACACTACCGAGTGTTGCCGGTGCTAAAATTTTACCTGTTCATAAATACCTAAATCATATATAAATGTCGTATAAATACTTAAGTGAAACCAATATTGTATTAATGAATGTGATAGTAAAATCATTTTTTACTTAAAAACCATGCAATCGACTTCGCTTTTATTCGAAAATGGTACATTGTTAACGCATTAAGAATATTCGTCAAACGTATAACTAACGTATCCCTAACTAAACGGCAACAAGGTGGCAGTATTTCTCTCCCAACTAACAAATGTCAGTCACAAAAACAATGCAAGTGACGATGGCTGTGTTCAGGGAGTCGCGTCTGCACAATTAATGCAAACCATAGAGATATAATATTAAACATAGAGTAGGCAAGTCCTATGCAGCACTGCTAGTGGATGTGGTCCATAGATAAAAAGAGATCGTGCCCGTGTTGAAATTTATTACAATTCTTATTGTCCTCTGAAAATAGGTCATTTATTATAGTACATTGTAATTCTAAATTTTAGGTCATTTAATTTGTCACCTTCATGTTTTAGGCCTATAGGCGAATATCTATGTAGTTTTGTACTAGGTATAAGGTATATATGCTGCTGACTGTGATAGTAAAAAGGTTCTTGCTCGAAAATATTTGACATTGGTTAATATTTTTAAGGTTTCACTTACAATTTTGAAATATATATTTTTTATTAATAAGGAATCTTTATATAAACGCAGTATTCTTTCTGTATTATGACTAATTAGATTGACATCATTTGATGCAAAGTTTAACTTTTCTAACCAATTTGTCAATTATAATTTATCGGAATTTTCTAAAACCAACAAAGTTAAACATTGCTCACAGTGAATTATTTTCCTTAATGTATAAACTATAAATTCAGCGATATGTTTTATGATGTCGTCAAGATATTCTGACTGTTCCAGTATGTTAAAACTATTATGAAGCATGTCATCGAATAACAAATAATATATTTTATTTTGTTATTTTCGGCAGAAGTCGTTACCAGAAGTGTGAGATCTTGAAGTGCGTATTAGACCAATTGCATCAATGGATTCGATTCTCCGCATGCGCGAATTATCGGTCATAGAATACCTCTTTCAAGCTTATCTAGAAGCATTGTTCTCTGGTTCATGTCATAGAAAATAAGGAAATTGATAGAAGCGCTCACAGAGAGCCATTAGTATGAAATTATTTGGATATAGGTATAGTACATTCTGTTTGATTTAAGAACAGGCCTGCAAATAGTTTTATAAAACTGAGGTTGATTTAAATGCTTCACATGGGACTGTTTAAATTTACTAATGTTAACTTTAACTTGTACCTACATCAATTTCTAATTGTTGTATGTAACTAATATATACTTTAATTTCTGTTTCCAATTATTATTATTTAACAAATAAAAAATGTCATTGAAGTTTTTAAAGAATTTAGGTATATGTACCTACGTTGAAGCATTTTCAAGTTCACTATCACTTATTTCGAATGCAAATTTATTTAACTTATCCCAAAGTAGAAACTTATCCCTCTCCACTTTAGAAAACTGTCCGGATCATAAAAGATTTATCGGTTTATTATGTCAGTGTCAGTATGAAATCTATGTCAGAAATACATTATTCCTGTCATTGTGGCTTGCAAACGCACACTCTCCATACACAGCAGCACTACGCCAGACGATTAATTCTCGTGTATTACAAAACTTTTGATACCAATCGATAATTATGTTATTTAATCAATATTCATTCTAATTCAATGATGTTAATGATTCGATTAAGAGAATTGGTCCAAATGGACCAAAATATAGCAAGAACAAGAACAGAAACCTTTCCCTTACCCTCAGATAGGTAAAACTTTTATTTTCGTAGAAGTTTCAATTTATAGCATAGCAAATTGCAAGATCGCTATTAATAATAATAATAATATCGTTTATTGACTTTTGTAACATTTACAGTTTCTTGTCAAGATGTGAAATAACAGGAATGTATGTATAGGTATATGTAAAAATAAAGTAATTATGTTTAGTTATTATTACCACCACCAACATTAAATAATTGTATAAACATACCTAAATACACATATATATCCATACATATATATATACATTCACATATGTATGTATATTAGACATAATAAACAAATAATTGAGAAATAATGATCTAATTGAGTAAGGGTAGATACACATAGGCAAACGGACAAAAAAATCAAATTTAAAACATTAAATTGAAAAAAAAAAAAACAATAGGCACATAGTAGGAACATGTATCATTCATTTATTATAAATGCTCTTAGTTGAAGTATTTGCTATAATACTTGTGAGGCAGATTTGACCACCGACAAGGTAGGAATCGAAAGAGCACTAACAAGATCATCGACGTTTTGTAGGTAATCAAGTCTGCCTCGAAGATTGGTATACATAGGGCAATCTATAAGGATATGTGCTAAAGTTTCATTGACCTGTAAATTACATATGGAGCACAATTCATTAGGAACAATTTTGTAAATATTACTTTTATATGTAAATCTAATGGTATAGGAATTACAGCTTCTAATTTGAGCAATAGTTCTTATATACTGAATAGGGATCTTGAAATGCAGATAAGCTCCCATACCGTTTGTGTAGAAGTTTTTGTTAAATAAATAATTTGAGTTGAGCATCAAGTTCATATCCTCAAAAAGCAGCTTATTCTTCAGTGATAATAAAATTTCATTTTGTACTGATCTGAGGCTAGCAGCCGTGACTTGTTTAAAAGATTCAGAGAATCCAGCGCTATCAAATATTGACTTGATTTGACCAGCCCAGTAATACTGAGGTTCTGAAAAATCGATAAGTTCGCATTGACGCTTGAATATAAGGTTCGGATAACGTTTTTGATCCATGTTTAATAATTTCGCAAGCCATGATAATGATGATTTGAAAATATGATAAGAGATTTTCAGCAGACCTGCCTCCATACGGACAAGATGATCAGCAGTATTGGAGGGTAGCAGCAATAACCGTTTTATAAATCCTACCTGGACTCTTTCAAGGATGTCAATATATCTTATACCCCACACAGGAGCAAAGCATAATAGGTGAGATTGAATCAATGAGTTGATCGCCATCAACTGATGTAAGCGAAAGGATCGCATGCAAGCTTTCGTTTCGGGATATTTTGAAGTTAAGGCACATGCAGATTTGCATAACATTTGAAGTTCAAGTAGGTAAAACTTCATCTGGACAAGAAGGGGAGTTCATTAATAGCCGAACTACATAATTCTTACCGCTTAGCTGGCCGAAAAACAAGACTTTAGATTGTGCAAGGATATTAAATATATCAATTTCCAGGAGATCCAATCTTTTTATATGTAGTGGTGAGAAAAACTAAGTGGGTCTTAGAAATATTTATGAGAAAAATAATAGGAATCGGTGAATCTCCGGATGCAGTTTTGTTTGGATGTACCGCCAGGTTGTGTTGGCATCAATGTAAGTTTACCACAGAATGACCAGGATGGAGGCCGTTTATTTGAGTAAATATTATATTATAGATAAAAGCTTCCGCATATTGAATAATTAAAAAAAATAATTTTGAATCTTGAATACCTATCATACTGAAATCATTCATTAATTTCCTGAAGTGTTTGAAATACCATTCATGACAGAAAACTTAGCATAATAAACTACGAGTATTTCAATACAATATACATATTATAAGAACGAAACATTAGATATTAAAATATAAATATGTATATAAATAAATTCAACATTTTTATTTGCTGGAAGTTACAGCACCTTAATATTATACAACAAATGCCTAAAATAAAAGTATAATTCCTTGAATAATTGAAAATAGAAAATATTCGCCGTTATTGTCCAGTTCAAAGCAAGCAAGAATAAAATCGACATATACCAGAAACATTGAAGGAAATTTTGAGTCAATAATGTAACATTAATGTCTTTTCTTCATACTAAAGGTATTTATAGTCTTATCTAATATTGTATTTCACTATTGTAATTTTAACTATTGATAAATATACAATTTTCTCTTTGCTAGTGGTTATAACATATTCTTAATATTAAAAAATATCATCATACGAGCGTTTCAAATTTATATTGTGAACTATTTCTAAATTATAGATATAAAAATAAAACTTGTTTCTTTGTTGATAATTATCACATCACCTTAGTATTATTATTCAAGCCACACGTTTCTCAAAACTCTAATTATGATAAAAGATGTTTTGCTCATGATAGTTTTCAATGTCTTTGACCGATTCCGCCAGACGGATGAGGTATACAATTCGGTTGTGTTTGTTCTTTTAGTATTAAGATATTTGTATACCTAAACGTATTTGAAAATAACATGATTATTGAAAATTAAAGTACGTGACATCTAATCGATTTCCAAAATAAATCCATATCCCCAAAAAACATTCCCAATGTAAAATTTTTGGAGGTGAGAGCTATATTCAGCAGAATTCAACAAAAAAACTCGAATCTTTCGCATATGCTCAGTTAGAGCTGAACCACACCGATACAATTTTTGGTATGTTGTTTTGTATAAGAATTTTGTTTGAATGGTACATTTTCATCAACTGATTCTATCGCTTCTCACCGCTCCCAAAATTCCTTCCATGAAATTACAACTTGACGTATTATATTCATAACCCACATTTACAGTAAATCTGGACTCGAGCATTTCCATTTCCTCACCAGCCTGCATTTATGATTCGCAATAATAACGCATTTTGATCGTCATCGTCAAGTGTAAATCTTTTCAACTTCCTTCTCTTGCCCCTGGTCAATAGTAACAAGTGAAATTTAAAAAAAAATATGAATATAATACGTCAAGTTGTAATTTCATGGAAGGAATTTTGGGGGCGGTGAGAAGCGATACAATCACTTGATGAAAATGTACTATTCAAACAAAATTCTTATACCAAACAACATACCAAAAATTGTATTGGTGTGGTTCAGCTCTAACTGAGCACATGCGAAAGATTTGAGTTTTTTGTTGAATTTTGCTGAATATAGCTCTCACCTCCAAAAGTTTTACATTGGGAATGTTTTTTGGGGATCTTTATAAGAGAAAATGTATATATATATATATATATATATATATATATATATATATATATATATATATATATATATATATATATATATATTGATTTTGTATTCTCAGTAAAAATATGTTCTTTGGTATGCAGTCATGTAATAAATAAAACTCTCTTCTTTTCTTCAGGGCAAACTACAAATCGATTTTATAGCAATCAATATCATTATCTATATTTGTCATGGTAACATAATAAGTGAGAAAATATCTAGATTTAGCTGATAAAAATGAATATTTGCGCAAAAATCATAAAAAAATATGTAATTTAAGAATATTACATAAATACATATATAGGTATAATATACCCATACATAGACTTTGACTCGGACTTGAACTGACCGTTCAAAGGAAAAAAATAATTTATATAATATATATATACGACCCAAATAAGTTAAACATGATTATTCTGAAAAGTGAATTGATACTTATTCACAAAAAAAACGGCCGATTATCTCGATAATCAACCTCCAAATTTTTGGGTGAACATGTGAGAGCTTCAGTTTGAGAAAATCGTCTTTACATACAATTCTAAAGAAGAATTTGCATCTTAAAACTTACAAAATTCAGCTTCTGCAAGCATTGAACCCGACAGACCATCTTCAACGATTCAATTTTGCAATTGAAATGTTCGCTAGGTTTCTCAATTTCGGAAACATTTTGTTCAATGACGATGTATTACCTGAATGGTCACGTGAAAAAATTGGCATTACTGGATCGAAATAAATCCTGAACGAAAACATGAGTGACTACTCTATAGCACAAAAGTGATTTTTTGGGCTGCAATGTTGGCTGAAGGCTTCATTGGACCTTTCTTCCACGAAGATCGACGAGGGCGTGCTATCACCGTGAACTCCGAGAGTTACTGTACAATGTTTGGAGGATAATTAGAAGATTTTATCAGAACGCATGGTTTCAGCAAGATGGAGCCACCTGCTACATTACTCACGCTTTGCTCGAGGTCTTGAAAAAAATTATTCCCAACAAAACCATTTCTCGTAGGGGGACCATTGGACGCCCCCCCTGAACTCCGGATTTGATTCCACTTGATTATTTTTTATGGGGATACCTGAAAGAGAAAGTTTAAAAACACAGGCCACGAAATTTGTAGCAATTGAAGCAAAATATCCAGGTCGAAAACACAGCAGTCGAGATTGATGTATCGTAACATGATCGACAATTTAGGTTCGCGGTTTGACAATGGACAATGTTATTTTTTCAATGTAAATTCATCATTTGTCATTTACACAATAAAAAATAAATAATCTGATGATTCGTTTTCTGTTTTATCAAAAAAAAAAATAGGTACTCCTACCCTTTTGGGTAGTAAGAGTCTCTCTTTCATGAGCTACAAATTCCGTGTTAATAATCCAAATATTTATATTACCCAGAAATGTGCATTTTTAAATTCCATTATTCGCCTTATATTTCTCTCTTTCACTTGTTTCTACTTGGTCTTAGCAGAATGCTTTAGACATGGACAACAGCTTATAGACTATGATCGTTCTCTGGTACCTGAGTAATTTATATTTATAAGGGCCCTTTCACTCTCCCTAATAGTACTTGGTTTGCATTGGTTATATTAAAATACGACAGTGCCTCACGCCCTACTTCCTCTTATTTACGATATACGTAACGCGATCCTATACAACCCCCAGAGGTGCAATTCAATATTTCATCTACGATGTATATAAATACATTGGGGTTCAGCAATGTCCCTTCCAGAAATCATGCGTAGAAGTATTGAATTTAAATAAATTGATTAGATATACAGCAATTTTATATTATGCTCCTCTGCAAGCAGGTGTGGACATTTCACGTTCTTCTGTTGCATCTCCACAGGGAAGAGAGAGAAGGATTTCCTCATGATATACCAACAGACATTCTTTTTTTATATTTTTTGGTTTGTCCGCGCGTTGGATATAGTAAATGTACTCCGATTTTGATGATTTTTGATTCATTTGAAAGAGACTTGAGAAATGGTCCTATATTCGTAAAAGCTTAAATCCGCAATCTACTTCCATCCGAAAACAACCGCCAATGTGGTGGAGAAGACGAATTTTCTCGAAAATCGAAAATTCTAGATGGCAGAATTCAGAAAGAACCATATCTGGAAACGTTTAAATTGAACATTTTTTCAAAGGAGTTGCGATTTTCGAGACTGCACTACTTCAAAAGTAATAGACCAATAGAAATTATATTATTTTGTATTTTTCAGTGCACCAACTAATAAAGTTGGTTCAATTTCTTGTTAAAAAATATTTATGTGTATTATGTAACTATGAATAGCAGAAGTTACAGCAGTTATAAACCTCATCCAGATACGATAAATAAGTTATGGAGAAATAGTGAAAATACGACATTACAGTATAGACGCACCTTAAGGGTTCCTTTGTGATATTTGAATTTAAAATCATCATTAGTTCTTTACCCTTCGATGACCTAAGATCATTACTTGTATATTTATTTCATTACATTATGTTAATGACGCATAGCTACGGGCTAACAATAGGCTACTTTGATCATAGAAGTTAAGCATCCCAGAGCCTACTCGGTGTTTTGCTGAATCACAGGTGATAAGCCGGGTACACGTTCGGTACCGAGCTGCCTTGTGAAGTTATACTCATCCTTGCTTCGAGGGGTAATTAAGGCTGTCGATCCTCAAAGATGTCGATCTTCCCATTTGTTAAGCTTCATTATCAATTAAACAAAACAGTGTTAAAGATTCATTATCGGGCAGATCGAGTCCTATCCACCAGAAGTGGACTAAACTGCCTCCATTGCGAGCCTTTTTTAATATATAGGCAGACAGCATAATTCTAGAGCTTCCTCCATATCCAGCAGAGTTTATACCCATAATGATGAATACTACGAACGCCATGAGAGCTCCAGGCACCTCTCGACTCTTCTACATGAATAATACATGTTCATTCTCGACTTGTGTCTAGAACTTTTGTTTAACATGTGGTACATCTTTTAATAGAGAGACTCGCTCTCCATCCGTCTGATAATGGGCTCGAGCCTCAATGTCAACGACTTCTTCAGTACATGAAAGTTTCCGGGAAATCTGGGGGTACAAGGATGACTAGTAATTGGCTAGCTAGCTAGCCAACATCCCTTGCTTCTTACCAAGCCACGTCAAGGCGACGTGGTTAGGTGTGCCTTAAAGAACCCCTAGATCTAGTAGAAGGGATGCTCTTAAGGACGTATTGAAGGCTCGCAATCCGCCTTAAGCTAAGGTGTACCTCAATGCAGCCTAGTCATAAGTATCTATACAAATCTTAACCTTGGTGTAGTTTAAGATTCATTTAAAAATGCTATAAAATCTTGATTATCTTCAACCTATACCGGTAGGACAGGTCAACCAGCATTGCTACCGATGTTGTTAGGACACATTCTAATGAATATGTACGTGAGTGAATATTTTTATGTTTGAAGCCATAATCAATTATACCCTCAACTATATTTTTATTGGTTTAGTGGCGACACTGTCAAGACAGAGGACAGGCCTGTTGAGTAATGAAAATATCGAAGAATCGAAGTCTCGTTGCTGTCAATTGTTTTACGCTTTTTTGCCGCGACGCAAGTTTAATTTCGAAAGATTACCCCTGATTGGAAATGTTAATTATTTGTGGTGATAAGACTGAGTTTGCCAAGAATTACACATCCTTTACAAAGGTCCCAACAGGACGCGGAAGTGTCTGCATCGGCTGTTTCCTTTGTAAACAAACAAGCTTAAGGTAGTTACGAGTATATTTCTGCATATTATACGGATACATTTCCAAACATGCGTGAGTCTTTCAGCTGTTGATCTGACAACAATATAGTAGAAAGTGTCGATTTGTATTTTTAGTTGTTCTGGCATCCAAAAATACACTTATAACTCAATATGAATGGTAGTAATAATAATAACCAGGCTGCTTTTGACTACAGGGGCATTCAATGCCTAAATCAAACTGATTCACAAGCTTCAAGTATAAATTAGGTATCAATAACTCCAACCCAAATGCAAGTTATTCAAATGCAGCGAAATCAATACCAGCTATTAGTTTTCCGAAGAACGAATAAGCTATTGTTATAATCGCTTGAAAAAATATCCTTTTCGCTTCATGTAACAGCTTTTGAAATACAGATAAGACGACTGATTACAATTCATTTAATTATTTTTAACGCCATTCTATAGAATTGCTGTGGATTTTATTTAAATCTTGATTAGATGATGCAACTATTAATGGAGCATAATCCAGAGGTACTGTATTAACAGGAGACGAATTTCACTGAGATACATCAAGGTAACTTGAAACAATATGAGTATCAGCTACGATATATCAAAGTGCAAGTGGCGTTATCACAATCTTCGTCAGAGATACTCTATTCACTGAACAAATACAAATTGGCTGGGGGGCAGTAGCTATGTGAGAAAGTAGACCTTTCCATGCACTTACATGCGCCTTCAGTAGCATATATTTAAATTTTTCAGATCCTAACATGGCACCATCGCTCATTTGGAATACACCAAATTCGACTTTCGACAGTGACCATTTTCCCATCAAAATATGCAGCTCAGGTCAGACTCAATTTCCCAGGATCTTAAAAAAATTGAAAATTGCTACAGCAAATTTACACGACTTTAGCGAATATATCAACAACAGAACACACAGAATCGAGATTTCTAATAGAGTTGACGAACTCATTGAAAATTTCACATCACTGATTATAGAAGCCACCGAAATGTATGTTGGCAAAAGCAGAAATATGCTACTATTTATCAAAAAATTTCTGAGAAATAGGTCTTTCCGGGTGAAAGTGAATGGCATTTTATATGGAGAGTGTGCCCACGAAATCGATGTTCCTGCAGGTTCAGTAATCAGCACAACGTTCTTTTGTATAGCAGTCAACAGCATATCTTACCTTACCAACCAGTGCAATGTTTCCTATATGCAGATGATGTAGTATTATTTACAAGAAGATACACTGAAACATCACAATATCAAGAGATGATTACAAAATCGAAGAAGTAGGCTTCGGGATTAGTCCTTCCAAAACAAAAATTTTGAAATTTTCAAGACGTATAACCACATCTGCAGATCCAATTATAGTTCTGGGAAATAATCAGTTAGAAGTAGTGGAGTGCCATTCATTCCTAGGCTCATTTTTGACAGAAAGTTAACATGGACACCTTACATAAAAAAACTCAAGGCAGAATGAAACAAAATATTCAACATTCTGAAAATAATGGCTCACCATAGTTTTGGCACTCATGAAGATATCCTTATGAAGGCATATCGAGCCCTTGTCAGATCGTAAGTTTATTATGAATGTATCAAATGTATATTCTTCCGCAAACAGATCCGACCATCACTCAATTTTATTCAGAATACAGTCCCTAGGTGGGCTTTAGGTGTTTTCCACACAAGTCTGGTAGTGATTATGCAAGTGGAGGCTGCAGAACCACCATTATGGCTTAGAAGTCAGCAATTACAGCTTTATTACGCAAATAGACTCTAAGCCAATAACACCAATATTACCTGCAAAGATGTTTCCGATAAGAATCTGTTTCAACTCTCTAAAAGAAAAGAAAAATACACAGAGTCATTGGGCGAAATGATAAGCACGAAAGTGGATGAACTAGAATTTGAGAACACTACTTTAACAAACAAAGGAAATGTTGGACGGAAATATTACCAAATTTTGAAATATCTCTTCTGAAATTTAATTAAAAAACGTGTCTCCAGTCGTAATACGAAGTTCAACTAGCATATTCTTTACAGAGCTGGTTGCTGTTTACAATTAATAATGGATGAAACAGGCCTTCCATATATGGTACGAACCGATTTCCTTTCATCAGTCCAAGTAAAAGCTAAAAGTTTTACTTTGAACCCTCTGATCTGTAAAATATATGAAGCCTTGAACACAATACATCTCAATAGAAAGAAAATCGATATTTTTGTGAATAAGGTCACACTGTGGTATTTGAGGCAACAAATGGGCTGATGCCGCAGAGAAAATAGCAGCAGAAATTAAGAAACAATTGGTGACATTCCTACCATTGCAATTTCATCAAGATGTGGAGAATAATGTCAAAACGTCAATCAGCATCGAATGGCAAGAAAACTGGAGACAAAAAATTACAAAGCTGAACACAATTTATCGCAAAATTGTCTTGACTCAAGTACCGACCTGTCGACGAGGAGTGCTGCTTCGGTGGCTCAGAATCGGACACACTTTACACACAGCGTCCTGTTAAAATTTGAAGAAACACCCCTATGTGAAAGATGTAATGTAGAACTAACAGTACAAAATTTGGGTGCCCGAAGAACGCTTTAGACCACAAGAACACGAAATTTCAGAATCCACTGGGTGATATTCTGCAGCTAAATCATAGTGCGGTTAAGAGACTCAATAGTTTTTGGAAAGTTCCAATTTGCACAGACAAATTCAAATGAGTACATTTGGCACTAAGCTCCGCCATCTGACATGGTCACATGCTCTGTCTTTAATGGCTGCCCGCAGTCATGTCGTATTTTTAGCTCTACCAGAGACTTAGTGTAAAATAATTAATATATTTTGTTGAAACTGGTCGTACTGATAAACAGTTAGTATAAGCTTTAAATTTAAATTATTTTTAAAATAATCTGGCTCAGTAGTTCACACCGTGAATTAATTATTAACTAAGTTCACTGTTCACATTGATTGAGGTAATGAAATTGACAGAATAAATTCGCACACAAGCGAAAAGCGCTATAAACAGAATAAGTGGAAGAAGTCACGGGCATATTCTAGATTACAACAAAGCTGAATAAGTATGAATATGCATGTTCGAGAGCTGACTAATTAGAGTACTTATCTGTTATTTAATAAAAAATATCTGGTGTGTGGTGGCAAATTCAACTAATAATGAAAATCCTATGTTTTACTCTTTTACTTCTGAAACGTAACGGTAATAATTCACTAATTACAATCAATACACCAATAACTTACACCATTTCGAAATCTGCTTTAAACATTTAATTTTCAAAATACAACTGGTCACTTAGTTTGCCAGATTATAATTAAAATTCAATACCGAATAAAAATATTATTTCAAGTTTTTTTTACCAAATATGCTGCTTACTGCTTATCTATCATTAGGTACAGTTGTCGTGAAGGTATCTAAGGACAAAAAACTGCAAAATACAATTGCGTGTGGTCTTGGTATACAAGGAATTAAAATAAGTTAAGAAAATTATATTTTGTGTTATACATAAGCTCCGGGACACCTTTTATATGATGTGAGGTGTAGCCATAATGAGTTGCTAAATAATAGATTGTAACTTTGTTTTTTTGAGCAGGGCCTTGCGTCACTCTGGTTTCTATCAGTACTTGCAAATAAAACTCTTATTCATACTTTAGCAAAGTCAGGCATATTATTCGCCTCCTTTACAAGAATGCTACCCACTACCCTCTAGAACATAATAATATCTGGAAAGAGCCGCCGACAGTGAAAAATTGCTAAACTTAATATATTAAGGAAAATCTGATTTCTGTAAACGTGTACTATATATATATATAGATATACCTTACTTCTCAACTTCTATGGTAATTTATGCGGAAAACTTTCTACGACAAAAATGAGCCTTTCAATTTTACAGTTGTTTGACAAACTTCCATGCTACTCAAACCCCCTTCTTTCTTCAGCCGATATTCTGTTTTCTACTTTTCTCTCCTCTTCTTTTCATCGTCACTGTCGTTGTCATGACCATGGCCCCGAGATATTGCCGACTTAAACAATTTCCTTATTAATATTTATGACTGACAACTTATTGCTTACCTCGAGTTTCAAGGGAATCACTCAACCTGACGGTGGTTTGTTTGCAGAAATTCTCATAAACCATTTTATAGCCTTCAGAGGTGATCAGTGTTAGTCTAAATTCAAAATTAGTTTATGCTTAATATTTCGTCCATTTGCAGCTTTTGAAAGATGGTGAGTAAGCTGTGGCTAATTGGATTCTCTTCAACTTTAAGTTCATATTGTTTTTGTGACATCGATATTTCTTAAACCAAACGGGGAAACAAAGGTATAATTAGAATTACCATTTTTTTATTAGAGCTGTGTCTAAATGGGCAAATTTAAAGATCCATACGCAAAAATTTTTGAACTCAAGAAATATGGTTTTATATTCTTGAAATCAAACAAAGCAATATAAAAAAATATTTTATTACGCACAATGTTTAGCAGTTCCTCTTTTATGGCTGTTTTTTATAGTTAATTAGGTAATCGAAAAAAAGTTCCATTTAAGATGAAACCGAGTTCTTTTTTATGCAGCGTTCTAGAAAGAACTTTTTGAATCTGGTACTGTCTAAAAATTGACCAAATCATGGTATCATAATGTGCATATATCAGCCTGTAAGCCCTCTAAATATTAAATACCTATTAGTAGCAACAGGTAGATAAAAATTAGTAATTACGAAGTGTGAAAATTTACTTTGGCCGCACAGCTTATAAAGTTGTACAGAATCATGATTATTCTCCGAATTTTTTTCCATATAAGATAAAGTTCAAAAACCACGTCTTTGCGCAGTAAACGTGCGCAGCTTGCTGCTTTCAGAGGCAGCTGATGTTTGTTAGCAATGAATGCCTCTCATATGCAACCTCCATCATCTATGATTACGTGGAGAAGCATTGGCAGACTATCCTCATGATATCTTTACTTCGTTATACATGATTTATTTTAAAATTATCATCTAAAAATATTAAAGTGTGATTAATAATGTTTTTTCATCATTTCTAGTAGGTACTTGCAGCAAAGTTCCACCTACATCTTGAAAAGTTGGATTTGGTGATTCAAATCTATACAAATAACTATGGATATATAGTTCACTATCTATATGTTTCAAGCAGATATAATTATTTGATCATATTCTAATTATTTCTGATAATATAAAATCAAGCTCTCACAGTTAGCATATCAACCTAGTCTAGTATTGCGCTGAGGAGATAATTCAACTTTAATCAATAGATGTATGCAACAATGCATATATTGTTTCTTTGTAATCAAAAATTGAAATGCCTTTTCCTTGGAAGAAACGCTTGAAACGCTGACCCGCTTTCCGGATCCGAGAGAGTGGAGTGCGGATCTCTCTAATTACCCCATTGGGAAGATGGGAGCTTCTTTTCATACGCTAATGATTTAATTAAATCCGCGCTAGTACATAGAGATGAGTTTGTTTGTCTTGATCGAAATCCCATCTGGATGGCTCCTTTGAAGGCGTCTGCCCGGATCAGACTCACGTTCTCTCTACGTGTGTGTGTAATCATGAGCCACCGCCTCATTCCTAAGAGTCTGAAGGAGATGTATTATGATGGTAAATCAACCTACGTATGTTTGTATGCTGCCAGAAAGGCGGCCTCATGCACTCTCCTCCCGGACAGAGCACGTGTGTAACCTTCACGGATGGATACGGGTTTTATGTGGCTCTTTTTGTTTTGAGCGAGTCTCTAGTAGAGACTTTGAGTACCTATATGTGTGTGGCAGAAAGCTAATCAATTCTAGGGAGTTTCTTTCTCACACTTCCTCTCTGTAAAATGATTAGAACAGACGTGAGTCGATGTGCTTTAAATAATATATCTAAGGTTAATTAGGTTTCACTTTAAGGTGAAAGGAAATGAGTTACATGAAATTCCAGAAAAGTTGTTTATTTTGATAATTCTTCTTTCAAATATATTTTGATAGATGAGAAATGTCAATTTGTTTCCTGACTGCTAAGGATCTCAGGAAGGACGCTTTAATTGTTTGTTTTTCTCGATTTTTTGTTTCTTTACTTAAACATTATCAACTAACCTTTCTCCACTACAAAAAGTATTGGTAAGTTCAAACTACAATTTTATTAAGTATATAAGAGTATTTTCCATTTCAGCTTCAATTTCATGTTTCGGGACATGAGTGATATAGAGCTAATTTCAGTTCATGCTCATATTTACGAAGGTTATTCTTGGGTCCATTCTAAGACAAAAAATATCACATAAACATATGTCATAATGTCTTATTTTTTAAAGGGTGCCAAAATGTAAGAAAAAAACTCTTTTTTTTGATAATATTAGAATGACCCTAAATGTTTTGAAATTTATTACGCTTCTTCTTTGCACGAAAATAAATTTTTGATATGAGAAATAATTATTTATTCATGTCAGTGACGCTTGTGCTGGATTTGAACTGAATTATTTTAATGAGAAAACTGCTTTTTCTCAGAATCCTCATTCCATTCTAAAAATATGGTTTCTTGATATTTTTTTTTGTTTGGCGTACGATTTTCTCGTAAAAAATATTCATTTACATCTCCTAGTTTAGACCCCTTACGATAAAAAAACATTAATCTAAAGAATATCATAAATAAGATTATTTTCTTAAAAGTTTAGCACCCTGTAGCTCAAATGGAGAGACTCAGAAAATATGTTCATCAGAAGTTGCTTTCACATATGGACCCCCTTTCAGAAAATATGTTCATCAGAAGTTGCTTTCACATATGGACCCAAGAATAACTACCAAGCTTAGGTCTACCTAGGACCTGGGCGTGTGTCATTATCCAGATTATGAATAAACTGTTGAAAAGTATGAAATTTCATTTGCGAATAGTCAAGGACATCCAAGAAAATGTCTAATTGCAATAGTCTAACCATAATTGTGCTTGCCTTTAGCAGCAGCTAGTGCAAAAATAGTGTCCATTTTGTGAGACAGTTGGGGGGCTCTGTACTTTACCAACCAAAAGAGTAACAAAACCAATTCATCCATTCTCAAAAGATTTTGCCGCTGGTTGGCAGACAATCACGTTTATTTGCTCTCCGCGGGTTATACTAAGAATCGTAGCCACTCAGGCTAACCTCTAAGTAATCGCCTTTCGACAAAGGCGATTACTTAGACAAACGAAAAGCTAATAACTAATATAAATATAGAAAATTGGGAAGCAATGATAATAGGAAGAAAAAACAAACTAGAAAATCCACACCATATCATAATTTATTTTTGTTATTCTGATGTGAACATCAAGCAATAAATAAAGATGTATATAATATATCTTTACTGCTCATTGTAGTTAGTAGGAGCAGGAGAACTCCAGCTACCGTCAAGAGGAGCACAGTTTCCCACAGCATCCGCTGGCGAAGGCGCGGCACCACCATAGCGACGGATCTGCGATCAATATCTCCCACCCAACACTCCCGAAATTTGTTTGGAACAATACACGCGTTGCTCGGAACGTATTTTATAGTTGAGTTAGCGTAACACAATAAAAACAAGTTTCATGACGGCAGGAGCTTGGATTTGCTTATTTTTTTCTAAAGGTTGCAAGAATACGAAAATCTGACAATAACGATAATATTTACCTTTATTGATATAGCTATATAGATGGATGATGGTAATTACAATTTTTTCGACAATACCGGAATTTATGTTGTGGCTCCACATTGTACCTATACTGCACATTAATTATGCATTCTTTTCCATTCGAGTTCTCCTGCAATTGGCATTCTCTAAATTTCTTTGAATATTTACGGGCCAACTCTATAAATCGGTGCTAGATGATTCTTATACTTTGCAGATATCAATGATCTGTTTGTAATCAGTTGACTTTTTATCGGGGGTCCCATTAAGAACTGAAAAACAGAAAATGCTGAGATTTAGATTTCTACGCAGTTTCTTGCTAAATTTCACCCAAATGAAATTAAAAAAATCATTTTCAAAACTACCATAAATTAATTAATTCATTTCAAAGCAGCTGAATGGATTTTACCAACCATGGTGTCATTGAAATTAGTTTTTTTAAGCACTCAAACCAGCCATATTTATTTCAAAAACAAAAGTCCCATTTTTAAAATCAAATGCCAAAAAAAGGATTTTTCTATCACGCGATATAAGATTTTTAGCGGGGTACCTATCTTCTAGGGACACGGATTAAAATGCGAGGCAAGTTTTGACTAGATACTTGTAACCTCATATAGTATTTTATTTGTATTCAGTTAATCTTATCATTTTGAGAAATCAGAGATGAGAAGCTCTCGGTATAAATTTTGCCTTGTGCCTTAAGATTTACCTCCTAAATTGAATGACGATTCAAGCTGTTTATATTCTAAGGTTCTAAGTTTTTCCCGTCTAATATCATTGCATTTTCTTAATAAATTTAAAAAATGCGTTCTTATGCAAGAGAAAAAATAAGAAAGCTTTGAAAATCCAGTGAATTTTGATATCGAAGTGCAGGTTTCAGTAGGTTCTTTGAGCCTCATTTTACTATTATAAAAAAAACTAATACCAATAGCGTCAAGTCTTTTTGAGAGAATAATAGACCCTCTAGTGGTAACATACCAAAGAACAATCTCAATGAGTACCTAAGATTGATTTGATTGCTTAAGAACAGCTCATTTCGATAACATCAAGTTTGGTGAAATCCAGAAACCTGCTTTGAAGTTATAGAAATCTATTTACTAAAATATTTGAACTCCTCCCACCATATTATTTGAAGGTATATGGAAATAAAGTTTCATAGAAATAAAATCGAATTCATATCAGCTTTAAAATTATATCTTCATTCGGTGAAATTTCGAGAAAAACCACGTTTTTAATGATATAGTGGTAACGCTCCGGAGCAGCCAACTTGGAAACTTGAAAATCTAATAATCTTCAGTATTTTCTCTTGGCTACTTTAGTCAGTCTCTACAATTAGTTTAGCAGTAACTGTGATATGTTGTACTTCTATATTTTTTGGGTCGTTAAAAACGAATATTAAGTTTTCTACATATGATTTTGCTTTTATTTGTAAAAAAAACTTGTAAATTCTGTCATTTCTTCTATCTATCTATCTATCTATCCAAATAAGATTGGAAAAGTTTATATTTATTATTAGATATACCTCATTGTAGATATAACCTGGAGAATCCTTTCAAGACATTCGCTATTGCATAGCGTAAAATTTTTATTTGGATTTTCATTCTGTATTGCACATACGAGTATTTATTGTCAGTTTATATTTATCCATTTTTATAGAATAAACCATTTTTTAAGTGGCTGTTCAACATTTAGAAACCTGTGACCTGATTTTCTTGAGAACACAAAGGTATTTCACAGCACTGTGGCATTTTATTTATAATTTTAAAGAAACTTTCATAACACAAACTCGTCACTGCATAGAAATGAACAATGATTGACAACAACATTGCCCAGCTGGCGTCATCTTGTTAAGTTTTGGCAGCTGCATGGAAAAGCGAATTATTTGTTGTACAAACTTAATAATTCTCTTAATAATACATAAAAAAGCTAAATACAATCATATTCGTATTGGATTTTGTGTTGCCAATAGTTAGGCTCTTGTGTCTTGAACACACATTATGATGCTTTCCTAACTACATACAGCCTCTGAACAGCTTTATACTGGTCCTGCTTATTTACACATTTATAATGCTAACGAAAGTTCCGTTTTAAGTTAAATCCAAATTTGGATATCATCGCATTATAGTTATTCTGTTAAGTTAATAAAATGTATCAAAATTGAATGTTGATCCCGTGGTTTTCTGTTCGTCCATGTCGAATTCCGGAAGTTACTTTCAACATTTCAAATGACTAGGACGACGACGACAGATGTATGTGGTTGCCAAAATCCCATCGTCCCCGTTGCATTTCCCAATTACAATTATCTATAATGCCCCGCAATTGGTTCAGTTGATCACATACTAATTCGATGTAGGTACGCGTTTAGTGCATTTATGGATATGTTAATTCGACAAATAATGTTGGGTTGTTTGATAAATAGGATTTATTTAAAGTCGTTGGTAAGCATTTTGTATAACGCGATCCAAAAAAAACATTCGTATATAGGCTGTGAAAATGGGAACATGTCTTTGCTAATGTCAGATGGGAATTAGTTTTCATGTCATAAACGTTTGGCGTGTTTCTATGATGAAGATAAATGAATCTGTATGCTTTTTATATTCCTTATTAATTCATCATTGAAAATGATAACTATACGCACCTATTATAAAATGTGTATAATGATTATAAATGTGATTTTTTCATAATATTGTCAATATCTGTTTTCTCATGTTCATGTCATATATTGCTGCATATTATTGTGGGGTATTGTAATTTCTTAGCAGTATGTTTAGATACGATTCTTAATCTATTATTTCTTAAGATTTTGTTAATATTTCAAAGAAAATTCCTCTGGGAATCTAAATAATAGATTACCTGCTTAAATTGAAACTGCTATACAATGAAGTGAATAGGATTCTAAAATACCAATTCATATAAAGTTCATGAAATTAGAGTATATAATATGGATAAGCTTCTCTTACATCTGCAAAAAAATATTTTTTTTTGGAGATTTTAGAATAAATGTTGCCAAATGTTTCAAGCGACCTGAAATGGAAAATCGGAAAATACTAACAATAATTCAATTCTGTTATCACCAAATGTTTGTTAAC
This sequence comes from Crioceris asparagi, assembly GCA_958507055.1. Classification (NCBI taxonomy): domain Eukaryota; kingdom Metazoa; phylum Arthropoda; class Insecta; order Coleoptera; family Chrysomelidae; genus Crioceris; species Crioceris asparagi. Next base: position 34,939,943 of record OY293828.1, read on the forward strand.
GTATACGTGAAGTGAAGTGAACAAAAATATTCGGATGGATATCCGGATATAATTTAAGTTAGTTACTATTATCTTCATTAATTTAGGTTTGAGCCTTTCTCTCCTTGTTGCTCAATAAGGCCTGCGTTCTTAAATTAGATTCAGGAGACTGATCAGTATGGGGTGTCGTCCACTGACAATAAAATACTCTATCATTCCCAGATAAAACCAGATAATTGCACAGGAGCTTGCTTATCAAACCCTGACAGCTTTATTTAGAATTTTTAAATGTACCACCGCAGCAAAATACATCATAGCTTCAGTTGATGACGTATCTCCATCACACTGGTTTTTATATTGGAATGAATTCAGTAATAATAATAATAATAACAGGCATACTATTCCTAGTCCAAAAAGTGTTTCAATTATGTTATTTCCGATGATTCAAGAAAATACTGTTTCCATATTCCAGGACTATTTTAAGTGAGTTTCCCTGGATTGCTATTATATATATTTATGGTTTTGAGATATCTGTTGGTAATGTAAGTGAATTAATGGATATGGGAGCAAATATTCTATTAACTAATTTATGAATATCAACAAAAGCTACAGCGCAAAACAGAATTAAGAAAGCCCTTATATATTAAAGTTTGAAAACTCTGTAAACATCATCTAGTTACTAGTAACAAAGCTTTCACACAATATATCATTGTGTACAGTCGTTTATAACAACAATAAGACGAATAATAGAAAGTTATAATTGGAATGTTTAAGACTAATTGTTACGGGGCAAACATAAAATACTGAGGAGAGCTATTTTTTATAAAAATCATTTACGATAATTTGCTAGAGGTGGTGTCTTAATCTCAAGATTAGATTGGAGGACACCTGGGCTGAAAATGTGTGATCTAGTCCAATCTTAGTAGATAGATTATCCAAACTTCAAGGATACCTGACACAAGATTGAGATTGCTGCTAAGAACTGGCTGATCACAACTGAAAATAGTCGTCTGCAAATTGGAATAGTCTAATCCAATAATCCTGAAACCCATCTCTCAGGGATGCCTGAAGCTATCATTGGCCACATGTACAAAATGGAACTTCTTATACAAACTGAAATACTATTCTATTAACCATATCGGGCGTTTGGAAACCTGATTAATTATACAGTTAATTTCATAAATATAAAGAAAATAATCAGCTCTTCATTTTCATTGGCAAATGTCAAACCATAAACTATCTCCTATAATTTTTTTCTTCATAATGTTCTTCTATTAAGTCGTTATACAAGTAGAATATGTAATCCCAAAAAATATACCATAACTTTATATAGTATAGAAACTTTTAACTTAATTTTATTTGAATAATTCGATAGTACTTCATACAGTTAGCTTCATATTACTCTGACAAATACCGCAGAAAGAAATTCTTTCTTGCTATCGATCTCCCTCCATGGCTCCTTTTCATGGTCTAAGCTCCTGACAATGGACCAGGAAGGAACGCTTCAGCCAGATTTATTTGGAGAATATGATTACCAAACTTTCTCAAAACTTATTCTACATTTGGATATATGCGGCAGAGCGATTGTAGATATATCAAAAGAATCTCTTATAGCTCGTATTTGTATGGACATGAGTGGGAGATATTGCAAGAAGAAAAAACTTTGAAACGCCTACGGGACGTAGACTGACTTTTATGACCGCAAATTTTAGCCAAAAGAATAATTGATTAAAGAAGCCAGAAGGGACCGATAAAGCATGAGAAAAAAATCAATATGAGGGAGGCCCCTAAAGTACAAGATTATCTATGTACAAGCAGATGTATATATACTTCATATATTGAACAGGGACAATCAGAAATAAATAATTTTTAATCTTTAAAATTTTTTTCCAGGAATATTGAACCCAAAATTTAATGTTCAAATAACATTGAAGTCTTTTATAGTCGTAGAAAAATACACTCCCGGACAAAATAAAAACGGACAAAGAAAATTTTGTTCACATTCAGTAGTATAGATATAACTATTTCAATTTTGTATCTTTTTTGATTATTCTTGGTCAAGATGTAGGCGAAATCTTCAAGAATTTTATTGATTACATAGGGTAGAACTAGAAGTTGCATTCCGCCCCGGATTTCTAAACACTATTTTCTTAAAATTTCCATGTTTGATTGATATCCATAAAATAATTTTGAAGAAAACACACATCTCTTGAAAAAATATGCGGCCAAAGAGAGTAACAGGAAATCTTGTTATAATCCCAAATGGTACCTTAATAATTGTGTCCTGTTATATGGAAGAATGTTTAGCATACCATATACTCCCTTTTGCTCCTTTGTTGTTGCGAGTTTCTTTGACTGCACGATTATGCCAGGCCTCATATTGCAAGAGTTTTCAATAGATATCTGGATGAAATTGACATTCAATGATAAGATTGGCCTCCACGAAGCCCTGATCTAATTCGGATCGAGAATGTCTGGGACTTGTTAGAGAGTTGTTAGTAACTGCCACCCAAGAAGTATTCAAAGTTTTTGAGTGACTCTTTCTGATGAGTGAGGAAACATTCTGCAACTGGCGATAGCCGATGTATTTAATTTGAAGCTTACTACGTCACATAACAGCAGCTATTAGAGAAGAAGGTAATACGGTAATGTTTGCTTATTTGTTTAGGTTTTTTATGTTTTTAATGTAAATGTACATGTACATCATGTGATTTAAATAAAAATATAAAATTTATATTTCCCTTAAAAATATATAACTACTTTCTATAAGAATAAACCTATGGATATAAATCAAATAAGGAAACGGTAAGAAAAGATGAGGCTCAAAAAACATGCAGACAAACGGTCGAATTGTATGTATATATTGTAATTTTTTTCCTAGACTGCTTAGAAATCTAGGATGAAATACATTTTTTAGTTTAACCCTGCATAGCACCAGGTTCATTCGAATTTCCTCTGAGTAAAAATAATCAATAATGCAAACTTGAATAAGTTGTTACAGATTAAGTTTTAGTAAAATCTTCTATGTCCATTTTTTAGTAGCACGAGTAATACGAAAATGTAGGTACCTTCTTTATGCAGATTTTTACAAATACGTGGAAGCACCTAATATCGACCTAAGCTGGAAGTTATAATAATACAATAACTTCAAACATTTTTTGAATTAGGTACTACAATCTTCTTCAGTGACGTACTATGAATGTATGCTGCCATGCTAATTTTCGACATATGATGTCATCGCCGACTTTTTTCAAATGGATCACTCTTTATATAAATGGTTAAAGATGTGACTATATCGAAAATTTTACTAATTTCAGACGATGATGGGGCATAAATTTTATGAAAAATAACAATATTATATTCAGTAATACCACTACTAACAGATGTTCCTGGGATTATGAACTTTCCGAATGGGTTAAATAATAATCTACTTATATTCAATAAATAATAAAAAGTCGAATGATTTCAATTCAATCTTCATATATAAGGAAAAAGGAATTTCTTATTTATTTGACATTATGTTTATTAACAATTACAACCAATTATATAGCAGAGGTATACAATATAAGTTCCGTTAGGTTTTTGGTTGGCTTTTTATCAGAAAAGTTACCGCATAAATTGAAGAAACCATCTATAAAAAAGGGATGATCAAACAGTTATAGTTTCTCATTATTCTTCAAATCTGCATAAATATCCTCTACAAACTCATGGTTACCACATGCCTCGAACATTGAGAAACAACTATTTTTATGTATCTAAGTTCCCATTTGAGTTTTACTTTCCGCTCACTCATAAATTCTTCTCAAATAGAGTGTAGATGAGTTTGTGTGACGTCTATGAATATAGCCCTAAGCCTAGCTTAGCTGTTGGAAAAAGCTTTCTTTTAATATTATTTTAACTGAGCGTATGAATTTGTCTGAAATTAGGTGATTCCACACATTTGCCGAATCCTGTATATTCCCTTTTGTTCCGTGCGTGTCATGTTTCATGATCATTTATCTTCACTCACAAGGTAATCTCTTCTTCTGGTCGTTGTGATACTAGCAATTTTTGACCGATGAACCCCAGACGGAGGAGGTATACAATTCGACTGTGTGTTTTTTATTTTTTGGTTTATGCGCGCCTTTCATATAGTAATCTTAATCCGATTTTGATGATTGTTGATTCATTTAAAAGAGGAGGCTTGAGAAATGGTCCCATATTCATAAAAATGGGAATCCGACATCTCGTTCCCTCCAAAAACCGCCGAAGGGGGTGGAGGGTTCTAATTTTCTCGAAAATTGAAAATCTTCCGTGGTATAATTAAAGATAGGACATTATCCGGAAAAGTTAAAAATGAACATTTTTTTAAAAGAGTAACGGTTTTCGAGATAGGGGCATTTCATATTCTCAAATATACCTATTTTCGCTATGTGGAGAGGGTGATTTCTGTCGAAAATTGAAAATCTGTTTGCAGTACATGAAAGACATAATTATTTGCAGCAACATTTATAATGAACATTTTATCCTTAGAGTTACGGTTTTCGAGTTAAATCGATGTTAAAATGGTAATAACTAAAATGCTCAAGCGTTTTTCCGCAGCGATGTTTTGAGATCTCAATAATAATAACAACTACAAGCAAAGAATATCCGTGGGTAATAGGATAAGTACCATCTTCATTGGTATTAGAGAATGTTTAACGATTTTCGTGACTAATGTTACACTTAAAAGTGTGAAATAAATATTTTTTACAAAAAATTGGACCGACGTTATCAGTTAGTGCACTGAAAATTATAAAATAATATTAATTCTATTGGGGCTGGTACTTGTGAAGTTGGTGCCAAAAGTTATCAATCTACCTGCAACTGCACAACTCCAAAGATAACAGCCCCAATACAATTAATATTATTTTATACTTTTCAGTGCTCTAACTGATAACGTCGGTCCAATTTTTTGTAAAAAATATTTTAATAAGCTCGTGACAAAAAGATGATTCAAATCATCGTAATCTTCGCTGTTGTCGTCAACTTTAGCTACTATACATTTAGTGAAAAAACGCCTCCTGGTAGATATATATCGGGTTGCAGCTCTTCGCGCTCGCTGATGCCGCGTGTAATAACGTTTTAGTCGGTGTTATTAAATCTACCTTCGAGCACCTGTAGCTCGAATGACTTTATAGAATTTTCTCTTTTGCTGCAAAGATATTAGCCGGGAAGACGTCGGAGACGTTTGTCGGCTCTCCCTCGTCTACCACGGTATACTCTCTTTCTCTCTTTAACTTTTTGATGTTTACTGTGTACATATTTTCTATGTCTGAAGTTATTTGGCTACTTGAAAGTACTTTCCTGGAATTACGATTTGGATTTGAAAAAAGGGTAATTTTCGGAATATTTTTCCTTTTGCACTGCTTGTGAACATATACACAGTTCTTTTGAAACTCTCTTCAAGTCTAGGGGTTCTTTTCAATGTTGCAATAAAAATTTCATAGAAGGTAAGATGAAATCGGAGTGACTGGAGAAAAGTTCAAACAAAATAACTCACTTTGATAACAGCTTTTCAGAAGCTTTTTGAAAAAATAAAATTTAGACGGAACTGTTTAAGTGAATTGGTTTGTTGTCAATGAAAAATAAATACTACACCATATAGGAGCTTCTAGTGGCATCATTTTACCTTCTACCTCTCACACGTTTCACAACATTGTTTTAAAATGTTGAATATATATACCTAGGTTCGTCGGTGTGTGCAATACAAAATATATTTCAGAATTTCTTTAATTCTCTATTTGCTATAGATTTATATTTGATTATGTAAATACATCAATATTTTTCTTGATTTTTAGCGTTTGGCTATAATAGGAAACACTACAGTAAATGCTTATAAAATATTACATTTTATTGATCACTGGGTGTTGTTTGCGATTTCTTCCGCATGGAATTTATTTTCATCATAGCTTTAGTGAGGATAAATGACATAAGATTCAAATGAAATAGAGCTTATGTTCTGCTCCAAGTCAAGCTCTATGTACATATGAGAACCCCATTAAAGACTGTTCAGTAATTTCGGAGATGACCTCGACCAAACATACAGACAGGTTAAAAAAATCGTTGTTTTTTATTTTACTAACCTTCCCTTATTGTCACCTGCATATTTTTGATACGTACCTTGAATGTAGACACATACAGGGCTCCAATATTTTGTAATATGTGTAGAAAGCAATAATTTTGAAATATTTTGGAAAAAAACTTCAAAAGGCACCAGATGTGGTTGTCATCTGCTAGTGTGATAATTTTATCCTCTAAAAAGAACCCTTTAACCTAAGGAAACCCTATATGATGAATCAATGTACGTTGCCATCGCCTTTATTTTAATAGTCAATTGTACTGGACGAGGTCTGAGCATGATGTTTTGTTATGATGACGTGTGGATAATATAATGGAATGTGTGATCGACCCTGACCGCACTTAACTTAACCTAAATTGACTCCACATGTATATATTGTTGTCTTACCTGGTACCTAGAACAGACAGAGATATCTACGTAATGTAAATATTGTCTAGTATACCAGTAAAGTGATATGCATGTGTACTAATAAGACGCCTAACCCTCCTCATCCAAAAGAAAGTGGAACCAATTACGCATTAGTTCGTCTAGACTGCTGTTTTCAACCTAAAAACTCGTCATCCAAGCATATAAGCACTCTCAGGAGTCCACGAGGTATCCTTCCTCCATTTCTATTCTCAGTAAGGTCCGAACATAGGAGGTAACAGTAGTCCATCGGTTTCCGCTCCGCTGCATGACCTCCACCACGTTCTCTGGTGTAATACCATTCATGGCAGCGGCCAGACTTCTTCCATCTTTTGCAAACTGTTCACAATTTTAAAAAAAGTTACATTGTGTACTGTACCGACAATGGCGTGAGTTCACCTACCCCATTCTCCAGAGGTATACTCTAATGTAGCACGGCCCCGTCAATACCTGGGACCTCTTCATGTTGACGTTCAAATTTCCGGTCAAACGGTATATCCAATGACCTTCCGTTGATAATGCCACTCTCATATTATCCTGTTTAGTATACTCAGCAGCATTATCTTATCCAAGTTCGGTGTTTCTCTGAAATACTCTCTGTTTTTCCTTCACAAGTACTGCTGCGACTGTTGTCGTGATAAGTCTCCTTTTGCTTGACCACGTTTGCCATCAGTTTGTTCAATGAAATAGCTCCCTTCTCCGCTAGTCCTTCCTTGGTCTCCGAGTAGGCCAGCCGAAAGTCAAACCAGAGTCTTAAATATTTTGTCACAGTTTTTGTTCGCACTTGGATATAGCCATCGAGATAGCGGTTGGAATCCTTCGCTCTGTCCGCATAACCATCTTGATTTTTGAGTGTGCCATCGCCAGTCCATGTTTACTCATCCAGAACTTGGCCTTTATCATAGCTGGTTGAGCTTAATTTGGACTAGTTGCGGAGCTCTGGCAATGATAGCCGCTACGATAACTTCTGCATATCTTACCAGAAACACGTGAGGCATTTCCAAGCCAGAAGGCTATCGTAAGAGATGTTTCAAAGATCTGGTCCCAATATAGATAATAAGTTAAGATAATCTTCTTGATTCCAGTATATTGTTTTGAGAGATCATTGAAATTCCAAATTCTTGCTATATAACGTCTTTTTCTCCTAATATGATTCACAATGTTCAACAAAATATATTTGAAGAGACTACATTAAAAGAATTCCCGACGGCCTTTAGCCACCGGAAAGGTAAATCTCTCAAAATTAATTGAATTGAAATCTGAACAACCTTTTCATTGGTATACCTACATGTCATTACATGCCAATTGTCCATTTTTACCTGCTTGTGTCATTGCGGTTGCTGTGTTAGAGGTTGTTGTTTTGGCTGTTGAATATAAAGCAGATAGTGTTCGCGTTCCGCTTCAAGGCTGATTTCTTTTTTCGCCTATTTCTCATTAATAAATATACTATATATTCTTTTTAATCAGGATCTACCTTAAGATCTCCAGAAAATGTAAAATTACATCAAATTTATATTGAGTTTTCATGCTTTACTAATATTTAATTTTTTTATTACTTTTTATTTATTTTTCTGTGAATTTTATGAAAAATTGCTTCGAGAAAAATTGTAGGTATTGTTTATATCTATAGCCCAAAATTATTTTTGATGATATTTACACTACGGCCCTTTTTGATATTTTTTTTAAATGTTTGAACGGTCATCATTATGAAACTACTCACCCGATAATGTCCAATAACGAACTTGGCCGATATATATATATATATATATATATATATATATATATATATATATATATATATATATATACATATATATTGATTAAATAGTTTTTATTACTTTCGGTTCTTGTATCAATGGACTCCGCAGCGATTTCTCAGGCCCCATACGGTCTAGAGACTTGAAATTTCGAATTCGTACTTAGATCGCAGACATCTCGCCGCCTGTTAAGCTCCAAGTGTGATCCAATATTGGTAATTATAATTATCTCATTCAATCTCATTCAACCAAGATCATTATTTTGTCGACATGGAACGACAATGGGATCCGTCACTGGAATTACGCACGAGCATGGAGCTTATATATACGTCTCGTTCTCTGGTATATAGATACTTTTTGGAAGATCGTCTATGGTTATGTCGCAATTGTCAGACGTCAGACGTTATTGTTAATTTAAAGTTTAATTTTGTGTTGTGGTAGACAAACAGTAATTTGTTATGGAATTGCTGTTGCTGGCAAACACATATACATAAGTATGGTTGAAATCGAGAAAAGGATAGCAATAGTAAGGATAATATATTTGCATCAAAAGTTGTTTTGGACTTACTTATAGACATATAACAACATGCCGTTGAAATTTTTTCGTCAAAAGTGTGAACGATCGCAATAAATACATTTCTATAAAAAAATACCTAATTATACTGCTTCAGTAAAATGGACTCAAGATTATCGTAAGATTCTTATTTCCTCCACAGGTTCTTCAAGACGTTCAATAAAATCAACTTCACTTATTGATAAATTTGTCATTACCTATATATATATATATATTATATTTTATCAGGCACATATTTTCTGCTCTACAAATTAATAGATATTTATTCTATAATTGGAGGTCTTACAAAAAATAAAAATAAATACTTGGATAGTATCCGTATCTTTGTTCTTAATCTTTATATCGTTAATTTTGAATTTTGAATTTGAAATTATAAATCATTTTGCGGATACTCTATAACAGAATTGCTGAGAAGTAAAATATGATAAATACCTGGATAATATAGGAAAAGGGAATATGGAAGTATGAATTTCCAGTTTAATGACTTCAGAAGATAATTTAATGGATTCCAAAAAATGCCCTGGCTGTGTTATAGGCTCTTCAATATCATTAGAAAAGTATAAAAATAACAAAATATTGTCGGCCAAACAATACTATCTTATCTCATTAAAAAAATTATACATTACCTGTTTGCTGTTATGAGGGTTAGAAGTCTGAATGTAAATCGAACCTTGATAATCAAAACAGGCAACAGAATCGCCAACATAAGAGACATCAAGAAAATTAACCATCAACCATTGCAACAAGTGTAGGTAATGATGATAAACATGAGGATAAAAGGTTCCGGAAAGGGAAAACATTCCCATCATACAGATACTGTAAAATGACAAAATATCCTCAAGATAAGTGTATATGCCAATCCTATCATAAAAAAATCAAATAAGATAAAATATAAATAATAGAGTGGATTACTTTTTAGTCACCAAATATAATGCAAAATCATATAGATATCATCATCATATCATAAGGATAAAAATTTTATGGTAGACATTGGATCAATAAACTTCTGTGAAGTCTAAAGCAAGAAAGGAGCAAGATTTGTATCATGAGCAAGAAAAGTAGAAAGTGAACGAGTTGTTTTGACAAATATTTCAAATATTGAAGACCTTTCAAGAAATTTACTGTCAGTCAATAGGGTGACCAGTTAGGGTGGAGTATCCATTCTCGATAATTTATTTGACCATTGCTTATGGTAGAGTATATTATAAACCAGAAGATATAGTGCTTCTTGAAGCTAAAGAAGAATATGGATTGGACTGGAAAATGTTATTTTGTGGCTTATGCACCAATGGCTGTAGAGTATGGAACTCTGTTAGCAAAAAGTCCACTGGTGCGCACAAATTTACTGAGAACCCTACTAGCTATAGCTGCTTCAAGAAAAATGAAGATTTTCGTTTTTGATATTTTTACATGATGATCCTTAAGAGGAAATATACCTGCGTCTACTCAAAGAATTCAGAATTTCAGGAAAAATCTGCTGATTGAGAAAAGCACTTTTAACAGATACAAGATAGATGATAGATAGATATTGGAAGTCTTGAAGACCAGAAAACACACCAATTACATATCATGATAGAATAACAGAAGAACAGTCGGTCAACGAATATTCGACTAGTGGGGGTAATACAGAAAGGGATTAAAGGTGCACTCCAATGCTGGAGATTCTTTTCATTTGGACCACTGCCAGATATTTTACTGCTCACTCATTCATTTGTGTGTATATTTGTGTCACTTCTATGAGTTCTAGGTATATAGTGTATGGTGACACCACAGCATAACAATGTAACCGAGGCATTAAAACAGTCTATTTCACAATGAACCACAAACAAACAGGACAACCAGCGTTAATAGTAAAATAAGAATAAAAACATTTGTGTGCCATGGTGATTGTGCCTATGCCGTTCTATGTCACCGCGTTGAGGTCCAAGTACAAGAAAACTTCCTACAGTAGATTCGAGATTTGACACCACCCCCTCTCCACGATTGTGTTCTCCACTCTACCGTCTTCTTGGTAGTAGGTTATGAAACAAAGAAAGATGGTTACTGCATGAAGGAAAAGGTTTGCAGAAACATGTGTTTGATTGAATAATCCAAAGACATCGACAAGTTATAAAGATAAAATATAAAAATTGGTGGAAGCCTTTACCTATGACTTCCATCGACAAACCACCCCGCTTCGAGAATGTATCTTTATCGACCTGAATAACTTACATCTTTTTGCTCATGGAAACAATCTCATCGCTTCTATCGTTCTTATATTGACACTTAATATTTTGGACACCCTGTATATATGATTAACGAAAACCATTACATTGAGTCGCCGGTATTGCTTCAATATGCATACCAAAATTCATTGTCCTTGGTCCAGCCGTTATTAAGCTACAACGCCAACAGACTACAGACAAACTACAGACAGACTATAGACAGACAGACAGACCGACGAACTTGAGATACCATGATTTTCGAGATCTAGGAACCCCAAACCGTAAATATCAGCAAAAATCTCGAGGTCGATTCTTTACGTGAATACAATACTTCCCCTATTGAGAGAAGTAAAAATATTAATATAAAAAACCCTCGTAGTATTATGTCTACTCGTACTTGTCATATTTTTTATCTTTGACAAAAGTTACTATTTATTACGATAATTTTAGCATCGATCTGTCTATCAAAATTAGAATCACAAATGTCCTACTTAGTCCATAAGGAGGTGCTCATAAGTAATTGCGTTCGGCTTTTAAGTTACAGGAAAACAAAATTTTAAAGTTCAGTAATAGTGCAAATACATATGCCATGCTTACTCCAAAACAAATAAACAGCTATGACATATACAAACAAGTGAAGCAAGAAGTAGTGCCTCGCTACGCGCGCGTGTCTTATCAGCGTTAAAACTTCTTCAACTATACAAGCATCTAGATATATATTAAACTCCATTTTAAAAGTGTATTTCGTATTTCTGTATAAGAACTTTGCTCATGCACGAACTTTTCGCAAATGAAATTCTGACTGCTGTTGTTCTGCTGAAAATAATTCAAAGCAAATAACATTTTACCTGTTTCCTATGTCTTTTGATAGAACAATAAATTTACTTTTCTGATATTCCCATGATTTCCAGGTGTAACTAGATTTTGAAATAGTTTATTTGCTTCTCCACCGAAAAAACGATTAATTAGCTCCAATCGATTCTTACCGTTGAACTTATTAGAAGTTGATCGAGTATGCTGCGAGATCAAGCAATTACTGAAATAATAAGTTCCATATTACTCTCTTTATCTTTTCAATCGATCGATAAACCACCTCACCGTCGACGTTCCCTCTAATTTTCTTACAACCAATAACTCACCAGTTTCATTACCGGGCCAAGAGATACAATTAAAGTCTAAATATAATATATCAGAGACGAAAATTAGGCCGTAAATTTAGCAGAATTCTAAACCGATCTTCCAGCTATTGTTCTTTGGCGCTCTTTCCCTTTCTCATTCTCTTCTCTCTGTGACCTTTTCACGCTAGATAATTTCCAAATTTATACGCACTTAACTTTATTGATTTCGAGCACGAATGGCGACTGTGCCCCATTGTTGAATGTATTTTCTAAGATAGAGAATCATATGTTATATCTGTTATTTCTTTTCAAAGAAAATATTTTGATACTGAAAGACTAGAAATGGAAGAGAATTACGAAAATCTGGCGTGTTCTCCACTCACACGACTTTCCTACCACTTTGCAATTTCATTGAATATAAAGATCATTGATTGTTCTCATGCATGCCTTGAGATGATCGTAAAAGGCTTTATAAGTATTTTTTTCGAAAAGTTTCGTCAGAATCGTTAGAGAATTGGTCAATTCCTTCCCAAGATAATATTGATATTGACAAACGGACAGGTGAATGTCTAAAAATATGTTAGTTTGACCCAGGAACCTTGAAACATAAACGTGAGTTGACACATCACACATCTAATATTTCACATAATTACTACACTCTCCTTAAATAGCTATAATTAATTGGGGTAGTAAGAGGAAAATAAAACAAATTAAATACAAGAGCACTAAAGATTCGATCCATATAGAGTCAGCTTTACTATAGGGTAGTCAACCTAACTTCAGGCAAATTTCATTCATTGCAGACGTTAAAGAAATGGTCAAGAGCATGAATACTAAGGAAACTAGTATACTGCATTTCTCACTGAGAATACAGTGTGGCTGGTAAAGGCAATGTATTCTAAATAGGAAAACGTCATACAGTGTTGCCAGTGTTTAATTTTACCTGCATTATTATATATTATTACATTTTTTAAAAGTTTTTTCTGTTAATTATTAAACATAAAATTGTTGCGATCAAATTTAGTAGTAAAAGTGGGACCTCGCGCTGGCAACGAGGTGCTTCATAAAACTCCACAGAGTTTGAAACGCACTTTAATATATTATAGTAGAATTAGAGCTTATCTACTGATAGATAAGCTGTGTTAGAATACAATGCGAATGTAATACAGATTCGATCTAGAAGTTAAATGCAGAAACGAGGTAATAATTTTAACTATTCGGTTATAGCCATCATTGACTACTACGCTAAAGTCCAAGCGAAATAAAAAGAAATTTCAGTTCAATGTGTCTTCTCACGGTCAGCAACAACATAATGAAATTCGTTGCTTTAAATACAAAATCCGGAATCCATGCCTGTACGGATACAGTCAACACTGTTTTCGATCAGCACCGGAGAAATTCAAAAGTTTCATAGTAAATCGCAACCTTATTCATCATATTATCAGTTAATGTGAATTAGTGAGTGTGTGATGACATCAGTATACTACTGTAAGTCAGTTAATTTAATTAAATATTACATATCAATCTGTAAACAAATCCTCGAGTACCCTGAAAAATCAGTCAAGGTCAAACAAAGAATCACGGGGCCTGCGTCCGCGGTGGTGCACCAGGACCGTACTCAGGTCGGAAGTACCATGATCGAAGAAACTACTATGGAGACTACTGACAACAGTGGTCTCCAAAAGAATAACTCTACTACAAAAACTCCAACGAAATCATACTCATCAGTATTAAAACAATCAACTCCAAATTATCCAAACAAGAAACAAGCCATATTATTAAAATTGTACCAAACGCGAAAGTCGAGGATTATCTTTCAGCAGTTGCCGAAAAAATCAATCCAAGTCAAATACTAGCAATATCCAGAATCACTAACGAAAGAGTTTGTATCTATTTCACAAACGAACAGACTGTCAACAACATTCTAGCTATAGATAATGGAAAAATTGTAGTCAACCAACAACTCCTTCAAGCTAGGAAATTAATAACTCCTAATGAAAGACTGATTATTTCTAATGTATGCCCAACCATACCGCATGATATAATCGAAAAAGAACTCAACAACCTCGGAATACAATTGATTTCACCTGTAGATTTCCTCAGGAGTGGTACAACAAAAACGTAATTTAAACATATATTAAGCTTCCGAAGACACACATACATTGCCCCATCGAATATCGAGAAAGTCCCAAGTTCATTGTTGATCAGTCATGACGACACCAGTTACCGAATTTTCCTCTCAATTGAAACACAAATATGCTACATATGCAAACAGGAAGGGCACATATCATCAAAATGTACAAACATAAACTCTATACTTCCACAGACTTCAGTTCCTACCGATTTAACCACAGAAATACCAATACAAGACCCACCACAAGCCAACAACGAACATCCAATACCACTCACTCAACCAACCCCAATATCTCAACGACCACAACCCCCTCAGCCAACACAACTTCCTCAACCAACACAACCCCCCCAATACACACAATCATCCCAGCATACAAAAACCTCTCAACCAACTCCAAACATAACAATATGTCCTAGAAACACAAACAATGAAACTTCAACCTGCCATCTCATCGGGAAACTTCGAAAACAAAACCCCTACCAAGACATTAACATTAACACATACTGATATAACACAAAACAACTCCAAAAGAAAAGCCTCTGAAATTACTTCACCTCCTACTACATCTACCGATAAGAATTTGAGTGAAAACAACATCAGAAGAAAATCTCAATACAATCGAAGAACTCTCAAAAAGCACAAAAAAGTTCTTCGAGGAGAATACGCATGACGGCTGTTAAACAAGCGATGAATTCATAGATTTCTTCGAAAATGCTTGTGGTTCGCCTGATCTCCTCAGCGTAGCCCAAATATATACAGACAATATCGAAGATTTACTCAACACATTAACTAAAATGTACCCCTACATGAACCCACGGTATTTGAAAACACGATGTACAAAATTAAGAAATAAAATAACGAAACAAATTAACAGAGATAATCGAAAAGATATAAACAGTGATTCATCAATCTATGTTATCTAAACCACTTATCTTTTCAATTCTATAATACAATGGAATCTAAAGGGGTTCTATACCCGTTTGGAAGAACTAAAACTCCTAATAGCTCAACATCAACCCAGCGCTTTAGTTCTACAAGATACTCACTTCAAAGAAAATAAGTCATATAGCCTCAAAAACTATACAACCTTCTACAATATTAGAAACCATACTGACCATGCAAGTGGAGTAGTCGCTATTTATGTACACGAATCATATGAAGCTGAGGAAATTCCCGTCAGAACTGAGTTAGAAATAATAGCAATCAACATTAAAGGACCTACAAAAGTTAATATATGGAATGTCTACATCCCTCCTGGCCTTGAACCTAGTGCTAATGAAATCATAAACACATTCAATCAAATACCTCATCCCCGTATAAATCTAGGAGATTTTAATGCCCATAATTACATTTGGGGAGCGAAAAAGATAACACCTCTAGGACGCACACTAGAACATATAATCACTGATTTGAGCCTAAATATACTAAATGATGGTCGAGAAACAAAATTCAATACTAGTACTGGTGGAGGCTCGGCCATCGACATATCGTTATGCAACCCTGTCCTATAACCGACTTTATCCTGGGATATAGTGCCGTACATACATGGCAGCGATCACTACACGATCATAATAACAAATATAGAGCTACAAATCCCGAACGACTCACCCAAAAACAAGTGGAATCTGAAAAATGCAAACTGGACTTAATTCTCGGATCTTACATCATGTTCTATAAACCAGCTGCCATCCATCTGTAATGAGAATGCTGATATAAACCACATACTGCAAGGTTTTGTCAATCTCATCACAGAAGGTGCCCAGGAGTCTATAGGTATATCAAATCTACCAAGAAACAGAATCCCCGTCCCATGGTGGAGCACCGAGTGTGAAAATGCTATCAGACAATCTAAAAAAGCGTTTAATATATTTAAAAAACATAAAAAAGTCGAGAATCAATTAGAGTTCAAAAAATGAGAGCTTATGCCAGATACATTCTGAAAATAAGTAAAAGACAGTCATGGCAGAAATATGTATCAACTTTGAATAACTCTACCTACCCCTGAAATATGGAAAATGATAAATAGAATATCCGGCAAAAATACCAACGTTAACATAAAATACCTTGAAAAGAACAATACCACATATAGTACCCCATATGAAATAGCCAGTATTTTAGCAGAAACGTACCAATACAACTCCAGTCATGAAGCCCTCCCTAGTGAGATATCCCAGAGCAGAAATCAAGTAGATCCGCAAGTAAATCTCGAGGCTAATACGAACGCATTCCTCAACTTCAATATAACGATGGACGAACTAGAAGAATCATTAGGCCAAATGAAAAATACCAGCCCAGGCCCAGATAACATTCCTGTTATATTCCTTAAGGACCTTCCAACAAAAGCTAAGGAATATCTCCTAAGTATTTATAACACCATTTGGTCATGACAAGTATTCCCCTTAGAATGGTATAACTCAATCATTATACCCATATGGAAACAAGGAAAAAGCAAATCCAGTCCAGATTCTTATAGGCCTATCTCTCTAACATGCGCAATGTGTAAGCTATTGGAGAAAATTGTGAGCAATAGACTGACATGATTCCTGAAGATGAACAACTCAATTACACCAATTCAAAGTGGTTTCCGGAAATAACGCTCTACTACTGACAACCTTGTGGACATAGAGTCTGAGATCCATAAATCTTTCGCCATTGGTCAAGTCTGCCTAGCGGTATTTTTCGATATAACCAAAGCATACGATACGATAAGGCGAAATGATGTCATACATTCTCTGGAAAAATGGCCAATCCATGGAAATATATTACAATTCATTGTGAACTTCCTAAATCAGAGAAATTTCAGAGTCCGTGTAGGCAAAACGTTCTCTCTCTTGAAAACCCATGAAAATGGAATACCTCAAGGATCTACTCTGAGTGTAGTACTATTTCTCATAGCCATCGACAACATAGTTGGATCAAGACAAAATTTAGTTAAAGGTAGACTATTTGCGGATGACCTCGTTATAGTTACCAGGGGAAAAAACAAATCTACCATACATAAGAATATACAAGAAGCTATCCACGGCTTAGAGAAGTGGTCAAGCTCAACTGGCCTAAGTTTCTCCACTTCCAAGTCTAACGCGATGCTATTCTCCAAAAATCCCACAAGAAACGAGTCACCACCTACGCTTCACCTTTATAACTCGCCGATTGATTATGTAGAAAGAATAGAATTTTTGGGCATGACATTTAATCAAAAATAATGTGGAAGGATCATATTCATTATCTACTCTTGGCCTCGAAAAAAACGGACTCAATTTAATGAAGACTGTCTCCCATAAAAACTGGGGTGCCAACTGCTCAACACTGTTAACCCTGTATAAAGTCTTAATCCGCTCAAAACTTGAGTACGGAGCAGTGGCATTCAACTCTGCGAAACTATCAGTACTTAAAGAGATTGATACAGTACATAACTCAGCCATAAGAATAGCTCTGGGAGCACATTATTCAAGCTCCATAGAAAGTCTCTCCAGCGAAGCAGGGGAACTTCCGCCACAACACAGAAGAGAATATCTTAGCCTTATATATGCCTCGAAAATCTTTTCCAACCCCAATATCCCAGTGCATAGAAATACTTTTGCAGACAGATTTAACACAATCTTCAATTCAAGAAAAAGACTCGATACACCTTTTTACATACGAGTTAGCAAATACCTAAGCGATCTTGACAAAGCAATGCCTAATATATATAAGAAGGACACAACCCCTCCACCACCAGGGGCAATTCCAAAGCCCAGGTGCGATACAAGCCTTACCTGCCACAAAAAACAGAACACTATTCCGGCATACTTTAAAATACAATTCCTGCATAAGCAGGAAGAATACAGACATTACAGGCATATCTATACAGATGCATCCAAAGCAGAAACAGGAGTAGGTGCTGCTTTTGTAACAGAGAACCAGAAGTTTTCGTACAAACTCCCTAAAGATACCACCATTTTTTCTGCGGAGGTATTTGCTCTTCTTCAAGCAATAAAATTTACCAACAACGAAAAACTTGATAAATCTTTAATCATTAGCGATTCATTGAGTACCATCTCACTGTGGTGTTAGAGGAAACGAGAACGCAGATGTGACTGCAAAAGAAGCGATAACCAACCCAATTAACTCAAGGATAACAACCATAGTTCACTCTGATCTGAAATCTTTATTAAGGAACAAAATTATGGGCAAATGGCAAAACAAATGGGATGCTTCAAATAATAAGCTGAAATTAATAAAACCATCAGTACAAAAATGGAACAATATTCCCACTAAGAGAAGAGACCAGATAGCCATCACAAGATTGCGAATAGGACATACCAGAATAACTCACGACTATCACTTCAAGAGAGAACCCGCACCTGTGTGTAAAATGTGTAACGTAACATTAACAGTGCAGCATTTAGTAGTGGAGTGCCCGTTATACAGCCAAGGAAGACAGCAACACAATATCCCCATCACGCTCAAAGAAACTCAAAATGAATCTTGCGATTACGAACATTTAATACATTTCCTCCTCAAAACAAATCTATTAAAATATTTATAATATAATCTACTTAGCTATTGGAACTGTTCAATGCTAATAACCCTGCGTGGTTGAAGCATACAAATAATAAAAAAAATACAAAATCCATGCAAATGTTGCCATCTTTCCAAATATTGAAAGTTTTTAAATAATATGAAAATTCTCAGCCGAATTCACAAGCAAATCTTAGTTCGATATTTAGTTACGTGACAGATTTAGTATCAAACAATGCTAGTACCAAGCTGAGATTTGTTTATGAATATGGCTGTCTATGGTTCATTAGTAAGAAACCATCAGTTATAGATACAAACTTTTTTTCTAAATTCACATTAGTTGTTCAGATTACAAATATAGAATGGAGACTGTAGAGTCGAATTAACGAATTTAATTCAATATATTTTGTCGTAATATTCTATGGATTCAACTGACATATCATCACATAAATTACTCGTTTCTCTGAATGATCATTGAACACATAAATCAAAATTGAAGCAGATCATATCAAAAGATATATTCCAATAGTTAGCTGTTTAAAGAAGTAATTCCGAACACGACGTTCCATTCTAAATTACTTTGCAAATATTTAAAAGCAAAAAGCAACACCAAACCCGATCTCCTAGATTAATGCAAGGACCCGATTTAAAGTTTAAAAAGGTTCAGAAATATATTAGGGAGAGTCTATATTATATATATGATTGATGATGCGTCGAACCGCAATCTATCATCATCTCTCGAAGCCCACCGTACCGAAGGAGCGATGTTCAATTTCGTAGATCACGCAAACTGAAAATGGCGAAGTACACATAGCGTTAGTATAAGAACTATGTTTTAAAACGATTCTTTCAACTATAATAATACAAATTTGAAATCTCGTTCAGATTGTCGTATATCTTAATCGATGTAAAGCGAGTCAACCACAAAGTAACCACATAATTTTGAATGGGGAAAAATATAATGTAATCACGTCATGATATCCCATACTTAAGGAAGTATGGGCTAGACTCATATATTTTTGTTCTTAATGATCAATACCCATAAACCATCCAGTACTTACATCTGGTGTGACAGACCGACGCCTCACGATTGTTATTAAATCTCTGAGTTCCGTGCGTCAAAACCTACGTGCAGCTGGCTAGCTTAATTTCATTTATTTATCGACCTTAGTAAGAAGTGCGTATTTAAACTTATTGCGACTTTTTTCCGTGTTCGGTCCAGCTGACCGATGTTTAGTATTGGCACTACTATTTAAGTTTTGCTTTTTATTTCTTTTTGACCGACTTCAAAAAAGGAGAAGGTATACAATCCGGTTGTAAGATTGCTTTTTTTATGGCTGTTCGCGCGTTTCGCATAGTAAACGTACTCCGATTTAGACGATTTTTGTTTCATTTGAAAGAGGAGAGTTGAGAAATGGTCCCATATTTAGGAAAATCAAATCCAAAATCACCTTCCCTCCAAAAACCGCCCCCAAAGGGGGTGGAGGGGGCAAATTTTCTCGAATATCGAAAATCCGAGACGACAGAATTAACTAACGAAAATTCCATATCCGGAAATGTTTAAATTGGACATTTTTTAAAATAATCATACGCTTCCGCGCTACAGTCTGCAATATGTGTTTCAGCTATCTGGAAGGGGCAAATTTTTCTGAAAATTGAAGGGAGCCATATCCGGAAACATTTAAATTGAACAAATTTTTACAATGGAGTTACGGTTTCCGAGTTTCGCAATGGTAAAGTCTGAAATATGTGATAAAATACAAGCTAAACCTACATATAACTTTTACACTAAAAAATGTGAAATAAATATTTTTACAAAAAATTGAACCGACTTTGCGTCGGTGTATATTTGGAGGAACTGGGAGTATTTGGAGATGGTGTCTTGGAATGCAACTTGAACTACTTGGGGATTTGTCGATTGTTTAGGGTAAATTGTTAATGCCTTATTTATTTTTGGTTCATTGATTATCCAAGGGGGATGATTTGAGTGATTGTGCATACAGAGTTTAAATTTTGAAAAGTCATAACCAGTGCGTTTTATTCTCTCTCGGAATGGAAGACTCCCGATTGGTTTATTGTCGTATAAACTCTGACGTACCACATTCGTTTCGAACATCGTCGAAAAAATGAAATTACGTTGTTTTGATGAGATTCTGGCTGCATAGTTTAAAGCAAGAGATTGGCGACCCAAATTTAATAGGGGCTCATTAGCAGCTACTTGCAGACTAGTAGTAGGGGTCGTTCGGAAAGCACCAAGGGCTAGTCTTAAGGCTGAACTTTGGATGGGGTCGAGTTTTTTTAACAAAGTTTTATTTGCAGTGCTGTAACAAACCGAACCGTAATCTAATTTACTCCTTACTAGTGTTCTACAGAGCCTCAGAATATTTGATGTGTCGGCGCCCCATCTGATGTTTGATAACATTTTTAAGATATTCAGCGTTTGTTGAAAAGACCGTTGTAAGTTTTCAATGTACGGCTTCCATTTCAGTGCGCAGTCAAAGGTCAGACCAAGAAAATTAATTTGTTCTGTTTTTTTCAAGATGGATCCGTTTAGCGTCAAGTTTATATTTTCCGTGTTTTTTCTCTTACTGAAAATCATAAATCGAGTCTTTTCTACTGAAATCCAGTTTTTAGTGACCAGTTCTCTATTTCGTGAATAAATGTTTGTAAAATTTGGGTTGCCAAAAGAGTATTTTGGCTTTTTGTATATATGACTAGATCGTCGGCGTATAAGTTGGTTTTTACAGGAGATCTCATTCTACTTAGTATGCTGTTTATTGCTACTTGGAATAGAGTTGGACTCAAGATAGATCCTTGTGGAGTACCATTTTGGAGAGGTCTAGAGGTGGATGTGATCCCATTTACTCTATCCTGGATAGATCGGTGGCTCAGAAATTTTTTAACAAGTGCTAGCATATGACCTTGGATATTCCAGTTTTGGAGAGTTTCAAGTATGTGATATCTCCCCGTGTTATCAAAAGCTTTGTTGATGTCAAAAAATACAGCGATTAGTTTCTGGTTTTGCAAAAAGGCCTCATGAACTTCTGATTCAAGAGTCACCAGGTTGTCTGTGGTGTATCGGGACTTACGAAACCCGCTTTGGAATGGGGATAAGATATTTTCCTTTTCTAAATACCAAGTAAGTCTGTAGTTCAGGATTTTCTCTAGTAATTTGCATATGCTACATGTTAATGAAATTGGACGATAGGAGGTTGGGTCATCTTTAGGTTTATTGAGCTTCAATATTGGAAATATAACTGCTTTGGACCAGAGTTCAGGAAAATTATGATTCAGGAATATATTATTATATAAATCTAATAAAATAAGTTTAGCTTTGAATGGGAGTTTTTTTAAAAAAATGGGGAGAATGTCATCAGGTCCGGGGGCTGATTTTTTTTGTATAGATAGACTGTAATTTAGTTCTTGTATTGTTATGGGTTCATTGAGATAGGATTCTGTTTCCTGTACGGAAATAACTGTAGATTATTTGGATTTTTTGTATTCTACGAAGGACGGAGCTAGATTCTGATCGCTGGAATTATATTGATATACATCAGCGAGAACTTCGGCAATTTATTCTTTGTTCGAGACTAGCTTTTTATTGTATGATATTGTATTTATAACGCGCAGAGAGTTTAAGCTTTTTAGTTTTCGTATTTTATTCCATATGATTTCCGCTGGTGTGAACTCGTTTATGGTCGATATATAATAAATCCAAGAGTTCTTTTTACTTTTTTTCATAAGATAGCGGGTTTTGGCACGAAGTTTTTTGAACTCAAGTAGGTTTTCTAGAGTTTTATGTCTTTACAGGATATTGAGTGCATGGTTACTTGCAGCCCTTGCTATTTGGATCTCATTATTCCTCCAGGGTACCGGGGAGCGATGACATATTTTGATCTTTCCGATGGCTGAAAACGCTCCTGTCAAAACAATATTATTGAAGTTTGCTACAGCTTCGTTAATGTTATTGCTAGGGAAAAAATTTGAGAGATTGCCTTCGATGATGTGTTGGAAGCTTTCCCAATTTGCTTTTTTCATTCTCCAGGTTTGATAAATTTCAGATTCTAGTTTTGGATTTTGTTGTATCGATATGGTAATTGGGAAGTGATCGCTGTCGTATAAGTCTTTCAGTGTTTCCCATTGGATAGTTGGTGCGAGTGAGGGACTACAGAAAGCAAGTTCAATATTAGAAAAGGTACCATTGTATGAATTAAATCTTGTTGGAATACTGGAGGTATTCATTAGGATGAGATTTGTGTTGTTAATTGTATTTTGTAGAAGGTTACCGTATTTATCTGTTTTCGCGCTACCCAAGATTACATTATAGCAGGTAAAGTCTCCTACAATAATTTTTGGATTCGGTATTTGATTTAGGAGGTCATTAAGTACGTTAATGTCTGTTCAGATGGGTGAGGTAAATAGATATTGCAAATATTAATTTTATTTCGATATGTAACTGATACAGCTACTGCCTCTAGATTCGTATCTACCGCGATGTTTTTAGATTCAACGTCGTTTCTGACAAAAATAGCTACTCCCCCGCTTGCTTGTTCAGAGATTCTGTTTTTAAGATAAGAGGAGTAATCTCTAAGATTCACTTTCCCTTCCGCTTTAAAATGAGTTTCTTGCAGGCATAGTATTATTGGCGAGACTCATCATCAAAAGTAACTTCATTGATTCGACGTGCGTGTAGTAACCGTTAAGATTCCACTGTACAATCAAGGAGTCAGCCATTGCAAATATCTCGCTGAGAAACTAGTTCGCCGTCTGTTTTTTCGGTTGAAGATAGATTTGACAGGGAAAATTTCTTCTTTAGTCTGGTTATGTTGCTTTTCAAACTTTTGTTCTCAATGTTAGAATGAAAAAAGTTTAGTATTTCAATAAGTTCAGATGTTTCCTTCGAGTAATCTTGAGCTATTATTTCTGGATTTTTTGAGGTTAGAGAGTTTTCAAGGTAGTTGCATATCTCGGTATAATTTAAAATGAAAGGAGTTCTGTTTTCAATTTTGTTTTTTATCGAGTTCAAAAGGCTACAGATATTTTCCGATGAAGTTTTAGTCTTTTTCTGTTTTTGTTTACTGGCTTTAGGTGTAACTAAGTGAGGAAGATTTGGATCTTCTAAGATTTCGGGAGACGATGAGATTTGCCGTTTAGTCGCGGGATTGTTTGTATTAGTTCTGGATAAAAAAGTAGACGTTTGAGTGGAGTCTAAGTTTGTTTGAGTTGGAGTTGTTTGTGGAAATTTGGAAATTGAGTCAGTTTTGTTAGATAGGTTGCATGTGGTGGAGTCATGATTTGTTGCGATTTCTTTAAAAAGAGTTGAATTTTCTGTAGTCATTTCTGATTCTGGAGCCTGTGTGCTTAGATGTGCGGTGAAGTCTGATTCTTGATGTCCTATGGCTTTACAATGTGAGCAATTCAAGCCATCTATAGATAAAAGCAGGCGGTATGAAGTACCTTTATGAGAGATAATGAAAGAGTCTGGGATGCTAGTATTTTCTAAAGGTTTTATATATATCTGTCTCCGAAAACTTAATACATTACTGTATTCAGATTCTGGCATCCCAACTCTAAGGTAAGTAGTATTTGAAACAGCTATCAGGCCCATATTTTTCAGTTGTTCTTCGAGGATCGAGTTTGGGATGGTAGGGCAGATATTAGATATCACTAACCTTTGCGCTGGAGATATCTTCTTACTTCCACTTGGGATCCATTAATGTTAACTAGTGTTGTGTTGGCGAGGAATTCGTCGACAATCTTTTTGGAGGATAGATAAATGCATATTCGGTTATTTGAAATTTTTGATACATATAATACGTTTTTGGGATGAACAACGTTGCCCACAGCGATTATATAGTCATGGATTTTAGCTCCGTCTATTGTTGAAAGAACTATGTCTTGGTCTCTTGTAGGGTTTCTTTGAATAGTAACTATATTTGAGTAGGTTGTTTTTGGTGTGATTTGAGATGAATTCATCCCGCTTGCACTTTGTGACATATTTAAATTCTGCTCGCGGTTATCCGAGGCCTGACCTGTTGCCGTTATAATTTCGGCTATCCACTCAAGGTCAAATCGTTTCACGGAGGTATTGTTATTGTTTTAAATAAAAGATATAATCACTCACAGTAATTGTTTTTGAATGGTATCAAGCACAAACACTTCAAGACTTGGTATATAGATAGAAAAACATTTTCAAACGACAATTTTCCACAAAAAACACTGTTTTCAATTGGTAGACTGACTATACGTGGTATTTCAACCAAGGTCAGGATCGTCTCCGATTTCAAAAGTTATTGATGGCTTCTAGAGTGTCTCATCTATGAATAGTTTATATGCTAATGTTTTAAGAGAGTATTTCTTCTATTATCGCAGTAAAATTCAATCTGATTTGTGTAATAATAAAGTTGGGAAAAACCGATTTCAACAATGATTTTTGTAAGAAATAAAAAACATATTTTTTATCAATATGTGTTTTTATTTTAAAAAATGCTTTACAATTATTCGTTTTATCCTGTCGTTCTACACTATAATCATAATAGCGGTTAATTTGAAAAAAAATATTTTCACAAAAGTATAGGAAATGTAAAACTGATAAGACAGAATAAGCAATTCTTTGTTCTAGTTGAATTAATAATAATTTTTATTTTACAATTTATAATCTCAATAGCAATAACAAAGTTTAATTTTCAAAGAAGATGATGAGACATTTGTGAAAAGAAAACACATTACCTATTTCTATCTATAAGTTTTAATTAGTATAAATTTTAGATATAAAATTAAAAATATTTTCATAATATAAAAGTGTAGGTAAATAACATTACAAATCCTCAAATCTAGAGAAATATACATAAAGTCGTAATTTTTTAAATATTTCATGATGAACAATAATACCATGAAATAATAACCTAAAAAACGAATTTGATTACTAGGCATCCTGATGCCCCCACGATAGCGTTTCGTAAATGTTTGGGACCAAGATTCTTTTATCCTCATACGGGCTTAGAGCAATTTTCGACTGCTCTATGCTGAAAACATTGTGAGCGTATGAACGGATACAACGCTGGCTCATCGACTTCTCATTAAACTCCCTCAAACAATTTAAATAGTCTTCGAAAAAAAATTTATATTTCAGAATGTTGTATTTGATACCTTTCGATTTTTTGAGCACTTTCGCACCCTAAACTTTATATGTATACATTGATTATTTTACCGTTTGCTTGATCCTTCATCAAACCCAACTTTTTCTTATTGACCAAAGGAATTTTGTAGACGTTATCAACATTATAATCTGATGTGTCAAATTTGGAAAGATAAGCCTTCACATTTTCTTTATATGCATCATTACACTTTAATTACTAAATGAAGCTATCAGCATCCATATACAGCAGTTTACATTTTTCGAAAATTTGTAGCTGTTGCAGAACTAGAATGAGGATATCTGCGTCACTATGCTTCATAAATACGTTTTTCGTCATTTTGTGGTTTCTGCCAATCACACCAGATTTCCATTTTTTGTGGGTGGGTTACTCGTTGTTTGAGGCTAACATTTCACTTTTGATAACTATTTTTTATTATCCTGTTTATGTGTGCAAAACTCAAAGACAAGGCAATATGCTTCTTATCAACACTTTGTTCTAGTTTAAAAGGACTAACATTGTTTAAAAGAATATTTTTTATTTGTGTTTTTATTGGATTAAATTGCATTGTTTCTTATGGAAAATACGAACAATTTATTTTCATGTTTCTAATACATTCTTATGAAAGTTTAATATGGTAACTGCTCGAATCAATCTCTTGATCTTAGGACCAGCTCACTTTTCCCAATTCTCACTCTTATCTCTCACACCCACATGCTTCATGTCCCTCAAGCCACCGGAGGAATCCTCCATGTCAAATTTAAAAATGTAATTATCTATTTTTCTTGTCTGTCCCTTTATACTATCGCGGACGCTTGTCGCTTATCAATTTTCTGTGGTATATTCATTATACTATAGAGAATAAAATATTA
Organism: Crioceris asparagi; assembly: GCA_958507055.1. Lineage (NCBI taxonomy): Eukaryota > Metazoa > Arthropoda > Insecta > Coleoptera > Chrysomelidae > Crioceris > Crioceris asparagi. The sequence continues at coordinate 34,966,722 of OY293828.1, forward strand.
TATTATTTTTATATTTCCAATACGATAACTGCTTATCTTTACAATGAATGTCTCGATTGTAGTGGCAGCTCACTTTTCTCCACAGCTCTGTCCTTATTACGACGCTGAATAATCAAATACAGATAGTTATGTCGCAGTTTGGAAATAACTATAAATTTTTAGATGATTAACAAGCATACCAGAGGTTCTGGTTCGAGGCCCGCTGTCAGCAAGCTTTTTTTCTGAAATTATTATTTAATTCAATCGTGGCGCCATTTGACACCAACAGTTGTTTGTATTTTCTGGGTGACTGTGTGTTCCTCGGATGACTATACACTGGGGATCACAGATGACAGGTTGTTGCCCACCTGTCCGTGGTTGCGTGTGAGCTGTTTGTTCCGTGTCGGTTGTCAAATTTGAATTTTCCGCGCTTCCATGATGGCGTACCAAGATGGCTGCCGTGCCATCACTTCCGTCCCAGAAACGGCCAAGTGTATCTGCTGATTATAATCGTTCATTAATAACAAAGTTATCTAATTCACCAATTTCATACATAATGTTCGTAAGTACCCGCATTTATAATTCCAACCCTCAATGTAATAATTTCTAATTATTCCCATTGAACATATACCTACAACAAATAACCTACATCCAAACTCACCAATTTTAACTTTCTAAGTCACCTGAAAGTCATTAAAACGTTTTATGAGTGTCGCAAGTTTGTAGGTGAGATAGATTTTATGTTATGGGGGTCTAAAATGGCCTAAAATGGTTCGTGTGATAAAACTCACCCTGTTGCTATCCGAACTTGGTTTTGGTGTATCTAGATTCCTTTTTACGCAAGACAAACCGTATATATGAACTTTGAATAAACAAGAAGAATAAGTTTAAAGAAAGCAACAAAACCAGTTAATCCATTCCGGAGATGGTAATCATACAGATAGACAGACATAATTATAGACATATATAGATGTTTTTGATTCTAAAAATTGAATTTAATGTGGAAACCTTACCCCTTAAATTCGCGCGATTAGGATAAATTTCAATTATTTGACGTTGTGGCAGGATAGTAAAAACTCAATTGTCTATTGAAATCCAGCTATTTTATGTTCTTCTGATGTCTCATCAAGGTCGAGCAGTCATTTTGTGACTGTGCCTAAAAAAAATATTGCTCATACTCAGAATCATGGGCCCGCCTGCTGACTAAATCAACCATTCTATATGCCACCACCATGTCTGCTGCCGCTCCATATAAAGAGACGGTCATAAACCCTCATTATTAATACAATTGTGTATCTGTTCCGAACCACATACGTAATGTCAGGAGTTGATCCCGTCCACCGCAAATTTGATATTATAAATCAGCTCGAACATATTCGTGTGCGGTGTGGTCTAGTGCGGGTAGGAAGTGGAAATTCAAATTATAATTTCCCTATGCTTGAAATGATTTTGATGTTGTTTGCTAATCCAAAACTCTCAACCTTAGATGAAATGAGCCTAGTGCAAAAGTAGATACTTATTATTCTGTTTAACATAGTCTTACGTTTTACCAAATACGGACCCCTAAAAGCAACAATAATTGATCAAATGAAATTCCTCCCTCGCTCCTCGGAGCTTCTCCTCAAAATTACGCTCACAATTGTTTGAGTGTATTGAATGATACAGTCCGCACTTAGGCAAAGCGGCGCGAAGCGCAACGTTGGGTCCCGACGCAGTAACTTTTCAAAGCGGCTGGGAGTGTTGGCACGTGTCACTCACACTTTGACACGCTCTTGAACGCCTGCCAGCGGCCAAGTGGGTATCACAACGCGCCCAAAGCAAGCTGCGACCTAAAGAGCTTGTTGTACAAAGTTAAATATGGATACACATATCCATACTGGCTGCAAAGGGAAATCATGTCACTTTCATTTGGGTACCATCACACATCGGCATAGCCAGGCTGCACTAGGAAAATATTGGATATGGAAGCAAAAAGGGTCAACCAAACTTCAAATTCCACATACAATATGCCCTCACCATAACCTGGAAAAACGAGTAGAGCGAATTAAATTCAAAACTTGCAGAAGTAAAACCATCTGTGAAACATTGGACAAAACTCCTCTAGTGATATACTGTCCCAGGTTATTGTATCAAGGCTCTGAATCGGTCACACTAGATTCACTCACAGTCATCTACTTGCTGGGACTGACCTACCCATCTGCGAAGAATGCGGGATATCTATCACGTTGAAACACATTCTAGTTGAGTGCACTAAGCTCCTTGGATACAGACAATTGTGTAACCTCCCTCTGACCACACAGACCTTTTAAAAGACAGTCCCACTTCGATCCAAAATGTTCACAGATACCTGAAAAACACCGATCTTTACAATAAAATTTGAACAATGTTATGTTATCGCATGTTAAGTTTATGCCATTTTTTAATACCTATTGTAACGCGCTAATAACCTTTCATGGTTGATGCGCCAAACTAATAAAAAAAAAGTTGTTTGAGTATATTGAATGATCTAGGCCATGAGTGTTGGCACGCGTCACTCATACATTGACATGCTTTTGAACGCCTACCGATGGCCAAGTGGGGATCGCAACGGGCCCAAAGCAAGCTGCGACCTAAAGCTTGCAGTACAAAATTAAATATGGATGGGAAAAAATTGGTAGTAGCTACTTGTTCGCTAATACGAAAAACTGTATGACATGGCGAATACAAATTACAGCAATCAAGTACATTAGTAAGTTGAATGCATGAAATATCATGTAATTGATTGAACTTTTCTGAAGACAGTCGCCTAAATAGTGTATGAAATTCGTCTTCTAGCCAATCCCCTAGAGAGGGACACTCCCTTCGTCTATAAATAGGCTTTATACTCTGTACCTATATTTCTATATTTCCTTGGTCCGTGACTTCATACCCTAGATTTTCTAGAACAATATGATATAGATTTGAATTAAAATGTCAATGTTAACATAAATTTGGGTTAGAGATTTGAGTAGTAGGGGCTCAAATTCATATTTGGTTCATGTAAGTCTACGTTAAACCTTGGCGACCGTTCCAGATTTGAAACTTAAACATGCTTTATATTTTAAGCTATGTATTTTGATTATATGAAACTTGCTTGGAATTTCTCCAACAACATGGCAATCTCAGAACATTAAGAGAAGTTAAGTGGAAATGGTGAAAAAGTTTTTACATCCATCTAGAGTGTATATATATATATTGTTTTCTCTGTCTAGGGAACTATCTCAAAGCAGTCATGTTGTAACAATATTATATAGCAGTAATACATTTAGAGTAAATTGGAAATTCTTGTAACGTGCCATGTTGGGCTGCCATAATAGAAGAGAGGGCTTTAAATAATGAAAGCTCATCCTTTCCGTCCTTCGTCCTGCCACCAGTACGGAACATTACTGAGCGAAAACGAATGCACCCGTGTGACCTCGCAGCAGCAATATTAGAAATTCCTGGAAGACGATTCCTTTCCCCATTCCGTGCGATGAAATGCACAACAAATTAATCCTGCCGTTGGACGTATAGCCACCTACCAATTCTTATGGACCACGGTGGAGTTGGGGAAAAGAAACTTTTTTGAACACACAGTCGATTTAATTATACTCCTGCAGAATGTCGTTGGTACTTTTGGTTGTGCCTGTGCCCCTATTTCTTTTCATACAGTAATCATTTAATTAAATTTGCCATTTCCAAATCTCAGCTCCGCCTGTGCTCGATGCCTCGGTTAGTAGTAGTTGTAATAATAGCGACTGTAATTTAGTATCCGCCGCCGCAGAAAGAGCAATAAGCTCGCCTGAGTTTCTCCAACAATATGTCTTGAAGAATAAAGTTGGCTTCTTACTTCTATGAATAAATTTCTCTTGCTCTGTCCAAATATATTTCACATACTATGTACATTTTATATTAGTTTTTTCTTTATCTACTTAAAAAATGTATTTGTTATTCTTAGCAATTTTATTTGAGTCAATACTTTAAAAATTACAATTCTCAATTAATTGTCTGAATCTGAGATTAACACAGCAAAAACACGACTCTAATATGCTGGTGGAACACTCTTTAACGATTCTTTAAATATTTTGTAACATCGGATGAAGAAACTAAATCAATATAAGATCACTTTGGTGTATGTCTGTACGTTTTTCACATTCTATTTTATCCGAATCTACAAAACGGAGTGAGTTGAAATTTGGAACGTATACTACAGAGTTAGCTGACCGCAACGCGGATGTGTAGTTTAAATGGATAACGTATTCTGTTACTGAAGTCTCATTTTGTGAAGCAAATTAGAGAATGAAAAGAAAAAAATTCTACAAGCACAAAATTTGACGCACCAATATGCGAAAATTGACCATTCCATCCATATCTTCGAAACTATTTAGCATAGAATTTTGGAAAAATACAGGCCGCCACTTAGAGCATAAAGGAAAACCTTTACAAAAAACCTATGTAGGGAAACCTTTCCAGGTACAGGACTCGTACTTGACTGATATTTTTATTGTCCAAGGACATCAGCTCAGTTAACTTTACATTTTGGAATATTTTGATATCTGAACATGGCTTTTTAATAAAAACTGGGCGTCAGACCATGGCGACGGATTGGTGTAGAAATTAAAAATAGTTTACTATATTTAAAGACTGTAGAGACTTTTATCTATATATCTATAGCTGCATATAAATAATATTGAAGTGTTTGTTTGTCTGGATCAATCTATGAAACAGCTAAGCGAGTTTTGACGGAACTTTCATTGACACGAAGAAGACCCTTTGGAACAAAATAAAGGCTAGTTACATAATCTGCCACGCTTTTCGTAAACTATTTTGACATGGTCAGTGACCTGTTTCCAAGATCCAAGCAAAACGCGTGTAGGTACGTAAGTAATGCTCAACCACAGTAGTTTTTAGCTTAACAGAATACTTTTTCCAACTGATCAAAAGAAGCTATTCTTTTTTACTTCTTCTTTCGTTCTCTTATCTCTGCGAAATATGTTTCTCTTATTTTGATCCTCCTAGTGATAGAATCGATGATTCCAATGATGCCGGTGCTATTCAAGAAGGAGTTACTGCAAAACGAGTAGGCTTATTCTATGTCTATAGCCTGCAAAGCAGCTGCCCTATCTTTACGTGAATTAAGCTTTATAAATTAGCCATCGTTAGTTGCTTATATCAGATATCAAAAAAATATACCCCTTTAAAATAGGTAGGTATATGTTTAAATTAATGTATAAATTCTAATGCACCTCTTAACGTTAGTGAGAAAAAATCCAACGACTGATAATGTATTCCCATCGTAAATATCGTTAAGCAGATGGGCTTATAGCTGAAAATTTCAAATTGATGTACTTGCACACTAAGTAAGCATAATGTATCATCGCCGTGAAAGTCTCTTGCTGTAAACACGGAAAATGGATTAAGTTTGAATTCATATTCTTGTAATGAAAAACCGGTATACGCTTCCGCTGGAAAATATATAACATTGCTCTTGCTCTATACCACTACGGTGGATGATGTATATCCGAATATTTTAATATCTAGCTTATACCTTTTTGGTAACATTATTTGGGAAGAGAAGGGTAATGAGCCCGATACAAGACTGAATTATTAGTTTATAGAAAAATCACATAAATTTAATATTTTGATGAATGGTTAAGTGTATATTTTAAATAATTTACTTTGAACCAATAAATATTTGTACATTTAATATAAGATATGCAAGACCATAAAAAAAACTGGATAAGGTACTTTGGACTTTGAAGCTTTGAATATAGTGAAAAAGAATTAGATACCGAGTGTCCATACTTTTTTCTGGTAACACTTTGTGGTGCTACGGTTGAGGAATGTTATGAGCCACATTTGTGGTGTTGGAGAGAAAATATCATATTGACAGAGAAATATGATATGCCTGCTGTCTCTTTCGCACACTATAACCCCTTCTTGATGCGCACATTTTGCCCAAAAAGTAGACGCTCGTTGAACCTTCCCTAATTGTTATAATTCCAAGACTTGTAGGTATTATGTATGAATTTTGGTCAGACAAACCAAGACTGGTAAGAGGTATTAGTGAGTAGGCTTTAGGACTGTAGACCCTCACACCATCGGTTGTTTCCAATTGTGGTAAAATAATATTGAATAGAATTAAAATATAAAAAAGGATATATATCAATCCAGAAGGCAAATTTTTGGTCCTTTGTAGATTTACGCAAAAAAATAGCTCAAAGGTTTATGATGAAAGAATTCAACTTGACGGGTCCATCACTACATGAAACGTAAAAGAAAACCTGTCAAATTCCATTTCATGTTTGACTTATCTCTTTATCTTCGATGACAGCAGTGCATGAAAGGCTGCTCTTATAATTATTATGGCACATCGACAGCAGACTCACCTTTAGTTCTTATTTTACCTCACATTTTATTTCTGCATATACTAATGACTAGAGAATATGCCTGAAACTAATAGAAATTCCGTACTAAAACTTTTGAAAACCTAATTCAAGAATTTGATAAGTTAATTTGAATTCTAGAAACAGTTAGGGATTCAATTGCCCATTTATTTTGTGTTTTTTCATTTATGTATTTATTTATTAATTCAAGCCAGTAAAATATTACATTTTTATTACATAATTGCAAATAAGTAAATCAGTAATTCCTGCTGAGATAAAGTAATATCTGTGCGCAAGAACTGGTATAACTTTTATCACTATAAGCTAACTGAATTATAAATTTAACTATTAACCTATCAGAAATTTATATAAATAAACAATAATTTTCAATATCATAAACAATAATAACCATAATAACTAATATAATATAATAATAAAATAAATTAAATTCTTAATATCAGAATAGAAAATGTACAATTGCGCTTTTAGTATTTTTATGGATTCAAATGTTTGAATAGCAAAAAAGAATATTTTTTTGTAATTTGTTTAAAGAAGCATCCCGAGGTATTCTTCTTTATTTGAAATTTAATATTAAGTGAATAACTGTTGAATTATCGCTGCGGTGTTCTTTCGTTAATAATATTTCTTTAAACCATTACCACTGTAATTTTTTGAGAATTGCACATTTTTATGGATTTTTGACTTCCCTAAAGTTAACAGAGCAAAGTGAGCAGAATCCAAAATACATATTGGTGCTTATAGGGCTAATCAAGACCTAATTAATTGTTGTATTCCGAAATGAATTGCTATTATAGTTTTTTGAGAAATGGCTGCTTTGCAAGCTTTAGATCTAAAGCTAACAGAGCAAAGTGAGCACAATCCACAATACATATTTAGTTCTTGTATAGCTAATTAAGTAGTAATTAAGTGCTTTTTCCGATATTAATTGCTCTTATAGTTTTTCGGAAAATGACCGCTTTGCTTTTAAAAATAAACTTTTTTGAGAACGACTTATTTGGTGGTTGTAGAGCTAATTATGTGCTAATTAATTATTGTTTTCAGAAATTATTTGCTCTAATAGTTTTTTTTTGAAAAATGGCGGCATTGCTAGCATTAGATCTAAAGCTGGCAGAGCAAAATAAAGATAATCCAGAACACATATTTGATGCATATAGAGCTAATTAAGTGCTGATTAAGTGCTATATTCCGATATTAATTTCTCTTATAGTTGTTTTTACTGATTTGCTTTTAAAAATCAACACTATTGTGAGAAAATCTTATTTGGTGCTTGTAGAACTAATTAAGTGCTAATTGATTTTTGTATTCAGAAATTAATTGCTCTTATGGTTTTTTGAATGAAAAATGGCTACAACAAATAATTAACACTTATTTAGCCTACCAGCACCAAATAAGATTCTCTTAAAAAATAATTATTAAAAGTAAAGCACTCATTCTCCGGAAAAGTATAAAAACATTTATTATCGGAATATAGCACATAATTAGCACTTAATTACCTCTACAAGCACCAAATATGTATTTTGGTTCTGGCTCTGCTATAGCTTTAGATCTAAAGCCATTTTTCAGAAAATTATAAGAGCAATTAATTTCGGAACACAACAAATAATTAGCACTTAATTAGCTCTAAAAGCACCAAATAAGATTCCCCCAAAAAAGTTAATTTCTAAAAGGAAAGCAGTCATTTTCCGAAAAACTATAAGCGCAATTAATATCGAAAAACAGCACTTAAATAGCTCAACAAGCACCAAATATGTATTTCGGTTTCTGCTCACTTTGCTTTGCTATCATCTAAAGCTTGCAAAGCAGCCAATAATAAAAAAAACTAGAAGAGTAATTAATTTCGGAATACAACAATTAACTAGCACTTAATTAGCTCTACATGCACCAAATAAGATTTTCTCAAAAAACTTGATTATTAAAAGCAAATCAGTAATTTTCTGAAAAACTGGAAGAGCAATTAGTTTTGGAATACAGAACTTAATTAGTCCTACAAGCACTAAAAAAGAAGTTTTCAGAAAAGTTGATTCTTAAAGGCTGCTCAGCTAGCTATAGCCTAAAGCTATAGGAGCAGTCATTTTCAAAAATACTATAAGAGCAATTAGTTTCAGAATACAGCACATAATTAGGATTTAATAAGTTCTACAAGCATCAAATATGTATTCTGGATTCTGCTCACTTCGCTCTGCTAGCGTTAGGGACGTGGATTTTTGAAAATGTAATTGATCTATTATAACAAAATCTAGATTATTTGAAAGCATAGATCTTGTAAACATTTATGAATATTTCTTGACTTACAACATAGCTAGACATTTTCAAATGAGATTCTCAATACGGTTCATCTGAACCGGCTTTACAGGGTATTTGACTAGAGGTAAAATATGTAATCATCCTTCATTAAGTTTAATTGTTATCGATGACCCAATCCATATACATTATTGCTAGTTCAGCTAATGGGAGCAACGAATATATTTATTTATTGCTATAATTGATAGGATTTATAGTTATCTGGTCTGATCCTTGATATATATGTATGGGAAAATCTCTAATTTTGAATAATAGGAAAACATGATAAAACGATGACATTACATATAGATTTTAATATGTGAATCAATGGTATGGAATTTCACAGTCATGTATCTTGCTGAACAATGTTGTTGATGAAAATGATAAATGATATCGTATTATGAAATAGAAATATCCAACTTCTGAAGCTCAAATACCAACGAGACTAACTTTCTCATTCCAAAGTAAGATTCTCATTTTACCTATCAAATCTCAAGATAATTTTCAAAAAAGAAAATTCCTCTAATGTAATTCCAAACAACGATCAAGTCTAAAAGTATTTAATCTTTATGTGGTTTTAATTGGGACTTGACTTTTTTTTTGAAAGATGTTGATAAATTTTAAAATTAGCGTTTTTATTAATATAAATATTTTTCACAAAAAATGGACCGACGTTATCGGTTGGTGTATTTAAAAGTACAAAATAATATTAATTCTATTGGTGCTGGTACTTTTGAGGTTGTGCAGTTTCAGTTACATTGAAAATTTTTGGCACCAACTTCACAAATACCAGCACCAATAGAATTAACATTATTTTGTTTATTTTAGTGCACCAACTGATAACGTCGGTCAAATTTTTTGTAAAACATATTTATTTAACACTTCTCAGTTTTACATTTGTCATGAAAATCGGTGACCGTTCACCAATATCGATGTATGCTTTGCTTGTATTTGTTATTATTCACAAATCTAAGAACATCGTGGCGGAAATACGCATATTATATAATATAAACTTTATCTCTGCTGTAACTCGAGAACCGTAACTTTATGGAAAAAAATGTTCAATATAAATATTTCAACAAATAATCGGGTCATTAATTTTCAATTCTCAGATTTTCAGTATTCGAAAGAAATTTCCTCTTCCACATAGCGGAAATAAAAATATTTCAAATTTAACATCGCAGAAACTCGAAAACTGTAGCTCTTTTGAGAAAATGTTCAATTTGAATGTTTCCGGATATTTTTTTATCTTTAATTCTACCATCTTGGGTTTTCGAGAAAATTTGACCCCTTCACCCCATTCGGCGACGGTTTTCAGAGAGTAGGAGATTTCAGATTTGCTTCATTATGAATATGGAACCAAAATCGGAGTACGTTCTTTATATAAAATGCGCACACGAACCAAAAAAAAAACAGACAGCTTGTTGATTGTTATTTCAAAATCCTAATAAAGACTAATAATTTTAGATGAAGAGAGGGGTAAGTTGTTGGTAATATATTTAATAAAAAAGAGATATTGAGAAAAAAATCGGAGGTCCCATCTGAATATACACAAAAATCCCAATGTTTTACTAGCAGTAGACTGCGGATTGCTAAATCTTGGCCACATTTCATAATAAGGAATTTTGTGATATGTTGACTAATGGTAGAAGAACACGATGTTGCCGTTGGAAAAATATTGTTTTTAGGGCAACCACAGATTATTTCTTTCAATATCTCCTACTATCTCCAACTATGCTCCGAAAAAAAAATATACTGAATAATCAAAATCATGAAATGATTTTTTCAACTCCTTTTATTTGAAAAGTACTAATTCAAACCTATGTGTTATTAACCATGGTTTAGTAGTCTAATCTATTACAGTAAATGTTTTATAAATAGGTAGAAGATATAATAAATTAGGTTATCTTATAAGTTTTGCATATACAGCTAGAATAAAATGGTAAACTTTTAAAGACTTTATTGTTTTACGAACTATTCTCCACGAAAATTGATGCACTTTTGAAAGTGCTCAAACTCGTTGACGAAGCTGTTATTCCACTTTGTTGGTTTGTCAAAATTGCATTCTTGAAGATGTCGGCTGCATCCTCTGGTGACTGAAGTCTCTGACCATGAAGTCTATTCTTGATTTTTGGAAAACTATAGAAATCGTTGGAAACTAGGTCGGGACTGTACGGAGGATGTTTTGTAGGGTTAAAAATTTAATGGTTTTTGGGATTTGTGCGAACTTGCATTCTCTTGGTGGAGGATGATTCGTCGTTCGGGGTTCGTTTTACGAAGCTCAACGATGACTTTCGGCAAACAAATGATTATGTACCAATCGGCAGTAACAGTACTTTGGTCTTCCAGAGGAATTGTTGCTGCATGACCTGCTTTTGAAACAAAAGTCGCGACCATCTTTTTGGATACATTTCGAGTACGGATGACGGCATTTCTTCATCTTGGAAACCCAAACAGAAGACTGACGTTTATTTTCTGGTTAATTCATATCTTCTCATGTAAATCCACGTTTACGAGCGAGGTTCCTACTGTTCCTGCTCATGCACCGAAAATAACGTATAATGTTCCAATATCCTCATCACCACTGACTATACTGTTGACGTTTTTAGAATTTCGTGCCGTAAAGCGGTCTAGAGTTTTCTGACACCAATTGACCCTAGCCTCTTTCTGTTTTTCGGTTAACAGATGTTGTATCCAGCGGAAAAGCAATTTTCTAATCTCTAATTCTTCATGCAAAATGTTTTGAATTGAGTTCTTTGAAATTCCCAATGAAGCCCAAATCTCGCGATATTTTACATATTTTCCGTGATGAGCCTGCGCACACCATCGATGTTTTCCTGGGTGACAGCCGTTCTTGGTGAACCTAGCCATGAATCGTCGCCAAGGCTAAACCGTCCACGGTTGACCATATCAACGAGAAACTGTCGACTGATGCCGACTCGGCAAGGCGTTCTTGTTGAGATAAATGCTTTCGAAAGTCGTAAAAAAATATGGCCCGAAAATGTTCTCGGCTTAATTCCATTGTTCGACTGATTTGTTAACTTGAAACATGCACTGTGGCTATAAAACTATATGTATCGCACTGGCGTTTTAAATTTAGATTAAGTAAGGACTGAGGTTAAGTTCTGGTAAAGACATTCGATCAGTATCATCCCTTATATTCCTATAAGCAAAACATAAAAGACAGCCCTCGTAGTTTCTTTTAGGAATGCTACAAGATCAATATAAAGCTCATTCATGCTAAATTGTCATATGAAATTTAATGTTACAGTGAGGTAATCTATTCTGCGTCATTCTTGTCAGTTTTGCCGGGATTGTGGGGTATTTTGGTTTTGAGTTGATCCAATATTTTGTTCTGTTAATAGATGAGGATAAAAATGCACCAACGTCTCTAGAGGCTCATTGGATCATGATGATCAGTGAATTTCTCTAGAAAATCACTGAATTGATTGAAGTTTAGAGGAACGTTCTCGGTACTTTCTTACATTAGATATTTTGTTGGTTCTATTGCTTCAGATAAGGGTCTAAGAATTTCTTCTGTTTCACTCTTTCCTTCCTTAATTTTTTTCTAGTTTATTTTCACATGGGTTGAGCAAACTGGCTGAAATGAATTAAGATAAGTATGAATTTTCTAGACTTAAGTCTAAGATTAGTATATTCTTCAACCAAATATTTCGAACATTTATTAGGTAGAGTTTTAACATAGTATTTTCAAAATAATTCATTATTTCAGTATAAACAGTAAATTAGAAGTTAAATGAGAATTGTTATGAATTATAAATAATTTACCGATAAAAACTAATCGTTGGTCGACAAATTGGTAAAATTTAGTTTTGCAGCACCTTATTTAAAATTGTCTATTAAATAACCCCAGAGAATCTTAACCTGTTTGAGAAGTTCTCATCATTCAACCCTATTTGTTGCTTTTGGTCTCCAGATGGTAATTTGCATTGTTTTAATGTCAAGGGCGACTAGGTTCATGTACATTGCCTTCAGTCTCTTACCCCGTGGAATCTGAGTGGTTATTTGCTGCGTAGGATTTATATCAATGAATCATTCAACATGACCTATAAACCTCAACCGTCCTATTTCAATGAAGAGTAGCGATATCGGGATTCTTGGTACAGTTTGTTACCGTCTATGTACTTCCCCATTTTCTTATATCCTGCCTTAATTATGTAGTTCCATACCTGAGTATAAGTATTTGCTCCTCTTAAATAATATTTGAGAAATGTAATTGTTACTCTCCTAATTTAAAATAAATCTGCCCTAAGCATTTTTTTGCAAAGGCCCCAACTTGATTGTAAAATAAGGAATGCGTTTAAGCTCAATATGACTAGAGCAAGGCTACTTTACATAAGTAATTGTATGACGCAAGTTACAGCATACCTATTAATATATGTTACTGTTTCTTGAATTCGAGTCGAAGTTGAACATTGACACTATTAAATGATCTATTTATTGGAGCAATGGTCTTTTCTGAAGTTTTGCTAAAATACAAGTAGCAAGAACTATATAACATTTTCACGTTCAACAAGCAGTTACTGTATCACAAATGTAGCCAATTTAAAATAATATTAATATGAATAAGAAAATAGCCTTGCTTTTCAAAGTATCCATCGTTTCCTTTCATATGTTATAAGTTAGAATACAAATTCTATAAATATTCAGTAACCCATCTTCTGTATACGCCAAGTGCTGGTGCCATAATGTCCTCGGCATGTTCATAAGAAACTATTCCAGATTTCTGGACCCCATAACCGTATTTTCAATTTAAAGTTGTAGTGTGTTCGACGGTAAAATCGAGTTTGCGGTGCTCGCTATCTCTTGGACGGGAGGGTGATCACCGCTTCTGGTCTTTAACGTCAATCACGATGAAAACGACTGCTGCTGCACTATGAAAATTCCACTGGTTTTACTATTATGCTCACATAGTCGCTGATATTGACTACAGATGAGTCTGAAACAAATGCCACCTTGTTTTGGTGAAAATACGTAATGAGCAAATGCTCAGACAGACACAGGATACAATTTCAAGGCACATAATGTTCAGTTATTTTTGACCGACTTTACCAGAACGATTGAGTCAAACAATTCATATGTATGTTTGCTATTTTTGTATGTATTTACACGCTTTTTGCATTGTAAACGTGCACTGATTTTGATGATTATTTTTAGGGGAAATAGATTTGCGAAATAGTTCTACACCAGAATAAATTGAGTCCAACATCCCCTTTCCTAAGAAAACCACTTCAAAAGGGGGTGGAGGAGTCAAAATTTCTCAAACGTTGAAAAGTTTTAGGGAAAGAATTAATGAAAAGATAATTTCCAGCAATGTTTGAATTGGACATTTTTCAAGAGAGTCAAAGTTAATTCTATTGGTGCTGGTACTTTTTATGTTGGTGTTGAAAGTCTCCTGTTTAGGTTTCCGAGTTACAGCAGTGGTTAATTCTGAAAAATATATGTGTGTTTCCGCAATGTGGTGGGGGTAATTTTGAAAATGTAAGATGATCAAATTAAAGAAGAGATTATATGTAACAAAATTCAAATTTTACATTAGAAAAATTATCTATGGTTTCGGAATTATAGCAGTGGGAAAGTCTGAAATATGTGTGTTTTCACTATGTAGTGGGGACGATTTTTTTTGAAACAGAGAATATGAGACGACAAAATTAAAGAAGAGATTTTATGATTAGGTTAGATAGATAAGTTGGAGTGGCTGTGCGTTCTAACCCACTGCGACCAGTTTTGGTCTATTGAGGTTCTCCATTGCATAAGGGTTCAGTATCTAGATTTATCGTTTTTAGCAGAATTAACAGTCTTGATACCGAGCCCATAACATAGCTCTCTGCGATCGATTTCCCTTCCCTGAATAAATGAATAATATTGTTCAGATGCTTCCTAAGCGTACAGTGTGCATCCTTACCAATCCCGGAATAAGTATAAGCCAACGTATTGTCATCTTCTTTCGTGAACGAAGAATGTTTTTGATAACTAATGTTACACTCAAAAGTGTGAAATAAATATTTTTTACAAAAAATTGGACCGACCTAATTAGTTCTTGCATTGATATATACAAAATAATAATAATTCTATTGTTTCTGTTATTTTTGTTGGTGCCAAAAGTTTTCAATCTAGCTACACAGCTTCAAAATTACCTCTCATTTGGTAATGGCCAACCACATTCGGTGGAGACCAACATGAGCGATACATTGAGTGGATGGATATGCACATCCGGCAAGTGAAATTAATTACGTTGTTGAAGTTATTCACGTTATTTAATGGTTTAAGTGCCCTCGCAATAGTTATTGTCGACAAAGTCAGATGTCCTAGCGCAATCTAACTATTTATCAGAAAACAGCAAATTCGATATAATCATCTTGGGTAGGTACATTTCTTACCTCAGGTACATTTCTAAATGAAATTTTCCTAAAAGTCCTCAATGGAAAATGCTAGATCTCTTTCATATTTTCAAGTTTTTTTTTGAGTTTTTACCTTTCCTACAAACTATGAGAAGGGCCATTTTTAGAGATACGTGTCGAACTGGTAAATATTCCTTAGCTTATTATCATTTTATATACATTTATATATACATATAATATAAAGTAGGAGAAAAAATCATATTCTGAAGAACTTTCCCTAACAGCAAATTAAGGTTCTTTAAATATGAACTGGCAACTGTCGATTGGTCAGATGTGTACTACATGGGGACGGTAAATGGAGCATACTTTAATATCAGCTAACCAGAATGGTTTTAGGATAGGGAAGTCCACACTAAGTGTTATATACAAGCTATTACTAAAGTAATTGATTCATTAAATGACAGAAAAGTTACTGTAGCTATGTGTATGGACCTGTCCAAAGCATTTGACAGAGTCAATCAACAAATTCTCTTTATTAAACTGTAAACGTTGGGTATGAGAGGATATGCTCTTGCGCTTCTGAAATCATTTTTTTTTAATTGTTCACAGCAGGTTCTGGAATATGACATATTGCATCGAGTAAAGTTAGTATCACGAAATGTGTTCCTCAGGGTTCCATATTAGGACCACTTTTGTATCCTATATGCTGATGACAAGACCCTCATTTCTAGAATCTAGAAATTATGTTTTACGGCGTAGGTACAGAGAGCGTGTGATATTCTCGATCGTTACTTTTCAGATAATAGCCTGTTGTTAAATGTGCTAACGACACAGTGCTTAATCATTGGAAATTGGATCGATAAGTCCATCACCTTTACCTACAAGGATAATCAAATAAAAACATCATAAAATGTTTCTTTTCTTGAGGTGAATATTGACAGGCGAATAGATTGGAAGGTACACATCGAGAGTGTCGCAGCCAGTATATCTAAATATTGCTATTCCCTTAGAGTAGTAGCAGAGAATATCTGCGTAGAGGCTGCCTTGATAGCTTTCCATTTTTAAATTAAGAAATCGTGAAAGTTGCATAAAAGGAATTCATCAATAATAAGATATTAACTCTTACGAGTATGTACATACCGGACTGTCTTATGTTTGTACACAAAAATGAAGATCTGTTTCAAGATGCCAGAAACAAGCATAGGTATGTAACTAGAAATATAACAAATCTCGTTGCCGAGAAATGTAAATTCATTTACATTCAAAGAAATTTCAATACATTTCCAGAGGGTGTACGCCAAAGTTGGTATATTAAATTTGGGTGTACGCTGCCAATCACATGAAAAAGTTAAAAACTCGTTAAAAATATCTGATTAGCAAAGCATTTTATAATTTGGATGAGACTGGTAAATCTACTTTGACATTGGAATACCTAACAGGTCTTTAGAATGGCGAATAATGATTCTGTGTATAAAAAATATATATTTATATATTTATTACTTATTGTTATTTAGTTAAACACTATGTTGACAGAAGCCATGGCAATACAAATGTATATTTATTTTTATTTAGGGTTATGTAATTCTGGTATTTGTTTAATTAATATTTTGGGTAATTTTTGTATTTTTATTTACTTCTTAATTTCTCTTTGACAATGTTCAATAACACTTTGTGTTTTCAAGTACCTCTGTATCTTAATCTGAACAAATAAATGATTAGCTACCTATCTATTTCAGTGGATACTAAAACCTGTGAGCACTTGCCGTTCGCGATGATTTTTTATTTTTTTATTTAATAAATATATTTGTAAAAAAATCGTATAAGTCAATTTACTTGATCAATTTATTATTGTAACTAATAACTTCAAATAAAAAGTATTAAATTGTTTATATCCTTGTAATGAAAATATGAATACACTAGTAACGGTAAGTGATACTCAAGCAGCATAGCAAGCGTTAAACATAACTTACTATCGTGGAAACAGATGTGGTAAGCAATCGAAAATAGACAGAAAAAATATTCAATGCTTTTAATAGTAATTTTTTCTTCTCAAAACTTGCTATGACTCTGTAGGATCTTGTATAAGTCATATTTTTTCCTCTTCGTTGTTTCATGACGTTATCTTTTCAAATTCAACAATATTTCAACTCAAAACTCAAGAACCTGAATTTTCTGCTGCTATATAGATCAAGGCAAGTGTGTTATATATTATTTAGTTCTTGTTCGTGGTGCAACGTGGGTAGCAGGTTTATCTAGACAACAAGAAAGAATTAGCAGTTATGAAATGTCAGCATTCCACGTACTACCTAGATGCAAGTTGTGGTTTTGTTTTTGTGTAAGGGAAGTGAAGCTTTATTATGTGGGAAATTCCGGATATAATACATGTTTCTGGATATTGCTTAGATAAAGCTCTAGGTTGTTGTAATAATTAAGTGAACCTTGCTAACAGCATTCCAGGAACGATATTAGTATGTGTGATATATGATGATCATAAATACATGTTAATTCTCATTTTCTATGTTTATTATTTTGGATACTTTGTATAAATAGAATGATATGCTCTTCCAAATGGCATGGTCAAAATTGGGTGTAGCCAATTAAAAAAATTGTCGATGACGCAATATCTTTAATAACGATTACGTCACAAATATGGGTCTTATATCAAAATATGCATTTGTTCAAAACATAATCGCCGTGCCAGAGAATTTTTTCGAAACTCTCTCAAATACAAAAATAGTGAATCTATTCCTTAATTTTCGGAAGCACTGTGTATGAAAAAGCTGGTTGACAGACTCATCAACCCATATTCAAAACCAAAGAAGATAGTATATCTATCTTATTTACCAGAACTACTAGAAACATGAAGTTTGGACACTAGATTCTCTTTGTGGCGTCTAGATTCACTAAGAAGCGATTTTTCAAACCAAACCCCTGAGGGGGTGAGAAAAATTATATGAGGAACAATCATGAGCTAAGGAAATGTAAGGGCGCAGTGTAAGCAAAAGGGTTGATAGCTCCTCGGGGGAGAGAGTGAGGGTAATAAAATGCCTCCAGGCTGCTGATTGGTAGCCAATAAAAATTAGTCTGACTGGTCTTCAAGTCAATTTTACACCTGTTTGTCAACGGTGTTGACACCGAGAAGGTTAGGTTATTCTCCATGTTTGGCACATTTGGCACAAATTATATGTTTATTTTGTCAATACAACTTCATATTGCTGTGATACCTACCTTTATTTTTCTGCCAGTGGTCAAAGCCAATCCGTTTTTCCCTGAGAGGCGCACACCCCTTGTCTACAAATGGGATTTCCACTTTATCCTTACATTTCCTTCATCCGTAGAAACCATCAATGAAATTCAGCAAAAAGACTTTTCTATTAAAAATAAAGCAAAAAACGCTCGAACCCGTCACTCTTAATTCATAATCTAGAGTTTTTGAGGGGGTTATAGGATATTCATGTTATATCAGTTAAGATATATGTCATCTTATTGTTTAAAAATGTCAGCCTGCATTTGTTATTAGAGTATTAGAAAGAGTATGTCTTTTTACCTACAACATGAACATCTTTCGATAGTATAGAGGAAGAGTGTGAATACATAAAATCATGCATAAAGGCAGCAACGAGAGAGGCATTAGGATACCAGGAAAAATAAGGGAATTGTCAAAAACCCTACTGGTGGGATGAGGAGATCGAATTTGAAATAGAGAACAAAAGAAAACTATACAACACCATGTTAAGCTCCAAAAAACTAAATGATAAGCTTGCATATAAACAAGGGTACGAAGAATGATATGTACAAAAAAGAACAAAAAATGGGAGAGAACATGCTCTAGATTCAACACATACCTAGACATAATTTCCCCAATAACAGAACAATCATGGAATCAGTAGGTACTTCGGTACTGACAGAAATTATAAATGAATTCCAAATTACTGATAATAACACAAATATAACCACGCAAGGATCTCCAGTAAAAATATCGGTACCAGAAGTTAAAAAATCAATCAAAGCATCAAAAAATGGAAAAGCAGCAGGACCAGGAAATATTCCTGGAGAACTTATTAAATATGGGACAGAAAAACTAACTCAGATGCTCAGATACCTATTCCAAAGATGTATAAATAAATCAGAAGTACCAAGGGAATGGAAGGTGTCATAAATATCAGTAATCCATAAGAAAGGAGACAAAAATAAATACGACAACTATAGAGGAATATCCGTAACCAACACATAAGCAGGATATATGGAAAATACTCAAAAATAAGATAGAAGATGAATATAGTGCAATGGAGGCAGAAGAGCAAGCCGGATTCAGAGCAAGAAGATCCACCATTAACCACCTATTTGTGCTAACTCATTGTAGAAAAGAAAATCACATATAACCAGGAAGTACATTTGCTATTTATAGACCTTAAAAAAGATAATTAAATTATGGGAAGCTGTACAACATACAACATAAATGCTGAAATAATAAAATCAATCA
Source organism: Crioceris asparagi (assembly GCA_958507055.1). Classification (NCBI taxonomy): domain Eukaryota; kingdom Metazoa; phylum Arthropoda; class Insecta; order Coleoptera; family Chrysomelidae; genus Crioceris; species Crioceris asparagi. Next base: position 34,986,230 of record OY293828.1, read on the forward strand.
AATAACTGTATAATGATGCAAGAACACAAATAAAAATAGGAAATAAATTAACAACCCGGTTCACAGTAACGGAGGGACTCAGACAAGGGTGTTGTATATCACCAACACTGTTCAAAGTCTACCTGGAAAGCGCATTAACAAGGTGGAAGTGAACATGCGAAGTAATGGGCATACCTGTGGATTATACATCAACAATCTATACTTTGACATTTTCGTATGATCAGGTGTTGATTGCACAAGACATTGATGATATTGAATATATGACACGCAAACTAATTGAAGAGTATGATAGGTGGGGTCTAGAGGTGAACATACAGAAAACAGAATACATGTGCACAGGAGGAGAACAACAAGATCTACCTATCTCAGACAACAGAGTATCAAACACTGCAGCTCATACAAATACCTAGGCGTAAAAATATCGAAAGTGGAAGTCTCATCGAAGCAATAGGCGAATGAAATCTTCAAGGAAGGAAGGCTGTGTCCACGTTAAACAACATACTATAGGATAAACACATTAAAAAGGAAAACAAACACAGAATATACAACACAATAATCAAAAGTATAGTAACCTATAGAAGTGAGGTGTGGCCTATCAAGGAGAAATCACTTGAAGCCACAGAGATGAACTACTGTAGAAGAGCGGAAGGAAGGTCTAGATTGGAGAGGATCAGAAACGAAAGGATAAGGGAAATAATGGAAGTGAAGCACGACATTGTGGATGACATAAGAACGTACGGACATGTACAGAGAATGGACCAAAACCGAATCCCGAAAAAAGAATCTAAGACACTGAACACCACAAGGAAGAAGAAGGAGAGGAAGACCCCGGTAAAGCTCGAGAGAGGGTATAGATAGAGAGATCCGGACAAGAGGACTGAAGGAAGAGGCTTGGAGAAACCAAGACGGTTGGAGATTAGGAGTTGTAATCCGATGCACATATATATATATATATATATATATATATATATATATATATATATATATATATATATATATAAATTTGGAAAAAACATATCTACGCACAACCGAAACTACTGTATTAAGCAAATAAAATGGGGACTGGTCATTTGTGGGTATTTCAACAATTCTTCTCGTACCAAGTTCCGGGCACTAGCTAGTAATATTATCAAGTTGGAGACAGAACTTTATCTTTATCTTTATTATTCAGTTTGCATCATTACTCCTAGTGACCTTACAATTTTCAAAACATAATAATATAAGAGCACTATCGTGTATTGATATCTATTTATCTCCATTTCAGAAACATATACAATAAATATTTTTACAGAAATAAAGTATAATAGAACATTTTCATGATATGACAATTCATTAGAAATAGGAGCCATTCATATCCAACTCTGAAAATTAGAATAGCATAAGAATTTGTCTGTGAATTAATTGGAGTTTGAGACTGAAGACATCATTTGTTATTTTTTCAGGCCACCACAATTCATTATTTACTGTCAAGAATAATAACAAGAAGAGCAGCTGTGCTATATCGAATTATGAGCAAACCTACACCCAGATGTATTTGTCAAAGCTTATTAAGGTATATTTATATATACAATTGGATGTATATTTCACAACGCTGTAAAACTTCTTGCTCAAAACTTTCTGTTACTGGAGGCGACTCATTTGCAAACTTGTTTCAGATTCAAAAGATTTAATGTTTGTTAATTATATGTATATTTACTCGTTTGCTCAAATTACTGAGTTATGTCTACATTTGTTTTTACAAGAAGGGTAAACTTAGAGCACCCTATAGATTTTGAAAGGTTTATTTTGAATGTGGGTTAAGTTACACTTCTGGGTATATTGATTTTGTATTTGATACAATGGCTGAATTTTATAGAGTTCCAGGAGTGAAATTTCCAAATACCATCACTTTAGTGGAAGCAGAAAAACTACAAGACTGATTGGTACATGTTGAAATACATTCACACAAATTATTAAGAATATATATGTATAAAAAAATTCCAAATAATTTAGGAGAAAACAGCACGATTATTAGAAATATTCTAGTGATGGAAAAATAACGATAAAGCTGTGTAATTTTGGGATTCTCAACACAACGATTTTTTTGTTGAAGGAAAATTCTCGTTCTAGATATCTTATGAATAGTTTCAGTTTACAGCCATCAACCTCGAAAATGTTCATAATGGTGTCCCTGTCATCAGATGGCATATTAAATAACAACAGAATTCAGAATATAAAAGCATGCATCCAACAAAATAACTGAGCGGTTATTATCATTCCATTTCAGCTCCCAATTGCTCGACCACAATGTGCACAATTAAGTCCAAATGTTCAAATTCAAAAAGTTACTTGATCTGCCGCGTGTGTGTTGGCAAATGAGACAGTGAAAGCGCTCAACAACTCTAGGAAAGCAGAGGAGGCTTCATCCGCGTCGTGTAATGGGTACAATCTGGCCTGAGCCTGGATTATCCTCCAGTTGCACAACTACGAACTCGCCATGCCCTAGCATCATTGAAATCAGATTGGAAATATTGAATGTTCGGTATATTATACAAGATTTGGGAGACACGTACTCTATTTGTATCGTTGTGTTGTTGGCAGTCATTGCCAATAGGATCTTTATAGATTCAATTGGGTACTTGACATTAATGGAAATTCAATATAAAGTGATGTTCAGACGATATTAGGTAGTCCTAACATACCAAAAATCACATTATGCAGGATAAATTTCACTAGGAATTTAAAATATAATCAATTTAAATAGTTGTAATTTCAAACCCATTATCACGAGACTGCGAACGCCTCTCAAAATCGACCAAGATAGTGACGTAGTAATCAAGTCAATGAACAAATCCTCCTCAGAGAGAGATACAATATTGTATGTTTGAACGTTTCAAGAGCTACCACATTTAAAAAAATTTACATTTTTTCAAGACACTGATCTGTGGAAAAAAAACTATTGATCTTAATATAAATAGTAAAAATGCCCTTCAGAAATATTAAATTGGAATATATCAGTTTTAATTAATCCTTCTAAAGTCGCAGTTTCCGTAAGATAGTCTAATGGCTCTTTATTCTATTGTTGACTTCCAGTCCCAAATTTATTACAGGGCTCAAATATATACAATAAAAATCTAGATCCTCAATCAGATAAGAGAATCTACATAAAAAATCATAGTACTTAATGGATCGATCTAGTCAAATATGGGATCTTGTTAGCCAGTACAAAATATTTTTTTAGAGCAAAGGTTATATGCTCCATAGATCGATCAATAAAAAAATAGGTTCTGAAAATGCTCTTCTGCATATTAATAAAATTAACTTATGAATGTTCGGAATAATTTAAAAAAATGAGAAACTACTATTAAACTCTGGAAGTATAATACTTATAATGTGAATAATTCATGAGATTTTTTTCGATTTTCTTTCCGGTAGATTTATCAAGAAAAAAATTCACAATGAATGTTTTATGGAAAGCTTTTAATAGAACATGTGTTTCCATTCAACTTCCGTTACATACCTAAACAAGAATAAAAAATAAAGTAAATTGATGTATTCTATTTTTCCTTATAGACAATTCACACTTATTTACGTTTGAGAACATTTGACGTTATAAGTACATAATCATAATCAAAATAATTCAAATTTCGTTCTATATCATCATAATAATTCATTAATGAGTAAAAGTGAATAAATGAGCAAGTTAAACTATAAAATGAATTAAAATATTTTATTTCAAGTAAACTGATAATTGGAATGAAAAATCAGAAGGTATGTACATACAGTTTGTTTCACGAATGTAGGCGTCTGCCTTGAAAACACGAAAAATGGATCAATCCAACTGACGGGAGTAGATCAGTGGAGTAACGATTTCGAGCTAAGATTTGGCATTTAAGGAAGTTCATGTAATTAGAGGAAAAAATATCGATTGATTAAATAAGCAAACATAATATGAAAGATCTATTATCAACAATAATGCAGACACACAAAATTCAAATTTATTGCTTGAGTTATGAAATATAAATTTATGCACCTGAATTATCTGAAATGTCACAATGACTTTGTGACGCCTATGATATAAAGATTGCGTTGCCTTCGGACATACGTGCAGCGCCCTATCATTGTATAAAAGTACATAAGCTTGACATACTGATGTCGTAGCTTAGATCGACAAACGTAGTAGAGAATTTCATGATAATGAGATGCGATGAGACGCATAGCGATATGTACGTAGCTCGTGAATGATTACACATAATAGCCATGATTGGTGAAACAAACTGTAGGAATAAATTATAACATTGCTGTACTCGTTACTCGTCCTTCCCGTTGATAACTTTACTCTGTTTCCAGAAATATCTCATGATCCATTTAAATCCTTCATTGTGTTTGTCAATACATTTTTAAATTTGATTATAGTTGATTTTCCGTCCATAAGTTACTTATGTTACTGCTTTTACAGGTTCTTCACTCTTATAATCGCTAACTAATGCTTTGTAAGAAATACCATTGATCGCTTGATCATTCCATTACTTACTGTTGAGCTCATGGATAACAATATTTTTTCCAAGTCTCATTCCTTCCAACCCAGAGCGTGATACCGTTTGGCATCGTTTTTCTATATCAATGTTTTATTAATTTTTTTTGCCTGTTTCCGACCGCTGCAAGTGCAAGTGTTTATAGACTTTTCTGATAAATCTAATTTTGTATCTGCAGATTTCCGACATTTTATTGTATATTCTATATGTATTAGTACCAAGAATACAAATGCTGATAATTGTGATAAACAATGAAAAGATTAATTTGTTCAAGTGAATATGAATTATCGTTCAAGTTATCAACATAACAGTTTTGCTGTGTGCTGTTGCCGCCTCACATAATGTAAAAGTAATTACGAATATTTTTTCTTACTATAAGCGAACATATTGTAACGTTTAACCCTATGCTAAACATTGTGGGGTGAGTTTACTTGCGTAATACTCAAAAGTTCGCAGATTGCTTCCAATAACATTTATTTTCAAACACTTTGTACACGACCTTCTGTTGTAGTACAACTGTCACAACTTGTCACTTTGACTATCGCGTTTCAACTACTTTCGACTTATGTGTCCAATTGACTGATACAATAAACTAACTTTATAAGACTGACTGTGACACGTGATCGACACGGCTTTATATACCTGAATCTTGACATTCATCGAGAATGTTCTATGATTATCTAGACGCACATAATAATGTTCTAGAGGCTTGTCAAACTGACAATAGTATGACAAATTGTACCTCACATATACTGGCTGTTCCAAAATTCAAAACATTAGCCTAGCCAGGGTTAAAATGGCCGTCGAACATTGACATATATACGGACTCGATATAGGAATATGACATTGACTGATGACATAATTTAAGCCTGGCCAGGCTAATATTTTGTATTTAGGAACACACTGATAGTTTCTGGAAGGATCGAGAATAGATCTACTAATTCTAGGAGTAATTAATGAACTATACAAACAACAACTGTAGTAAATTAGTAAATAAGCTAGTAGAAATAAATAGAGACTAAACGAATAATAACCGTAAGTACATGACTAGCTATCCACGTTACAATATCTATGCCTATAAAACTTTGCAATTCTTCCTAAGACTTATTTTCAACATATATCAAACCTGATTTATTCGGTAATCCTATTGTTATTATGTTTCTTATTTCGCTTATTACGTTTGTAGTACTAACACTAAACTAACTCAAGTTTAGCCATATATAAATTACGAAATTTAGGCATTTGTATGTAGGTATTTAAGAAATGTATGGAGAAATTCAACGAGTTTATGTTCTTCGCAAACCTCAAGACAAAATGTGGACTCCCACAAAATCCTTCTCAAAGTTAAATTAGAAGTTTTGTAATTATCAAACTAACACACATTATGTTCAACAAACTACTCGCATACGTCTGTGGAAATGTGCTTCTAGCAAACTCCCATATTGGCATGTTATTGCATTGAATCTGCTGAACTTTGCATGTCGACGACTTACGATCATAGAACATACCATTGGGATTTTATGTCCCAGTATCATTTTATAAGAGAAGTAAGTGATGATTCATTTAGTGAGTTATAAAGATACAAAAATTAAGATGTGAACTTGTAACAACATATGAATGAATATATGAGTCATAAATTGAGAAACACACAAAAATGTTGACATAAGACATTGTAGAGAATAATTTTAATAATAATGTAAGAATTATTTGTTACTGTGCTGATAACTAACTAACTTTATGTGTTTTTTGGCGGTATTTCCAAAATAATCCAAATCTTGTGTGTTACTTTAGGGATATCTGGTAGCTGCAATGAAACACGTTTCAAGATATTATCGATTAAATGGCCTTTTAAGAGAGGTGGAGGAACATCTTGCATTCGCCGTGCGCTGTTATTCAAAGGCACAAGCCAAGATACCTACCATAGAATATACATGATGATAATGCATTTGCTGTTGTTATCCAATTAAGTTTCTAATGGAAATTCTTCTCTACGATATATTTGCATAAAATTAACTGGGATGATGAGACATGTTTCGGGTCTATATAGACCCATTATCAATCTAACATGGTTCTGTAAAAATAATAATAATTCAGTAAATTAATAATGATTAAATTATGTGTTTGATTAAAGGATATTTATGTATGATAGTTCAAGATGGCTACTAACAATAGGTAGGTACTCACGTGGAAAAAGAAAAAGAAAATGTATCCTGCAGATTTTTAAAACATCTTGTGTTACCAATGAAATGAAATAAAATTCTTAAAAAACTAATAAACTTAAATAATATCCCTTACATAACTATTCACCTATAAAATAATAAATTCAAATAAAAAATTAAAAATAAATAAAATTAAAATTAAAAGGAATTCTGGAAGGCTACATGTCTACTCTCCGGTGGTCTAAGTAAGAAAGAAAGAAAGTACTTTGAGCTACCTATAGATGAAACCGGTATAATATGTTAGAAGCGACATCTATTAATTAATAGAGAAGTGAATTCAAATGAAATAGTAGAAAGTTGCAAAATTAAAGAATGCAATATATATGATCAATGTTTAATAGAGGATAAGGTCAGGAGAAGCACAAAATGTGTTTATAAACAAACTCAAAAATTAAGTGAATCAAAGAAAGCTATACAATCAAAGTTGTTCAGTTCATTAAGTGAGATGACTAAGTAATTTTTATTATTAGAATTGATTTCAACACACACAAACGACCCTTCTCTGCGTGATGTAAAATTCTTATGTCATTAGTGATATCAAAATTGTGGTGACTATTGATTATGTGATTGGCAAAGGAACTATTTGAATTAATTTCATAAAAAGGTACAGTAAGAAACATAGATTTATATTTATTTATTATTTTTGAATGTTCTTCAACTCTAGTGATTATTTTCCTACCAGTCTGACCCACATATTTGGCGGAGCTAGTGGAAGTTGAACAAGAGATTTCATAGACTCCGGATTTATCTAGAGGACTGACTTTATCCTTGTTGTGAACTAGTTTCTTCTGTAAAGTGTTGTTAGTGAAAAAACAAACATTTAAATCATGGTTGTAACGTTTGAAGATGTTTTTTATATCTTGGGAGACTTTGCCAATAAATGGTATTGAGCAGTATCTAGGAGTTAATGTTGGGATAAGTAAATTTCTATTAGTGAATTTAATTAAATGTCTATGAAAAATTTTATTTATGAAACAAAGAGGGTAATTGTTATTTATATCAATTTGTTTAATAATATTTAATTCTTTTTTTAAATCGTCTTTATTCATGGGTATTGAGAAAAGTCTATGGAATAGTGAATTGAATGAACTTGTGGGAAATCGGATGACATGATGTGAACGGAATAATATTATCTGTATGTGTAGGTTTTCTATAAATTGAAAAAACGAAATTATTGTCAGCTTTTGTAATAAGAATATCCAGGAAGGGGAGACGATTATTGGTTTCAATTTCCATAGTGAATGAAATAGCTGGATGTAACGAATTCAAATAATTGAGTAATAGATCTAATTCGTTTAGATTACCATTAAATAATACTAGACAATCATCTACATATCTATAGTAAAAAATGATTTTGTCGTAGTGGATGAAGTTGCAAAGTTGTTTCTCTAGATTGCTCAAAAATATTTCAGCTAAAAGAGGAGATAGATTACTACCCATGGCCAAACCTGATAATTCTGCAAAGAATTGATTATTGAACCTAAAGAAGTTTTGTTTGAGGACCGTGTCCAGTAACTGACAACAATTATAGAAATTAGTGCCTGACTCAAATAGGAGATTTCTAACAAGATTGATGCAATCATCTGGTGGAATACTGGGATAGAGATTGACATCATCAAAGGATACTAATATGGAATCTTCAGGTATGACAATGTGAGAAATTTTGTTGGTTAGATCTTTAGAGTTTTTTATAGAATGAGGATTGTTGAATTCAGTCAGATCTCTAATTAATTTGTTTAACGAGGATGATAATTTAGAAGTGGGGGAATTACAGTAGGAAACTACCGGTCTGATAGGAATGTTATCTTTATGAATTTCAGGTAAGCCATACAACATTGGCGTGGAAGGATTCATGGGGATTAATTTATCTTTGTCTGAATTGTAGTGTAAGATTGTCTTGATGGTGGTATCGAGATCTTTTTTGACACGCCTAATATATTTGGTTGTGGGGTCTGATTCTAATTTGAGAAAACAATTAGGAGACAAGAAGTTTAGAACCTTGTTCACATAGTGAAGTAGGTTTAAAATGACAAGACAATATCCTTTATCAGCCTTTGTGACAATTAGATTATTATGTTTAATTTTGTTTATAATTGTATTAGAGATATATCTAAGTTTCTTTTCTTTATTGTTATATATAAGATTAGGATTAAATGTGAAATTTTTATTTAAAACTCGAGCAATATCGCTTCTAATTAACTCTTTATTTGAAAAATTTATGGTTTCAATAACATTCTCACACTCTACGGCTAAACGTTGGTAATCTTTCTTGTCATTGATCTTATGTACATTAAATTTTAGGCCTTGATTGAGAAGGTTCATTTCTTGTTCATTAAATGTTATGGATGAATTATTCTAGACTCTGGGATGGAAAACAAAATCTGAGAATTTGTTGTTTTGATATCTGTTATTGTGTTGATATGTATTGGAATTTAATCTGGATAATTTAGACAGTCACTTTTTGTGCTTCTCCTTACCTTTTAGTTCTATGTAATCAAGCAGATTTCTGTGCAAAGAATTCCATTAAAACATCACTCCACTTTGAGAATATGGACAGTTTCATCAAATTAAGTTTCTGTTGTCGTGAGCATAGTGATAATTTGAGGAGGTAACTGTCAGCATTAACTGTAAATGCCTAACATTTTTGGTTATATATATATACTTTACTATCTTTTTGTTTTCATTTGATCTTGAAGAGTGCATTACGCAACTTAGCACTCGCCATCATCAAATTATAGGAGGAATTAATCGATTAACACATAAGTAATAGGAGATATTGAATGATTAAAAAAATCTTTAAAAATTAGACGGTCTTGTTATGTTTTCTTTAACATACCTGCGGCGTCTCTTACACTTTGAAACATTATTATCAAGTTCAAATTTGCTACAAAAAACAATCTCACAAATATCTCGGTCGAGTTTGTTATTGGGCAATATCGGGTAAGTAGTTTCAAAATGGCGACCGTTCAATCATTTAAAAAAATTATCAAAAAAGAGCCGTATTGTAAATATCATCAAAAATAATTTTAGGTTATAGATAAATTCAGTACCTACAACTTTTGTTAAAAGCAATTTTTCATAAAATAAACAGGTAAAAAAATAAAAATTAATAAAGAAAAATAGCAAATGTTGATAAAACATGAACACTCAATATAAATTTGATGTAATTGTACATTTTCTGGAGATCTTAATATAGACCCTGATTAAAAAAATATATAGTACATTTATTGAAAAGAAAAAGGCGAAAAAAAAAATTCTGCCTTGAAGTGGACATTAGTCAAGCCTGAAATATGAAATGTATGTTTCCGCGATATTTTGAAATCTCTGAAGTATAAGCCACGTGTTATCTTCTTTGGTGAATCTTTATTAAGTTTGATGACTAATGGTATCTACACTCAAAAGTGTGAAATATTTTTGTTACAAGAAATTGATTGACTGTATTTGTTGGTACACAGAAAAATACAAAATAATATTAACATAATTGGTGCTGGTCAACTGCACAACTTCAAAATCAACAAAAAATATATACCTATGTTAAATTCTTAATCGTCCTTTTAGTGATAGAGGTAGTTTGTGATCTTTCTATCATTAATTTAATTAATTGATTTATCATTAATTAGTTATAAGTAGTCTATCCAAAATAAGAAAGACGTGACTTAATTTTTATACCATAGAATGTATTCAAATCACCCAAACAGAGCAGCATTTGTAACATTTTTGACACTGTTAAATGAACTAGAAGTGTTCAATATCGAAAACCCATTAGAATGGAACTTATGACAGAAAACAAAGACTTTCTATAAAATAAAAGAGCTTTTTGTTGGGGATGCAGTCATTTGATAAATAAAATTTCTTGAGAATATGTATTCTCTTCGGCAGGGCAGAATTTGTGGGTTTAGGAGAAACTAACTACATTCAGCATACAGAAAATATTTCATAACCATAAATCTGAAATGTCATTTTGTTTGTAAATAGAAGTAATACACACGAATATAAAAAGGATTCATATCGTTATTTGTATAACTGTGATACATTGGTTGGTTGGTCTTACCGTATTTGGTTGATGATGGAATGACTCACCGGAGTGTGTTTATTGACCTGAGAACAAGAAAAAGACTATTAACGTTATTTATAACTGTAAGCGGTGCCAATTTTAATTGGTCATCATTATATTATGTGTCAGGCAAAAATCAGTTGTCGATATAGTGAGTTATTTCTATCTAATTGACATTAATTTGTCTCATGAACTTCTGGTATAAAGACATGTAAGTCACAGCTTATAATATGCAGATGATTGAAATCTCCATATTAAACACAATTCAAGGTTATTATGAGCTATAATGTCGAATAAATTGCCCCTCTGTATATATTACCACTTACCAATGAATCTTATTTTCATATGTCTCTATAATATATTTTCATTTAGATCAATAATTAAGGGCAAGTTTTGACATTTGTTTATAAGTGTTGGGTGTAGATATGTAGAAATTCAAGAAAAGAAATCCCGTTCTATTCTCTTTATCCTGGTGTTCTTAAATTGTAAACTTGTAAAATGGAATTTTAATATCATGAATTTTAGAAATACTTCACATCATAGTTTTGTTTTTATAATAAACACTTACATTTGATATCCATGACATATAAATTCTGATAAAAAAATCTCACTTTGAGTTTGCTACACATAATATGGTACTTCAATAAAACATGCTAATTTCTCATCTTGAAAAGTTTGCCACATTAAATTGACGAAACATATTTATCACACTATTATGCATGCTCTATGACTTTCTCTTTTTTTCACTTTTGGTACCACTAGATCAAATTTTGTTCTTTCACTATCATAAAAATTTCTACCTCTGGGTAGCTTAGTTCACCGTAAGAGTACCTAGTACAAAAAAGTCAACAATTTTAGTGAAAAAGAATTTATGGTAATCCAAAGTTAACAACTACAATATATCATTTCCTAAGCTTCGAGTATTAAAACGCATATTTGGACTCCCAGAATTTTTGAAATTAAAAACTCTAAGATTAGAGTAGGTAGGTACATACTGCCTTTTCCATAGCACAGTACGCTACTCATAACTTCTTTTGTGTCTTTAGTGGTTGTTCCCCTTCTTTCGCAAACAAGTATTGATTCAGGGCAGTACTTATCGTGACATATTATCGGTCCTAAAATATAAATAAGCTGTGTTCTTTTTTTTAAAATAACAAAACTATTTAAAATCGAAGTGTTTTTTGTCGCGGCAAGATCAAAAATAAACTGTATGAATTAAGAAAATTGACCATTTTCCACGTAAGCTTTGATGTGATTGATAATCTGAAACTAATGATTCATGAAATACAAACGCCATTAAAATAATATCTTATAGCATAGCATAATTATGCAGAATCAAAGATAATGCTTCCATTATCTTTGGCAGAGTGTACACGTTTTAATTTTTGAAATAAAACGGATATTCATAGAAGAAAAACTTGCATTGGGATTTTGATAGCAATGATAAGCAAAAACGGAGTAATAGACGGATGTAACTCGGAAATTGTGGAAGCTTTAGAGCATTTTTCAATTTAAAGGTATCTGGAGGTGATCTGTGAGATTCTGCAAGTGTTAGAAATTAAATCGATGCCACCAGTTGGTATTAACGAACCAATAATTGATACTTTATGGTTATATATGTTAAAGTCCCTCTCTTGGCTGTAGCACACTAGACCTGTGATGCCATCAAGGAGTGAGCAAGGATTCTTCTATGAGTGTTCTGCATGCAATACCATCAATTGTCAAGTATTAACTCACCGATTGATAACAACATTCTATCGCACTTTTGCTCAACAGTCATGAGTCATGACTGATGGTTGACGGTTTCTGAGGCAAATCTCTTGGAAGAAAGGACATCGGAGAAATATAAATAGTTCTACATATTTAAAGTGAGATTTATATGATTCTGTAAAGACTCAATAATGCAGTGGAAATAACATTTTGCAAAAACTAGGACCAGCTTTATCAGTAATTTTATTTTACCGTTACTGTAGTACTTTTGGAGTTGAAGCCAAGATCTATCTACCAATAACAGATGATCCTGTAGCACCTCATCTGTTTCAATAGGTCAGCTTTTGTAAAAAGTTATTTATATTTTCTAGAAATATTTAATTTTGACTAATATTAATTACAGTTTGTATATAACATGGTAAATAAACTATGTGTCTGTTGATAATGTCGAAGTAATTATAAAGTGAAAACAAACTACGAGGCCTGATTAAGCCAGTCGGTAAATCAAGGGTGTGTTTACAATTTGCGTTTCATAGGATAAAGATTTGGTAATGGGATCCCCATTTCAGAAACAGCGAGAACAAGGGTCTGCACAGGAGGTGAAATTGTCGTGAGACGACGCATAAGGGGTTTCCGACGTTAATTTAAAAAGTTGGCAGAAGCAGATTAGAGTGGGCGGCGGCATTTGCCTCTTTCACCCCCCACAACCAGGCCGCCCATATTCCCCAGGATGAGATGCGACGGCGGTGGCGGCAGTGGCAAGCAAACGAGAAAAACATCACGCCTCGAGTCTTACCGAAAATTTCCCACACAAATTATCATCACATTAAAGAAAGATAATCTCTGTGTTCCACAACGGTTAGCAAAACTTTTTACGACTAATAGGAATTGTGAAGTTTTTAAAACACAGTGATATTTTGGAATGGAGGGCTTTTTGTCTAATATATTCGCACACAGAGCGAGACAGAAACTTTTGGAAAAGTTCCAGAGGCACGAGTACAGCAGAAGCAGGAGGTGATCGCAAAAAATTCCTACCATTTCGGCATTCACAACACCTGTGGGTATAATAATATTATTTATCTCTTCCACCGGCAATGGGGACCGATTTAAATGTGCACCGGAAGAGACACGGGTCGGAGGTGGTTGGAGTGTTTCTGGAATTAAATGCATATCTCCATTTTTCCGGGCCCTGTTGTGCTGAATTTGTTTATTATATACCTGAAATATTATAAATGTTTTATAGTTTCGCTACGCAGGCAAGAAGGAGGCGATAAAGAAATTTGAGACATAATATGCAAAGTCTAATATGTATACAAATTCTGTTTCCACTGTGCTTTTATTAGGGCACTATTTCTTTCTTTTCACACATTCACATACTTCTATGACACTGTTTTACTTTCCTACACACTATCCCTAGTAACTATTTATCCGGCGTTCAATAGATCTTTACGTTTTGGAAATTACTGTGCTCATTTTTCTGCATGTCTGAGACAAGATTATCTTACACTCCAAAGTCATGTTTTCATTGGTTATTTTTATTATGAGTTTAAGGATTGTTATGAAACTTGTCTCAAGATTTCTTCTAGAAGCCCTGTCTTGAGAAGTTTTATATATTACTTACTTGCGTCTTGAGCACTCCAATGCACCTCACAGCTCCAGGCCTCCAAGACAAAACAGGGAATTATCCAAATTAATTAATTATACTTATAAGTTAAGTTAGGTTAGGTTAGGTTAGGAAATTTAACCTCGCAAACACATACTTTAACTTGTGCTTATAAAACTAATTGTTAAAGAACTTTAAATCTAAGTGTCTAAGGGCCGATTTCGTAATCAAATTTAGGGCCGATTTCATAATGAATCCTTAATGGGAGATTAGTTAATTCTTCAATTTGTTCAACTCATATCTCGATGACGGAATAAGAAGAGTGCATTTTTCCATAAGTTTTGCATCATTAGTCACCTTATCTTTTGTCCTTTTAAAGTAACTTTAAATTATATGACCAACCAAAAAAAAAAGAAATTTTTAATCTAGGATTAAAACTAATAGGAGATTAAATTTGATTATGAAATCGGCCCTTAATTTCCTATTAATTTTAATCCAACATTAAATTTTTTATACTCTTTTTGATAGGACATATAATTCAAAGTTAATTTGAAAGAACGAAAGATATGGTGAATGACGTATAAGTTATTAAAATATGCACTATTTTATTCCGTCATCAAGATATTAGTTAAACAAATTAAATAAAACAAGTTAAATATAAAAAGTGTTCGGCTCTTACGTATCATAATTTGGCATTTGGAATAATAGCACAGGAGAATTATTTTGGCTTTAGAAATCGGTTGCCTTAAATAATTTAAATTGAATGTATAACTTAGCACTGTACTGCATTACCCATGTGATAAAAAATGTACTCTAACCATTAATTAAAACGAGCTACGATTTAAGTTGTAATAGAGTTTAAAGAAAAGTAGAAGTATTAATAATCGAGTATTATAAGTGAACGTGACACCTTATCTCTGATGTGCCAGTGATAGGCTGTTAATTTCAGTGAATGATAGACAGTATCAACCATAAGTAGCTGACGTTAGGATCTGGGAGGAATAGGAAATTATTGCAGAGCAGAGCACAAGCAAGGCAGAAATACTTGAATGAAAAAGATAAACAATATCTAAAATAATTAGGGCCGATTTCATAATCAAATTTAATGTCCTATTTATTTGATTCCAACATTAAAAATTTCATAAATTTTGTGATTGGTCATTTGAAGTTACTATAAAAGATCGTAAGATAACGTGATTGACGTTGTAAAAGTTACAAAAAAATGCATTATTTTTATTCCGTCATCAAGATATGGGTTACACAAATTGAAGAATTAAATAATCTTCCATTAACGATTCATTATGAAATCGGCCATTAGCCTCTAAAATTATGATAATATATATGTTTTCTACTACCTGCGAACTGAGGGATGCGTTCGCAGTAGTTCGACATGTAAAATATCCATTCGAACAGTTTGAAAAAGGCTCAACTATGATGGATTGGAAAGTAGTATGAGAGCTGCTTACTACAGAACAACAATACAATTTACTATAGGTAGTTATATGTATATTTTTTACAAAAAATTTGACCAACTTTATTAGTTGTTGCACTGATAAATATTTTTAACAAAAAATTGGACCGAAGTTATTAGTTGGTACACTGAAAATATAAAATAATATTAATTCTATTGGTGCTGTTACTTTTGAAGTTGTGCAGTTGTAGTTAGATTGACAACTTTTGGCACCAACTTCACAAGTAGCAGCACCAATAGAATTAATATTATTTTATATTTTTCAGTGTACCAACTAATAACGTCGGTCCAATTTTTTGTAAAAAATATTTATGGGCGGTTTTCGGAGGGAGGGTGATTTCTGAAAGAGACAGTCGAATTGTATACCTCCTCCGTTCGGGGTTCGTCGGTCAAAAAATAAAAAATAATATTAGTTCTATTGGTGCTGGTTCTTTTGGAGTTGGTGCCTACAACAACAAACTACAACGGCACAACCTCAAAATTACCTGCATCAATAGAATTAATGATATTCTGTATTTTTCAGTGCAACAACTAATAAAGTCGGTCCAACTTTTTGTAAAAAATATTTATTTTACATTTTTGAGTGTAACATTATTCATGAAAATTGTTGAAAGTTCACTAATACCCAAAAAGATATAGGCTTACCTTGTACTTATTATTTATTATTCAGAGATCACAAAACATCTCCGCGAAAAATATATATTTCAGAATTTACTGCTGTAAATCGAAAACCGTAACTCAATTTAAATGTAGCTACATTTAATCTTTTCTTTAATTTGGTTGTCTCATATTTTCAATTTTCGAAAAAAATGCTCTTCCACATAGCGGAAATACCTACGCATATCACATATTTCAGAATTTACGTATATAGTCCCCTTTATAATTTTCAAATTTCGAATTTTTGATTTTCGGACAAATTTGCCCCTTCCACATAGCTGAAACACATATTTCAGACTTTAACGCGGAATCTATGATTATTTTCAAAAATGTCCAATCCAAACATTTCCGGATATTTCATCAATTCTGCCGTCTCGGATTTTCAATTTTCTAGAAAAATTGCCCCCTCCACCCCCTGCGGTGGCGGTTTTTGGTGGGAAGAAATTTTGGATTTGATTTTCTCAATATGGGACCATTTCTCAATTCCTCTCTTTCAAATGAAACAAAAATCGTCTAAATCAGAGTACATTTACTACGCAAAACCTGCGAACAGTAATTAAAAAGCAAACATACAATCGAATTGTATACCTTCTCCTATATACCTAGAATACTAATTCCTTGTGGACAAGAACATATTTGAAGGATACAAAAGGTCTGTTTTGCCCTGTGTAAATGCTCCAAATATCCTTTTTTGTGGCGACTCAGTGATGTTTTATGGACGAATTTGTTTTGATGTTCAGGCAAATATCATCATCATCATCAGAGAAAGTTTAATTGCGTTATTGGTTTATTGTTAATATGCTCTTCAGGCTGTTAAAGTATATTGACTTAAAAAATCATAATTTTTGTAAACGCTTTAATTAGCAAAAACTGGTATGTTTCTTAAATTTACTACCATTACATGTCACCAAGGAATAAACAGCGATAATAATATAAAAACTGCTTTTGTTGTCGGTCTCTTAGGACAGGAAATATTTTAAAACTATCTTAAGACATATTGGGAACATTTCAAATAGAAATGTACCTATTGCGGTCGTTTTTACTTTCTGATTTCAATAAAATAGTTCAAAGCGATGGTGTTACATGTTAATAAGAAAGTCCGAAAATGATTTCTTTTTTCGAAAGTTTATACATATATTATTTTTACAAAATTTGTAAATACGATAGACGTCGCCATTTTTTAAAGATATCAGGTTGAACTCGTTAATGGGCATGATCAGACTTTTAGTTTCAAAATGGCGGCTGACTGAAACTGAAAAAGAACTTAATGCTTAAATGTCATCAAATATATTTCTGAGCTATAGATATGGGCTGTCCCTAAAATTTTGATTTGAAAGACGTTCACCTAATAGTGATAGAAAAATAATAAAAATCAAAAACCTTGAAATTTACAGACCTTCCAAACCCATGAGGTATACAATTCGTCTATTTTTATGTCTGTTCGCGTCTTGTATATTAAACGTGCTCCGATTTTCATGATTTTGTTCTCATTTGAAAGATGACTATTGAGTATTGTTCCCAAAATCCACATTCAGCATGTTTTTTCCCCCAAAAACTTCTCCAAAGCAGGTAGAAGGAGCATTTTCTTCCGAAAATCGAAAACTTAAGAGGATAAAATTGAAGAAGAGACACATCATAGGTTTCCGAGTTACAGCAGTGTTACAGTCTGAAGTATATGTGTTTCCGGAATGTGGAGGGTGCAATTTTTTTGGAGAATTGAATATATGAGACGGCCAAATTCAAAGAGCGATTATATATAGCAACATTTAAATTGGACATCTTCTTTGATGGACGTTGTACGTTAATCGATGTTGATGACTAATCTCTGGCTAACTATAACTGCACAACTTGAAAATTAGCAGTACCAAAAGAATTAATTTTACTTTGTATTTTTCAGTGTAAATAATAAAGTCGCTCCTATTTTTTTTTTAAATATTACTATAGAAGCCAATTCATCTTTCTGAACAAAGTATACTACCTTTATTTTCCAACCCATGACGTTGTCCGCCTTCAAAAAGCATCTCAAGAACAGGGTAATCCAGTAAGATCTGGCTTGAAGGTTTGTGTGGCGGGGGGCTATCATTGCGGGCGTAACGGGCCTTCAAGGGTATATGTAGCCTCTATACTTTTTTCTGGACATAATATAAAGAGCAAGTGCTTGTCGACAGTGGATCTGAATGGCTTAGGAAGATTGATGTTCGACTCTTTACAAAGTCCCTGGCGTGAGTATCCATTCTCTTTTTTCTCACTGCGTATTGGCTTTTCTGGTGAATCGACGGGACTTACAACAAAAATTTATTTCATTTTGTCCTCCAAAGACAATTTAAATTATTCTGACAGAAATAACAAGTTCCTGAAAATGTTCCATTGATATTTTAAACCTGTAAGGTGAAAAACACTTACTCTATAGTGGTGAAGATTATTGTAGCTATTAATAGAAGAAATAGTGTAGCTAATAATGATCTAAATTGAAGAAATAAGAAATAATTATTATCATAAATTCATGAATTCCTATCCAAAAAAGTTGGTTTGTATTCAAGTACTATGTTTGTATGTACAAAAACCAAGAGTTACGAGATGGCCACAATTTTGCAACAATTCTTATTCTTGCGTAGATCCGATGGAGAAACGAAACATTATTAAGATAATTTAGGTGTCTGTCTGTTCTTTTACCAGTTTGTAATTGAAAGCTCTTATTCACTCCTTGAAGTGAAAATGATACTACTATTTTTAAGTATCAAAACTCTGTTGATATGATAAATATAAATATGATCTTATACGATTGTCCACTTTTAAAATATCTTTAGTGACAATTATTTATAAATTATCTCTAATGATTAACACATTTTCCACAATCTGGAAGAAAGGTAATGAGATATCTATACTCAAAAACCATCTTCGGAAGTAGATATATGGGGATATTCGTCCAATAAGCGTTTAATGTACGTTATCAAAGACACTGGAGAAAATATCATATAGATAAATCATATACTCTACTTTTTTTCTTATAATATATTTCCAATAAACTAATCTGGGTTTCAAAAGGATCATAGTTGCACCAAAGCCTTGGCCAATTTCACAAGCGACATTTACAGGACAATTTAGTATGCACTCTTATCTTTATTTGCTTACACAAAGGCTTTCGATATGGTATGTCTTAACTGATCGTTGCCATTCTAGGATAGTTGGGGTTTGCGCCGGAATCATGTAAGGTAATTGAAAACTAACAAATCGATCTCAGGCTGCGATCGGTGAATTAAATTCCTCAAATTTTGTTGACGTGGTGAGGGGCCTTGCCATAGAGTTTCACTAGACCAATGCTTTTTATTCTCGACACATCTCAATTCCACAAGAGTAGGTACATTCTGGAATCAACTTTGCCTTTAGCTTTGCATTGGTTATGTTATTATATTTTGCATAAAATAAAGTTTTTATAACCATTATCATATTTATAAGTTTATCAAGTGAATAATATCAAAATACTACCTATGTATATTTTTTGTAATTTTAAAATGTAAATCCTAGAAAATATTTACAAAACTCACTAGAAATAGAATGTCTCCCCAAAGCTGCTGAGCCTTTGAACTTTAAAATTATTAGGATTATAGAACTCCACTCATAGTTTACAGGAAATCCTATACAAAGATCCTCAGTAATGAACCTTATCAATGCGGACCTTACTCGTATTTCATCACTTTTTCTTTTGTAATGTCGATGAAAATACGTCGGGGAGATTCTGGAATATGTGAATACATTATTGGCATTGGAAGAGGTAGTTCTTTTTGATTTACGTACGAATAAATTCACACATGGCTATATCATATCTACATCATTAGAAGTGTCGTCATTCCATTATTTTTTTTATTTCTAAAGGCTTAAAGAAGCAACATGATAACCTTTGGAAATCAGCAAGAATTATTGAAATTATGACAGGTCAAAGCCAATAACTTTTGATGTTTGTGTCTCAACGTTACAATATAATAATAGTAATAAAATATTATTTACCAATAATCAAAAACTTATTTAAAAAGTTTCATACTATATATCTGTCTATCCCTAAAATTTAATTTTTCCCATTCACTATTACTCACAACAAAAGGCATTATTGACTCGTTAGAAACATTATTTTAAAAGATAGCATAAGAAATATCAAAAACTCATTAACCAAGATTTGATTCTAAAGGAGCGATCGAGTTTATGTCTATTTAAACTATACATCCCTATACTGTAACCTACCCTACTGCAGCAAATTCTGATCTTTGTAAGTACCTACGTACTAAAAAGTTGAGTTTTGATAATTTTGTTAATTTAGTTATGTTATCCACCAGAAAATAATGTGAATAAAGAATATGTTATTATCCCACTTTAACTTGTTTTCAGCGTAATTAAATAAGAGTTATTCAAGTTCAAGATCTCTAGAACTCAGAACATTATATAACAGTGTATGAACTCATCTGTCAGGTATGGAAAGAAGAGCAAATACCAACCCCCTGGAAATAAGGTATTATAATACCCAAACATAAATGGGCGATAAAACATGCTGCGCAAACTATAGGGGTATATCTCTTATTAACACGGGGTACAAGGTCTTCTCTCTAATGCTACTAACTGCATGCGTGGAATATCAGATAGGAGACTACCAGTGTGGATTTAGGAGTAATCGATCAACAGTAGATCAAATATTCACTATTAGGTTCTTAATCGAAAAATGTTCTGAATACAACAGAACATTACACCAGCTATTTAAAGACTTGAAACAAGCATAGTTGCGGAATGCCACGGCTGAACAGGGCATACCGAAAAACCTTATCAATCTTACAAAAGCTTGTGTGAAATGATCTGTTAGCGCAGTAAGACTTGATGGAAAGATGTCAACCGTCTTTACTGTCAACAGTGGTCTTAAACAGGGAGCTGCATTATCCCCAATTCTCTTTAATATCGCTTTGGAGAGCATCGTGCGTAAGGCAAATACAGAAACGCTTATCTTTAGAAATCAAGGTCCCCGAATTATACTGGCTTTTGCAGATGATATGGATACAGTGGGAAATTCAACCATTAATGTAAAAGAAGATTTCAAGTGCAGCAAAAGAAGTTGGCCTACGAATCAATGAAGATAAAAGCAAATACATGGCTACAACAAGAACAGAATTGCGAGACAGATTAGGACAGAACGTGACAATGGATCACTACAATTTTGAAAGAGTTCAGCAATTTAAATATTTGGGAGATACGATCACTTCCGACAACAACATGACAGAAGAGATTAACAACAGAATACAAGGAAGTAATCGCTGTCTCTTTGCGTTACAAAAATTAATGAAATCGAAAAATGTATCCCACCGTACGAAAATAAGAATCTATCATTCAGTTATAAGACCTATAATGACATATGCATGCGAAACATGGACTGTGACAAAACAAAATGAAAACAGACTGAGGATTGCTAAAAGAAGAATTCTAAGAGGGATATACGGACCAATCAAGGACAACACCAGACATGAGTACCGAATGAGAACTAACAGGGAATTGGAAGAACTGTACAACCAGCCAGATATCGTGAAACTAATTAAAGCAGAAGGACTAAGATTGGCTGGTCATTTTAGAAGACAGGATCAACGTGTCGTCAGATTGGTATGGGAAGAGACCCCAGAAGGAAAGCGGCCGCTAGGAAAACCAAGAATGCGGTGGAGAGATAATATTGAAGCGGACTTACGGACACTAAATGTCGAATGACCAGAAGAATTAATGATGGACCGCAACAAGTGGAGGCAAATCGTAAAGTCAGCCAAGACCCACCCAGGGTTGTATTGCTACGGAGAGAGAGAGTATGAATAAAGTTATTTTCAACTGCAGAAAACTTTTCTGGTTCTAAATTTTACCTGATTATATGATATTATTGAATTTAATAGTTCTTGATAGATTTATTGACTTAATTTCGCTTCTATCATCTACACCAACAACATGAATTATCAATTCAGGGAATGTTAACAAAACCTAATATTATTGTGTAATATATTATATGCTGTATAATAATTTAATATCTGGGTGACCGAGCTTTGCTCGAGTAACACAGGATTTAGGGTGAGTCTTAGTTACTGAGAATGTTTAATCTCAGTTCAAAAATGTTGCATATTTCTAGTTAAAATGTATTTCGCCCGGTAGATCGGTAAATACTGCTGTTATCGTTCACATAGCTCTGAAGTTATAGACACCAGAAATCAGCTCTATCACAAATCGACATCTCGACCCCCTTATACTGAAATTTTTATCAAAATCTGTAGAACCAATCAATTAAAAGTTTATGGATCTCGAGGGTGACACCCTCGCGTTTTATGTGGTACGCCAGTTATATAGATAATCTTAAAAAATAGAAACTTATCTATATACCAAATTTGATCAAAATCCTTTGAGTTTGAGTCGTTTCCGAAAAAAAATGTATATATATTGGTCCTTCAAATAGACTAGACTAACTAGAGTACATCTACAAAATACGATATTATTTGCCGCTAACTTATGACCAGTGCTCGACTTAGCAAAAATTCCATATACAATAAATATGGATAAATGGACAAGGCAATCATCTATTCATTATTTGAAAAATAATAAAACGGGTCAGAATAACAGATGTGATTAATCGCTCTCGGGCTGACAAAGGCACCACATTTTGGCGACAATATAACAACTCAGTTATTGCACAAAGAAATCAAACTTTCATTCGCTTCTCTATTTCTGCAGGATGTTTCTATAAACTTTTAATGTTGATTTATCTAGCAATTCTGGGTAAATGGTTTTTGCACATGCCATGAACCATTTATTTTAACATGTTTGTCGAGTAATTGCAACTCACAAGAAGTTAGTGATTGTATGTTATTTGGTCGAGTAAATAATGTTTTTACTCCACCATCGATCTTACTGCATTTGAAAACTTTTGGTTAGCACAAGATAAGTGAACGCATAATTTGTTTTTTATTATCTGTTTCACCATCTCGAGCTACAATGTTAAATCCTACACAATTTAGGTTTAATACCATATTTATGGTCATGGTAATAGAAGCAAAGACATATCAATAAGAGCTTCCTGGTTTTAGTATTAAGGTATTTACAACTTTAAATTTTCAAATTTGTAGCCTAGATTTGAGGTACCTATTTTATTATTAAACGCATCGTAAATCGTAAACATGTTATGTATATACCCTTTTAAATCTTTTTCGGTAAACATTAAAATTCAGCTACTTAACTTGCTAATGGAATTTGAAACAACGATTGAATTTTAAGAATATTCTACTTTGTAGCGTCAGAGAAGAAGTTGTATAAACTAAACTATTTCCGATAAACTCTGCATAAGCAAAAGAATGCTCGCCGTCAAAGCACAGTTCTCCTGAGCCATGTCTGCGAATGTTGCGTACCTTTACTTTTATTTCTAATTAAGGGAAACAATATCCCTTTGAGCGCCTTGAGGGAGTTTTCCAGCCTTTTTTCGATGTAAATACTTCATTTTCTTAGCTTATGTATAATGCTTTGTAAACGTATTATCAGAATGGCATAATGATCAATACATGGCAGGTTCACCATTTAAAATAATATTATGCAATTCTAAAATGAGCCCATAGTTCACTGGTCCATGTAAAGATAAAACATTTTTTAAATTACAGTTTTTTACACTGAAATTTATTGGACTCCTACCGGAAAATTAATTTGAAATCATAAAGCTTCATGCAAAAAATGATTTATATTAACAAAATTATTCATTTCACAATTATTCTACTATAACTAATGACTTATTGAGACCTCTCAAATAAATCTAGTCTTAAGACCGGAGAGAACACAGAGAAACTCAATTCAAGTGAAATCCGTAGAGACTAATTATACCTACGGAAATTTTCATAATCCACCCAGATATAATCAGATACGGCAGAGATCGTAAAAAAAAGTTGATAATCTCGGTACTACTCCTCCCAGAAAGGAAAAGCCTTTAAAGATAATCACCCATTTACGGAAGTTTCCCTGGTTTACAGGCCAGTCCAAGAAAAAAATCATCACATCTTATACCCACAACACAAACAGAAAATCGGACTACAAGATTCGATTCCATGTCCGTGCGCTGAAATAGGAGATATTTCTAAAATGAAAGTTGAACTACTAGAACTAGAAACAATCTTAATTTCATTCGAATTTACCAGATCAATTCCAAAGTATGTCTTTAACAAATTTATATTACATAAAGGTAGGTAATAAATCAAATTATTTATTAGTATTGCATAAATATTTTCTATGCATGACCGGACAAATTTATGCGGGCGAAGTATGCCACTTTACGGCCCGTGGACTACTTTAGCTCTCGAGGACAGTAAAGTAAATTTCTTTTTTTCTTTTCGAAATTCACATTACTATATACTTTATCTATTAGTATGAGAATATCTGGTACAATAAGCAAAATATAAATTTAAGAATGAATTTATATCATTAGCAACTTAATTTTCTTATGCTTGTAAATTTATATAAACACCATTTGAACAACTATATTGGATTTGCTATCTTGCTTTGTTGTAAGTTGCTACAAACTTCCACTAACTCCGTATGATTTGAGTGACTGCTAAATTGTATGTTCAAAAGGATTGGTAAAAAAATTTGGAAACTTAGCTTGGCGACTAGTAGAAGACATGTCAACATGTTGAGGATAGCCTCCCTCACCTGCATTAGCTAACAAAGTTGCTGAGAATCGTCGAAAACAATAGCCTGTATATGTTTAATATTTTGTAGCAGTTAGGCAATTGTAAATAAATTGACCGACGAACCCAAACGGAGGAGGTATACAATTCGACTGTTTGCTTTTTTTTTTGTTTGTGCGCGTGCTGTATATAGTAAACGTGCTCCAGTTTTGATGAAATCCATAAACAGCAAGAGAAAGCAGATTTTGCATTTTTTTATTTACAATGGTACGGAAGGAACCTTTCGCTGAGATCAACTCACACGTAACCACATTATTTCTATCATTCTTATTTAAAGCCATGATTTTAAGTTTGATGTAACGTAGATCATAGCTTAAATTTGATCCAGAATGCTGACAAGTAGGTACAGAGTAACGTCACCAGCCAAAGCCAATATGACCTGGTTTTGTACTGGAGTGTCGGCGCTATTTATAAAATATTGTTGTCTATAAACATCATACAAGATTGACTAATTTATAAAACCAGTAAAAGAAGGGAGGAAAACCAGCATGGTGTCAAAGTAGAAAAATAATTCCAAAGTTTCGAACATTTGTTTTTATAGTAGTCGCCGCCTGCAATAAACTTTCAAAATAAATTAATGCAGCATTGTCCACAAGACTTGTTTATATTTATTATCAAAAGTATTATTTATATTTAGCTATGACGTTTGGGTCTCTTACCTAGAATATTAAGATCAATTATTCTTTTATATTCTATTTGCATTAAGAGTTTCTTCTAATTTAAATAAAGATTTTATTATTACACAAAAATTATACTCTATATCTTTTTAAGAAATTGTATTAAATTGCAAAATACTTTTTGTCTTGAGCTATAAGAGAGATACCTAAGCGGCTTATATTTATTGTAGACTATTGCCCTTCATGACACTTTCCTCTCAAATCGCCGTCAAATGAGGGAGCTATCCACATTATATTGTTTGTCACAGAATAAAAACATTTGATTAACCAACCAAAATTTGGCATTTATAATTTCTAAGTTGTTTGTTCAGCGCCAAAAGGTAAAGTACTTATAGAAACTGCAGGAGCTCTATGCCACAAAAGGTATACAAAAACAGTCTCGTTACTACTCCTGACTACAAATCGTAATGATTTAATAATTACTCCACCCCTTCCGTGTTTCAGGTCTGGTGTCTGGTTTTTGAGCATAAAGGTACGGCTTTGTTTGCCACCGAAAGACTTTTGACTGCCTCTGAGGAACCCTCGGGGCAAAACCGAGTTCAGTCTCTTCCTTGTGTTCAATACAATATTAGTGAAATGCAGTGGTTTAATAAACTGGGTGTTTAGATAGTTCACTCAAAACAGATTGCTAACTCGCCGTTAATAATTTGAGATATTATTATGTATATTCGTATCAAAGCCTAGATCCGAGCAAAAAGATGAGAGATAAAATGTACGTCCAAAAATAGCATGACAACACAGCAAGAACATAATATGCCAATCAATGTTGAAATGAATCTTTTAAGCTTTGTTCTTATTATGAAGTTTATAAGTTAAAGTACAGGTAGGTATTCATTCACTTTATAGAGCAATTGTATTTAATAGGTCGTATAAAAGTTGGAACTAACATTTGAAATCAACAACTTCTATATTTATAAGGATTCCAAATTTCTCGGTGATACAATCCAAAAGTCTCCGCAATAACAGAGCCAAACCACTGAACGACGTGCGCGAAAACTTTTCATATAATAAGCAATTGTTATGAGCATAATAACGAATTCTTCTTATTTGGTTTACCTTTCAACCAGTGGGATAGATCTCTAAAAACCTCATAATATGTATGATTCAATGACCTATTAACAGAGATAGAAGGAACTGTAAACAATATTATTGTGTTGACATCATCACTTGGTCGGCCACGCCTCATCGCATATTTAAATACTTGGTGTTTTGGTTGTTTTTGAATATTCTATTACCTATATGCTTTGGTTTCAAAACTTGAAAAAATGAGTAGACGTTGCAAACTGTGCAATAAAATAGAATCCACAAACCCAGAAGTAGCTTTTCATCGAAGTAGACCGTCTAAATCAAAATTTGGTAACTTATATATTTGAATTTTGAAAGGAAATTATTGACATATAAACGTCGGTCACGGGCGTAGTAAAGAAATTATTACCTAATCATTGTTATTTCAATAAAGAGATTTTTATATTGTTTGCGCTTTTCAAATCCTAGACTTTAAAAAAGAATTATACCTACACACCTATTTAATAATATGAGTACGGGATAGGAACAAAAATCAATATCCATTTAAGGGTCAACTAAAATTGATAAGATAAACTTAAGCCAGTATGTATATAATAGGTATATATGTCAAAAACTATAACACGTGCGGAGCATGGATATAAATCTTCCTTGGGATTATTATATGAACTCAAGAAATTAAGCAAGTTTATTTGATGAAACATACAACTTTCGGATTTTGACTTTTTTACCAAGCTTCAGATTTATTTTGTGGTATTAATTATTTCGACGTACAGCAAATGAAACCTTAAAGACCGAGATGCCACTGGTGTCATATTTTCTATGCAAAAAGACGATTACAGTGAGGCGGGGTTTAGTTAAAACCGTTCTATCCCCCCTAATGACCGCTTCCACTGCTCACCCCCCTGGCCCGCAAAGATGTTGTCAACAAACAAAACGTATTTTGTCAATGAAGTGTTCTGTCTATTTCTGTTAATAGGTCATTGGTATGATTTATTTAGCCGTTGTTGCGCAGACATTCGTTATTGAAAATTCCTGATATATAGTCAAACAATAAAGCTCAACTGACTTTCGAAGTAACGAGCGATTAGGCGTTTCCACAACAAAGGAACAAAATGTTTACTTCTTTAAAATAAACTTTAGAAAATATTTACTTAAAGTCTTCATTCTGAGAGAAGTAACAACTTTTAATAGATAATAGAATTTCAAAAGCCTTAAGTTTGAACAATGAGATAAAATAGCGTCTAGGATCACTCACCGTACAAATCTTTATATATACTTCTCGTTTCAACTCCTGCTAATGACAGCTCTGTTGCTTGCAACTTCCATTTGTGTTTACGATTCTATTCTATCCTAGTATATCTTTCTCTGTCCTATACGCTCTGGCTTAAGATCCCACTTGCAGAAGCTTCTGCTGCCTGTACGGTTATATCTTAATATACATTTAGATGCTAGATAAGTATTATATATATTATCTTGTAGCAAAAAGTAGGCCATATAACTTCTTTTATTGCGGTTTGTTGTGTTTTTAGTCGAAGTAAGAAAAGAGAAAGATTAAGGCAGAATTTATTTCGCCATAATTTATTTATCTTGAAATCTCTACGACGAAGAAGTAGCAATAAAGTATTGTTTGCTAAGAATATGCGGAAACCTATAATATGTAACTTAGTTTAAATTGATTCATTCAAATCGTTGAGATTGGATGAGAGACGGTTGAGTTGGTACTAATTTATTGCTTCAAGTTTTGAACAAATACAGGGTCTCGTTAGTCGATCTTCATAGCAAAATTCCAGAATACCTTAGGTATACATATTTATCCAAATGTCAATAATGTATGAATAGTGGCTACCTCAAACTATCCAAAAATAAAAGATGATTTTTTAATAGGACCATTATATGGATTTTGTATACATGAGTCTCAAAAATTCTCGACATAGGATGGATACTTAAACTTGAAGATATCCTTTATATACGAATAAATGCGAAAGAGCTATTAGATCATTCCAAGCTGAAAAATGAATGAAGTGTTGTAATATTTTTTATATTGTAGGTCAAGATAGTTAGAAAATATTGGGTATATATTCACCCAGCACTGATCTAATACTCAAACTCTATGAATTACTAGTTTCTTCAACTTGACTCAAAATGCGACCGGGTAATGCTTCGAATGATTGAATTGCAATTCAGCAATTTGGAAATAAAAACTACCCGGTAAATGATTTTGTAATCCCGTATTGTAGGAACTTTTACTTGTTGTTCTTCGCTATTCACACTTCCTGACTACACGACCAACTTCAAACTTATGTAAATACAGGAAAAATATATAAGAAAAAAAGTAACAAATTATACTCAATACAGCCAAAGCAAAAGATAGTATAGAACCTAACTGCCGTCTCAGTTTTTTATTATAAAAAGTTAATTCAATGCAAGGAATTGCATTATTAAATTATAATTTTGTGATCTGGAAGTTCATTTGCTATCGAAGGTGTCTTTTTATGCAGTATTTATCTATTCTGCACCTTGATAATAATAATAATAATATTTATTAAGGAAAAAACAATTTAACAATAATATTAACAACGGGGAGTATCAAATGTAAATTACAAAATAGTTAAATGTGCACCTAGATTCCTAACAATCTGTATGTGCAAAAAAGTAAAGTTAGTATATTGCTTTGGATAAATTAAATAAATGATAAAAAGATATAACACAAGTTAGTCCTTATTTAGAAAAGGAAAAGAGAGAAAAGAGAAATATTATTCCCAACTATATAAAATAAAACGCATTTTTTAAAATTATAATCAAAATTATCAAAATATTGCAACTGCTCATAAGCTAAGTTTTATAATTTTTATAAATAAGAGGCCTACACAGTGTAGCAAATCTTTTGTAGTTTGTTATATTTTTTAAATATACCGGGAGAGAATCAAAAATTTTTGGAGCAAGGCTTTTTGTGAATCGTTGATTGCCATCCCTTCTATAAAAAGGAATAGCTAGGTTTTGGTTTGTTGTCTGTCGTGTTTGATAAGGGTGCAGAAGGTTTTTCTGCATATTTTTATTTTTGTATAAATACAGACAGCTGTTGTAGAAGTACAACATTCGAACATTAAATATTTCCACGCTATATAGGTGATCCGTGTGATATCGTTTTTGATTTTTTTGTTTTCGCAGCATGATTTTTTTTTAAATAAAGTTTTCTATAACATTTAGAGGTTCCAATGCATTAGTGTACATACCACCCCATACGATAATAGCATATTGCAATATTGACTCTACTAGTGATTTATAAATTATTCGGATCAGTGGTATGCTCATGAATTTACGTATTTCATACAATTTATAAACAAGTCGCCTGATTTTAGTACATAAGTTGATGACATAGATGGACCACTTTAGGTTTTTGTCAACTATGATATTTAATGCTTTTATACCTTCGATTATTTTGAAGGTTGTTCTAGGCAGTTGTAAGAATGTGAAGCTCGGTCTGTTAGTGTCAGTAAGAGATAATTAAATATATTTTAACTTGTTAAGCACTAGTTCATTAAAGTCAAGCCAATCTTTCACAACTCTAATACCCATTTCAGCCTTAGCTTTCACCCCTTGACAAGTGTCATCTTCAAAAATACGAACTGTGTCGGCAGCATACGATATAATAGTACCTTGTTTATTTAATTCCAGTAATGGAGTTAATGTAGATGATAAAGAGCAGCGGACCGAGAACCGTGCCTTGCGGAATTCCTACATGATTTTTTTGAAAATCACTAAGGTGGTCCTTTATCCTTACTTGTTGTACTCTATCCTATTGTTTGATTCATGAAATATGTTATATACTTTTTTCATGTCATTCGTGCTGTTAATTCCTTTTTCACGATAATACCTGGATTTGGCTTCATTGATAATACTGTTTAATTATTAATTATTTCTATATAGTTTGTATCTCTTGTTAAGGGCTACATTGTTCCTGTTTTTAATTAGACCTTTTTTTAGTTTCTCACGTTTCTTTATTGAGATTATAATAGCTTTGGTTATCCATGGTTTAATTTTATTATATTTTTGCCTTCTTAATGTCTTAGTCGTTTTACATTGTTCATAAAATTCATAAAACGTTTTATAAAAAATGCTCCATGCTGCTTTAGCATGAATCTCAGTCAGGACAGAGTATCATGTCTCTTGGCCTATGAGCTCCTTAAATTTTCTATGGTCAAAGATGATATTGTCTTTTCTAGAGATTGTGGTTTTTTATATGCCCTGTTGTACACTTGTAGATAAATAGGATAGTGATCCGTAGTATTATTATTTATTATAGCTGAGTCAAGGTTTATGTTCGTACTGTTTAGATTCTGCTTAATAAAAATATGGTCCAAACAGGAACTCGTGTCTTGTGTGACTCTGGTGAATGTGATAATATATGGCTTAAGCCCTAAAGACATAAGAAACGCTAGATAATTATTTGCAATCCGTGAATTATTGTTAAGAATATTAATATTCGTATCGCCCATAATGATTTTAAAATTTTTACTTGGTAGACCAATTAAAAAGTTTTCAAGATCTGTTACGATTTTTTGTTCTGAAGTAGAGGGTGATCTGTAACCTTGTAACCCTATTATTTCAATATGATAGCTAGGATTACTTTAAAGATTTTACAATCCCATAGCTCAGTGCAGACGGGAGGGTTCAAATTATCGATTATATTGTATTAATCTATTTAATTGTTGGATATTGGTACACCGTTTTCGGATAAAACTTAATGTTACGTATGTTCTTAACTATGAAAGAATGATCATATACATTTCTATAATCTGGGTTAATTTAATAGTGAAGTGAATGTCCTTACTTATGACTCAAAAAAAGAATGGTGGTATACGTCTACCAGTTCCTGTTGAGGATATGAAGGGTAACAAAAACTATGTCTATGCTTATCTATGTATTTCTTATCTGGTCCACCTTCCAGGTCAGCATCCGTCAGGTAAACCGTTGCCAGCCGCTTCTACGGTTTGAATAGGACTTAAGGAACAGATTGATGTGATCCTACCAGCTTAGCGGTGTTGGGGATGAATATGACCAACTCCACAGGTGAGAAGGGTAAAGATAAAGAGGCCTATGAAGAAATAACCGGTTCAGGAATGTAAGAAGTAGTACGGTGTAAGAAAGGGGCACTGTATCTAGGCGTGTTATAAATTCCACACATACCTGTGATGGTGGATGGCCTCGGTCTGGATGAAAATGATCTTCCCACGGGTTCCGTGAGGGTGAAAGGTCGAAGAAAAGGATTTTCCACAAGAAGTGTGTAGCCGGCTTCCACCACAAACTACGTTTCCTTCGCCAATGTATCGACTTTCACAATTTAGATAATATATCCGCAGAAATTGCGCTACGTTCTCTTCCAACCACGTGGACCAGAGAATCTATTCTATCTGAGGTTAAGATTTTAAATGCCTTCAGTCTCGTTTCTCACACGGAACTGTTGGTACCTGGGGGGGGATCGATTGTCTCAAGACACGGAAGGGGAATGAGAAGGCCATCATGAATGATACTGGAGATGGAAGCAAATAATAGAGAAGTGTTCTTTCTCTTGAGAAGAAGAAGAATATGGAGCTGTGAAATAATTGGATATCTTCATAGAGGTCGCTGACTGGAAGGTAAGATCAGGGTGTTTTGCTGAATTTATTGAACTAATTATTTCCCTTTGTTCTAGGAGGCCCCTATTTCTTGGGTCTGAAGAACTTGATGTGAGATATATTCATATCGTGTGCTTATTTACAGTGCTTAAAATAAATATTATGTTCCTATCTAAGTCTTATTTCGAGCTTAACATTAAATAAATTAATACCTATATAAAAAACAAAATGCGGTAAACAAAAGGAATATGAACGGTAACAACTCCCCCCTTACCAAAAAAAAAGTTTTTATTCTACCAAGAAAAACTTTCCTTGCGATCTACTTCCTTCCACCTCAATTTTGATCTTCCTCGTCCGTTAAGACATCAGGAGGATGCGCTTTCAAATCTTTTGCATGCCAAATTCCGACCTTAGTATCATTTTGGGTCTTAAGCTCATAGGACCATGGCGAGAGTACTTTTGAGATAACGAAGGGTCCAGAATATCTGTGAGCCAGCTTAGCTGTAAACTTCTTCGATGCATCAGACATAACGTAATTGCGCTTCCAAACATTCTGCCCCTCTGAGAATGTATCACGTCTCCTGCGTAAATTATATTGTTTGCTACTCTTCCCATAAGCTTTGCCCAGTCGTTGAGACACATCATGGAATACCCTTTCTAGAGCTCTAGACTTGTTTTCCGCATCAAATCCTTGAGTTGTTTGAGGTCTATGTTGATTACCTTTGTATTGGATTTCACGTCCAAAGTTGATGAAATTTGGGGTAAGTCCCGTTGACTCGTGCTTTGCTGATCTGATCGCCGATGCAACTTTGGGCAGATATCGGTCCCACAAGCGATGGTTGTCCGCTACGTATGCGGAAAGCATTGTCTTTATGACCCTATGGGTTCTCTCTACTGGGTTACTCTGAGGATGGTAGTTGGGAGTATAACGAATCTTTACTCCATACTCCTCTAACTTGGACTTGAAAACTGCGCTAGTGAACTGTTTGCCATTATCTGTGATTATACTTCTAGGAGCACCGAACAGTAAGATCACCTGATCCTCAAAAATCGAAGAAATTATCTTTCCAGTTGCTTTGCGTAGGGGAAAGAGAAGTGTAAATTTACTGAAACAGTCACAAACCGAAAATATAAAGGAGTAACCGGCCGTCGTTCGAGGTAGTGGACCTACAAGATCTATGCTCAATAACTGCCATGGTCGATCCAGTGTTGGAGTGAGGCTGAGCATTTGGCCAGCAGGCTTTTGCTGTTCTGACTTAGTCTGCAGACAGACTTTACAATGACGGATATATCTAGCTACATCTGACTTCATCTGGGGCCAATAGTACGTATTGGAGATGCGTCCAAACGTCTTGAGTATTCCTAGATGTCCACAGGTAGGCGGATCATGGTGAGTTTGGATTATCTCGGATCTTTTTTCTTTGGGTACCACCATGAGCCATCCGTCCCGCTCCTCCAATTCAGGATAAGTAACTTTACCCAGTTTTAACAACTTCCCATGCTCGATTCTCCAGAGTGGAAATTTTTCAGGCTCCTTTTGAATCCTTTCGACCATCTTATTGTACCACCTATCGCGGACTGGTCCTGTATCGACCACACTCATAACTGGCACCGAACGAGAAAGCGTATCGGCCACCACATGATCTTTTCCCTTGCGGTGTACAATATCAAAGTCATATTGCTGGATACGAACCGCCCATCTTGCAATCCTCCCGACGGGATCTTTGATACTGTACAACCATTTAAGCGAATAGTGGTCCGTAACCACGGTAAACCGAGTACCTTCGATATAGGGTCTCAACTCCTCGATCGCAAAAAGAACCGCGAGGCATTCCTTTTCTGTGGTGCTATATTTGCGTTCATTTCGGTTAAGGGAGCGGCTCAAGTAACAAATGACTTTTTCAGTCCCTTCTTGTACCTGTGACAGGATTGCACCCAAGCCATAGTCAGAGGCATCGCACTGTATAGTAAACGGTTTATCAAAGTCAGGGCAGGTTAAAATTGGGGCGGAGACTAGATGAGTTTTGATAGTACCCAGGGCTTCTTGACATTTTTCGTCCCAGTGAAACTTTCTATCTTTACGTAGCAGGTCGGTCATTGGGGCAATCACTGTGGAGAAATCCTTAACAAATCTTCGATACCAGGATGCTAAACCCACAATACGTCTTACTTCCGAAACTGTTTTTGGTGCCGGAATGTTCACAATAGCCTCTACTTTTTCGGGATCCACCATCAGGCCCGATGCATTAACGACGTATCCCAAGTACTTTAGCTCGGACTTGCAAAAATTACACTTGTCTTCATTCAAAGTCAATCCTGCTTTGGTGATACGTCGGATTACTTCCGTCAAAACCTCTAGGTGCTTAGAAAAGGTAGGAGTACAGATTATTATGTCGTCCAAATAGACGAAAACAAATTGTTCCAGATCCACACCTACAACTCTATCTATGAAGCGCTGCCACGTTGCTGGAGCGTTATGAAGACCAAATGGCATCCTTTTAAATTGATACAGACCTCGAGTTGGTACAACGAATGCAGTTAATGGGCGAGACTCCTTTGCGACTGGTATCTGCCAGTATGCCGATTTAATGTCTAATGTAGTGAGGTATCTCGCGTCTCGTAACTTATCCAACGTGGAACTTATGAACGGAAGTGGATATGCGTCCGGTAAACTCACTTCGTTCAGCTTCTTATAGTTTACACAGAACCTATAAGTACCATCAGACTTTTTTACTAAGACAATTGGCGATGCCCATGGAGAGTCTGAGGGTTCAATTATATCATCTCGGAGCATTTTTTCCAGTTCGACATTAACATGCTTCTGGAGCGCCGGAGAAAGAGGATAATGCCGTTGCTTTATGGGTGGAGAGGTGGTTCGTATGACATGTTCGACTACTGTCGTAAGACCCAACCCAGTGACATTGTTTTTGAAAGTTTGCTTTATTAGGTCTGTCAACTGCTGTCGCTCCGAATCGGAGAGATTATCAATGGCCTGGATGGAGTTGACATGTACCTGTGAGATTGCATTATCTGGGGTAAATTCCCACTGACCTGAATACAAGTCAGGTATAATTCTCATCTCTTTCCAAAAATCTACGCCTAGGATTAAATAATGAGGCAGATTGGGTACAATCAAAATCGTAAATAGGCCGACTCGGTTTTGGAGTTGTATAGAAACAATAGTAGTTCCGATAACACTGCATGTGTCACCATTAGCTACTGTACAAAACTTTAAGGGTGAGTCCTTTAGAGGGCACGAATGTTTTAATAGATTCCATCCGGGACCACCTATTATGGTCTGAGAACATCCTGAATCCAACAAACCCATAAATTCGTGTCCATAAATTTTCACCCTCAAGTAAGGTCGACAATCATTCTTCGCATGTGCCAGAACATAATCAAGGATAGCAGTAGTCACGTCCAACTTGGCCGAATCTTTGGAAAGAGGTGTCTCCTGTCGACCTACAGGGGATCTCTCTGGCCGTTTTTTGAGCAGGAGGTACACTCTTTCACGGTAGTATTTGGCTTCCCACATTTGAAACAAAATAATCGGCGTTTTTTTTGACATTTTCGGAAACGATGACCGGCTTCCTGACAATTCCAACATATGTTGGTTGAAGGATGGGCCATAGTTTTGTCAGCTGTGCGATCTGTCTGGATAGGATGTGATAGAGTTGCCTGGATAGTTGATACTGCAACTGCAGTCGATCCCACCTTACGGTATGCTAATTCTGGTTCGAGCAGCTGTTTGAAATTTGCTGGGGGTGGACAGAAATTCTGAATCCTCGATGATGTATCTTCGATAGCACGCCCCAACCTCGACAAATCTGCTAGTGTTGTAACATGAAGAAGTGCCAGTTGAGATTGAATATGTGGTAACATATTCCTTCTAATCATTTTTACCCTATTATCCTCTGAGGGTTTATTGCCGCCTAGTCGGTTGAACAGGTTCTCCATCGTAGCAATATAACTGATCACCTTCTCCTTCGCACCCTGCGTTCTCTTCCGAATTTCTTCCCATAGATCATACTCGTAATCGTATGGTAGAAAGTCATCTCGCAGCTTCCCAACAAGTTGATCCCATGAAGAAAAGGTGTGAGTCCTCCACCAGAGTAAAGCTCCCTTAGTGAACAATTCAGATGCCGACCGTAAAAGTTGATCTGGACTAACGCCTCTGGAGATTCGCAACTCTTCAACCCGTTCTAGGAAAGTTGTAACACTGGATTCCCCGTCAAAGGATAGTTTCCATCTGGACACGTCGTAGTAGTAAGGATCATGAATTCGAGGTGCTGACTGAATAGGCGATACTTGCAAATTTCTCAATCTAGTTTCAAGATCTGGTGTAGAATTCATAGTGGCTAGTCTCTCTTGTCCAGTGTAATAACCTCTCGCATCCACTGGTAGTCTGGTCTGCCCCCTGCGTTCTGAAAACCTAACAGATGGGTGACTCCCCGACAGGTGATAGTTGTTAAATCCATTTGGGCCTCCTGACAAATCATGAACATCATTTTGCGAGATTTGCATCCTCGTTTGAAGAGTAGAAGTTGTCGTGGTTGAGTTTCTTAGTACCGCAGGTCGCCTTTGGGCTCCACTTATCATCGGATTCTCCAAACTCTGCCTTACAACCGTAACTCCTTCCAGGTCCTGAATACTGGGTAATTGATCATTTTGACAAGGGCTGCGTGAGGTTGCCAAGTGTCTTTGCTCTATCTCACCTCCACCATTTTGATCTGATCCAACAAGTCCTGATGTCGATGCGTACACAACTTCAGGTATTAGTGGAATCGGTTCATCCATAAGAGAACGTCCAACATTTTCCCTGTCGAGTAGGTCAGCTTTCTCTTCGACCTTTCCCTTCTCTTCCAGGTGTAGATTATCGTGTAGTGTCCCCAATATATCTACCAATTCCATACAACGGCAAAATAAAGCATTTCTAAGGTATTCTTGAGCTTCATCTCCTTGAGGAATTCTGCGTAGTCTACCATAAACATGCGTAAGACGAGTAGAAATCCTTCTGTAATCATTGTCTCTGACTATTCTCTCAAAGGAATTGATTTCATCACTTAAGTCTGTCAGCTTATGATTACATATGTCTAGTTCTTCATCAGCTCGGAGATTCTCTGTCACTCCGGTAAATTGCGTGCCCTTATTTTCGCATCGGAGTGCTCCTCGCAAAGTAGTCCTGTTTTCTACTACGGTACGACGTATCGGCAAGCCTCTTACTAATAATTCATAAGAAATTTCATCACCCAGTAGGCGATTCACTTCCATCTCGAATTAAAGCAAGAATAAATACTAAATTTATCAACAAGCAAAAAGAATCCCAAAATTCAACCGTAATAATATAAGAAATTATAACAAACCCCCCCTTTTTCTCAAAAGGAAAGTCTAAGAGAGAAACCCTATAAAAAATAAAAAAGTGAACTCCAAAATAAAATTCAAACTATTCTTCAGAAATGCGGTAGGTATCAAAATTACTATTGCAAAAACAGTAAACAAAACTATTACACAAGAAAAAAACAAAATATCCTATGCTCCTTCCTCTCAAATATATAGATTATTTAGTGATTGCAACATGGATAAATTTTTGTATCAAATCAAAGACATATCTACAGATAAGAATTAAGTAAATTATTTAAAATATGTGCGTGAAGCGAATATTTTTCACTTTCTCGAGAAACTAGCTTCAAAAGGAAATAAAAAGTTATGGGAA
Organism: Crioceris asparagi; assembly: GCA_958507055.1. Lineage (NCBI taxonomy): Eukaryota > Metazoa > Arthropoda > Insecta > Coleoptera > Chrysomelidae > Crioceris > Crioceris asparagi. The sequence continues at coordinate 35,024,218 of OY293828.1, forward strand.
CCAATTCCAATATGATATGAAAATTTCGATATTAATTATTCTCTACCACCATACTTCTTCACAAAATTCTAATAAAAATGACAATAAAATACCAACTTAACTAAGATTTAATTAAAAAAAATTCCAGTACAACAATATCCAACCACGTTTTTGAACACGTTGGGCGCCATTTTGTAACCCTATTATTTCAATATGATAGCTAGGATTACTTTAAAGATTTTACAATCCCATAGCTCAGTGCAGACGGGAGGGTTCAAATTATCGATTATATTGTATTAATCTATTTAATTGTTGGATATTGGTACACCGTTTTCGGATAAAACTTAATGTTACGTATGTTCTTAACTATGAAAGAATGATCATATACATTTCTATAATCTGGGTTAATTTAATAGTGAAGTGAATGTCCTTACTTATGACTCAAAAAAAGAATGGTGGTATACGTCTACCAGTTCCTGTTGAGGATATGAAGGGTAACAAAAACTATGTCTATGCTTATCTATGTATTTCTTATCTGGTCCACCTTCCAGGTCAGCATCCGTCAGGTAAACCGTTGCCAGCCGCTTCTACGGTTTGAATAGGACTTAAGGAACAGATTGATGTGATCCTACCAGCTTAGCGGTGTTGGGGATGAATATGACCAACTCCACAGGTGAGAAGGGTAAAGATAAAGAGGCCTATGAAGAAATAACCGGTTCAGGAATGTAAGAAGTAGTACGGTGTAAGAAAGGGGCACTGTATCTAGGCGTGTTATAAATTCCACACATACCTGTGATGGTGGATGGCCTCGGTCTGGATGAAAATGATCTTCCCACGGGTTCCGTGAGGGTGAAAGGTCGAAGAAAAGGATTTTCCACAAGAAGTGTGTAGCCGGCTTCCACCACAAACTACGTTTCCTTCGCCAATGTATCGACTTTCACAATTTAGATAATATATCCGCAGAAATTGCGCTACGTTCTCTTCCAACCACGTGGACCAGAGAATCTATTCTATCTGAGGTTAAGATTTTAAATGCCTTCAGTCTCGTTTCTCACACGGAACTGTTGGTACCTGGGGGGGGATCGATTGTCTCAAGACACGGAAGGGGAATGAGAAGGCCATCATGAATGATACTGGAGATGGAAGCAAATAATAGAGAAGTGTTCTTTCTCTTGAGAAGAAGAAGAATATGGAGCTGTGAAATAATTGGATATCTTCATAGAGGTCGCTGACTGGAAGGTAAGATCAGGGTGTTTTGCTGAATTTATTGAACTAATTATTTCCCTTTGTTCTAGGAGGCCCCTATTTCCTGGGTCTGAAGAACTTGATGTGAGATATATTCATATCGTGTGCTTATTTACAGTGCTTAAAATAAATATTATGTTCCTATCTAAGTCTTATTTCGAGCTTAACATTAAATAAATTAATACCTATATAAAAAACAAAATGCGGTAAACAAAAGGAATATGAACGGTAACAACCTGCTATAACATTAAATGTTATGTTTTCTATTTTTAATATAATTTGAGATAAGGTAACTAACAATTCTGGTAAAACTGTATGCTTAACGTTAAAACTAATTTTGTTGTTTACCAAAATAAGAAGTCCGTCATTTTGAGTGAGATTGCTGTTATTAAAAAATGTTTTAAAACCAGGAATATTAAACTGATCTACTGTAAGGCTGTTTTTATTTTCTCCCAAAATTAGTATGTCTATATTTTGTAAGTTACATGACTGTAAGAGTATTGAAACTTCTTCAAATTGTCTAAGATTTCTAGAATTTTGTTCTTAAGATTAACCTTGGTTTTCAACTCATTTATTTCAATAGGACTTTGCAACTGTTCAGTGTTATTATTTTCGCATTCTAATAATTTTACGGTATCGGTAATATCCATTGAAATAAAAAAAGTTGTTTTAAAAGCAGCAATTGAGAAAAAGAAGAGTAAAAAAAGATATTATTGATGATTGATGATGATGATGACAAACATTTTAGTTTGTTCTATGATTTTCAGGCTGTTTTTTCATGAATACTGTTGAAGATCAAGAAATAATTAATTCAGCTACCTAAACATTATTCAATGACATTATGAAAAACCAAAAAAACAGAGTTGGATACAGTGTGGACAGACGTTAGAACATGCATTCACCTCATTATTATCTGTAAAAGTATCTTCTCAACGAACTCGTGAGCTACTCGGATTGATTTTCTGACACCTATACCTACGTTGAATGTAAAAGGCAGAATTAGAAATGCTCGAGAACTTCTACTTAGAGTTCAGAATTGCTGATTCACAGATCATCATCTCAATGTGAGAACGAGCATAAATAAAACATACAGTTGAAACATTTCAATTTATAAAAAGTAGCCGTATCAGCTTCGACGTCGAGTTTGTTTGACTCTCTTTTAGTCAGAATATCATTTAAAATATGATAAGGAGCTGGGGCGAGTTTACGAGAAATGCCTTCTAAATGAGTTCGGTTTTATTTAGAACGTGTTCTATTGTATTAAAGATTCCAAAGTTTAATTTTTAGAAAGTTCTGTTGACTATTAATTATTTCTTGTAACTCGTAATAATTCAATGGAATATAAATTTCTTTTCTAACTCTTCCAGAACCTCTAACAATTATCTTATTGACACATACATAAGCGACTGTCCGTCTTTACATTCTCCAGTTACGTATTTTCGCATTTTCAGGAACGATCAACAAAACCGTGAGTAAAAGGTAACATAGCTCTTAGATCTGTGATCAAGTTGCACTGAGTTTTAATGCTTTGAGCCTATATAAGCTACTACATTTCAGGTCTGATCTGGTGCCAAATTTAACCGATAATTTTGAAAGAAATACTATGTTTTACATGAAAACTTTTGATATGACCATTGTCTTTTGCGATTACCGTTTCCATTGGCGTTTTCGCTAATCAACGCACAGCAACCAACAGTCAGGTAGTCCGATACTGATTGACGGATCGAATAATCGTAATCGACAACGGTGGGATATTGGTTGAGATGAGAAATATCAAATCAATTCTATTTAGATGAAAACTTTTGAACTACAAGGTCCTAATATTTTATGAAAAAAATATTTTTCTTATAATAACTTTGATATGACCCTATATACTTTTGTGAAACTTATTACGCATCTTCAATGCATCAAAAAGCCATTTCTGCTTTACAACCTATTTTTGTTTTGCAAGTAGCTTCCGTCCAGGATTTGCACTGAACCATTTTAAAGAGAAAAAATATACGGCACTCCTTTTTTTAGGGTAGTAATTATTTTTGAGATCCTCAATATTTTTTGAGCAAATTAGATATCTTGATTCTATTTAATTTGACGTACGGCTTTCATACAAAAACAATAAATTGAAAATCTTATACCTGTTTTCTTAGCCAATCAGATGCTTTGATTTTGACAGATAACGACAACATGAATTTTCCGAAAATTTTCTCGGTCGCAAAATTAATAACTGATAACTTCTTCGGCTTGACAGCTGTCATGTGTAAATGCCAGAATAACAAGCGTAGATTATTTGTGGCAAATATTTATTTATAAACTGTCATTTACTTTTTTGCACCTCGAAAAAATGTTCGGAAATTATTCAAGCTCTAGGGAGATTATAAGTCAATAATTTGCATCTCGCTAGACCACGTGACAATAAAGGTTAATTTATGTAACTTTAAGGAAAACCTTAAAAATAAAGCAATACCAAAGCTGTCTTGACATATATTTTTTTAATTTTAGCTCCCTATAGTTCAGAAGTTAAGACCTCTAGGACATAATAAATTAAAATTATAAAAATATATATATAAAATTAAACTATTCTTAAAGCAATAAGAGAAATAATTTATACCAACTTTACATGGATTAACTGCGTGGTTATTATTGTAATAATTATATGGGTTACTTTACACAAAACGTATGCATGTACTAAACGTATATGTATAATAATATCATATTGTATATAATAATAAATAATGTGAGAGTATTTCTAACATCACTCGATTTATTTAAATTTGTCTAAGCAATAATAAACCCTTGTTATTGCTTGGTCTATTTTAACATTACCTTTATCGAAACTATTGACTATATAATTTTGACATTCATAAAAACAACAAGCAGCGAGAGCAATGTTGTAATTTGCATTGAGTGACTATTCTTGCCAGCTTTGCGGCATCGCATTCATGTGAAGAGAACTGAGGAGCTCTTCTTTTTCTTGGCTCGAATATTTATCCAGATTTTCCAATGACAGATTTCATAATGTTTAGAATCCTTCTCTCGAATAATAGATAATAGATTCTGTAAGCCGTATTGTGCGCTGGATGTTTTTTGCTCCACCTTATTCGAAGGGAACGAGGTAGCTTGTTATCCAGTACATATACCTATAATAGGATTGCAGAATAGATTATTGTTGAAACGAGATCTTATTGATGGAAATATAAAATAAACAATTACTGAACAAGGAAGGAACACTCTGCTCGATTACCCACCTCGATTAGCTTGTAAAGCTCGTCAAATTTAAAGTCAGATGCAACGTATCGTTGAAGTGGGAAGTAACTTTAAAATATACACGTTTCGCGTACAGGGTGGCCTGTTTAAGAGGGGCCTATACCTTATCTCGAAACCTACAGGGTTACAAAAAAATTTTGAAAATGAAAGTTGTTTCTACTAAAATGATCTTTATGTTTTTCTATTTTTTTTAATCGTCACTTTGCTATATACAGGTTGGTGATGCAAAGTTATTTTTTTTAAATAAAACACCCTATATTTAATTACATTTTTAGATAGTCCTTCCAAAGACAATTTTAACGATATATATGAGTATGGGTCTGTGATGCACCATTTCGAACTTACTAGTGATCATCTTCAGTATTCAGGTTATGTTTAAACCATCATTTTGCAAATCGTAGCAGCACCGTGTATTTTAAGAAAATATTTTAAATTTGATCTAAAGAAAAGCATCATTTTCGTAAAAACAATACGTGGATGAAAGATTAAAAAGTTAATGGGCAACCCAACAATGATGGTTTAAACATAACCTGAATTGTGAAGATGATCGCTAATAAGTTCAAAAAGGTGCATCACAGACCCATACTTATATATATATATAGTTAGGGATTATTTCTTGGGAGTTGGATTCTGGTAGTAACAAAAATAAGAGGTTGGTTACGCAACGCAACATAAATACAAAAATTAAATCTATTAAAGGTAATCCATACTCTGCCGAGAAAAAAATGTTGTAATGATAATTATATAATAGAAGCCTGAAGTCCCCGGCCAGGGACGAAACGTTGCGTAACCAACCTCTTATTTTTGTTAGTACCAAAATCCAACTCCCAATATTGGGTGTTCCATTAAAAAAAAATTAACTTTGTATCACCACCCTGTATATACGAAAATGACAATTAGAAAAATTAAAAAAATTAAATCATTTTGGTAGAAACAACTTTTGTATTGAATGTTTTTTATTTTACCCCCGTAGGTTTCGAGATAAGGTATAGGCCCCTCTTAAACGGGCCACCCTGTATATTCCGCAGCTACTCTAAACCATTATAATGTATTATATATATATTTATTATCTCGGTGGTTTCTCAAACATGTTTGGCATATTTTCAGAATGTAATTTAACATCTAAATCATTTACACTATGACTCTTGAATGTGTATGGTGGTTAATATTTCCCATAATATCGAAAATACTTGGATTAAAATTATCGTAGATGGAAAAATTATAGATTTTTCAAGTAGCAATCATACTCTTAAAAGTCCGTGACTGGTTTATTTGACAGGATTGACATGAGAAAATACAGGGTGTTCTATTCAATTTGAGCGAGTTATTAGTTTAATACCCTGTATAATTTTCAGACATTCTCTCATATTCCAAATATTAGGATACGTTTTGAACTCCTTTAAAATTTCAATAATTCACATAAAAAATACCTGTGTTTTTTTTAGGCATTTTTAAAGAAATCTCCATACCTCGAGAACTATCAAAAATAATCATGCACTATATTTATGTGACTGTTATTAATTTGAAATAATTTAATTTTGACGGTAGGAGCGGTCGTGTCCCAAGTCAATATTTTCGATCGAATGGAGACTGTGAGAAGCCCCTGTAAGTAAATTTTCAAAATAATAGCTTAAGTGGTTTTCTTTAAATGGCTAATTCAAACTTTACATGATACATATTGTATACCAAAGTTATCATGTTCGTATAATGGTTAATTATGATTGTTCTATAATTTTCAAAGCATACTATGTCAAAAAAAAAATATATACGTATTCTTACATCAGAAAAAGTAGAAGGCAACACCAATGAAAAGACCACCATGATGAAAAATGATATAGTCAGCTCAGAATTAAGACACTCTCTCTCTCTGCTCACTGGTGTGTGAAGAAATATATTTCCCGAATTATCATATGATTTACTAGAAAAGTGCGAACAGTGAAATGACATCTTGCACCCTTTAACTCAGTCATATAAGGTATACATACAGATATTTGTCTTGCATGGAATGAAAATTACATCAATTCATGTAGTCGACATTTCCACTTGTATGGAATCTCCCACTTATTACAGATTGATAAAAGCTTGCTCTATCTCCAATTTCCAAATAAATTTGGACGTGTACAAATAATTGTGTAGTTTTGAAATAATTCCAGTCGCAAAAAAAATCACTGGTTATGGCTTTAATTAAATAAACTAATAAATTCATAATATGCAGATAATTCGATTAAATTCAAATTTTAATTTATCCAAGACAGATGGAAAGAGCCGACGACTCCCATAATTACTTAATCAAATTCGTCTTATGATAATTGGATTGGTTTCTCAATCTAATATAAATTTTCCAATCATTATATAAAAAACTTTTTCGAAAATTTTTATTCTCTTTTCTCTTAATGAATAATTTCATTATGACATCGGCTGTATAAGAATTGATCAAATTTAACAAGTTTGAGCGAATTTCTTTTTGAAGAGATAATTGCTCTCTAAAGATTTTAATATAGAAGAAATCACTTTGTATGTTAGAGAATATGCTTTATTGTTTCCAATTTCTATTTTATGTTGGAAGATTACCAATCTTTAAAAATCAATATAACTGAGGTGGGTCTCAAAAAAGTTACTAATTAAAAAATATTCACCATAAGATGTGCCCACCGCTTTGCAGGGAAGCAAACTATGGTTACAAAATATCTATACCCGTTTCACCCGTGGAACTAGCTGTTTTGTAGAATATAATATTTCACGCTAAAAAATATATATAATCTATCACAATCCGTTCCAAACAGACATAAACTTTTCATATTTGAAACAACAGATCAATAACATGAAACTTCCCTCGGTATATTCAAGTAAAATTTTATGAAGAAAGAAAGAAAGAAATTATCTATTTTCTATTTTTTTAAATATCGATCAGCTAGTATCTACCATCAGTTGGTCAGCAGTAGTAATTTTTTCAAGGTCATTGAAAGATTTTAACACCATATCTCATAAAAAATGGGGTGCAAGAAGTAATCAATGTCACCTTGATAGATCTTTCGAAAGGTCAATAGAATATTATCAGCGTGTTCCTAACTACAAACCATTAGCCTGGACGGGCTTAAATTATGTCATATTCCTATATTGACTACGCATATATGTGAATTTTCCACGGCCATTTTAATGGATTCTCAGAATTCCTAAAATGGGGTGCTAATATCATCAATTTGAAGTTCAAATAAGTTTAACATGAATAAGCTATTATATAGTACCGACCGATTAGTAAGGATAGCTGACCTCTGATGGGCATTTTCTGTATTTCTTACAATGTGACGTTCAGAAACTTTTGAAGCATGATGAAAACTTTATCTAACGCTGACCAAACGATACGAGTAATTTTCCTTTTATGATCAGTATTTGTCCTTTCAGATAGTGTAATTGGTTTTCCTAAATTGTAATTACTTATTTTTGGAATTGTTCAACAAATATCATGCAAACGTTAACATCTTTGAAATTTCAATAAAATTTTTCCTAGCCAGAAAAAACAAAAACGAAAAATGACCCCTTACCCTTTTAGGTTTAATTACATCCGATGCGAAAACATGACTGGTATAAGATTATACCGATATCAATCCATCCACCCGTTTATATGTCCATCTGTCACTGCCTATTTTCTCCGTATCTACTGAAATAAAATAGTTAAATTTGTAAAAGGAATAAAAATTTAGTAACTATTTAAAATTTACCGTCCTCCCCTCCTTAAGCCTGGAACGCACCCGAACAAACTACTTGTCATGATTGGAGCCGGAAAGTGTGACGTTTTAAGCGGGAATTTGATCTCGTTTTTAAATACGTGGACAAATTGAAATTAACATTTTGATAATTAAATTATGTCTGAATATAATTTTAATGGTGAATTGCTTATTTGCGGTATAAACTGTATTGTTTAAAACCAATAAAACATAAAAAATCCAATGCATGCAACGACCCTATTGAATAGTATTTCTATGACGGCGGTCAATTATTGAAATTAAACTTTCTTCCTAATCCTTCAAAAATTTTCTTTTGTTCCAAAATATCATTTTCAATTGAGGAAAATGTTTTTAGTCATAGGTATTTCAAATTGGTATAGATTTTTAACTAGTTGTACAATTAAGAAATATCAAACTACTCAAATTCTTCGTCTTTCAATTACCTACAAAAACAATTATTATTATTAGTTCTTAATTTCTTTGGATATTAGGTATATCTAATACAGAAACTACGTATGCCTCAAACGTTGATGAATATAGCCAGTACTGAAATGTGACTATATCGACTGCTTCATGATATAATCGACGTTAAGATGTGGCCACGGCCTATACTTATATAGATTTCTAGAGTGTGACATCTCTTGCTAATATTTTTGAATGGTCAACCTAGCACATTATTTTGCACTGTGGTTTGCTAAAAACAACTTTAAAGTTTCCTTTAAATAATATATGACTCTCACAAACGTGACACTCGCAAATGTAAATGTGAATTATTTTTTAATGGACTTTCAATTTGAAGTTTGACGTAGAGAATATACCCAAATGATATATCAAGAAAACTAAAATTTTTACAAGACTATGTTCTTTCATGATATCTTCCAGACTGAATAGAAAATTTGAACTTAAATATCGAATACTTTTTACTGACCTTTACAAAAACATGCACGTATTTTCCGCGAAAACATTAATTAGTTTGATTATTGATGGTTATTTTGACTCTCAATTTTCAATAATATCGAATGTTATAAAAGTTAGTTCATCAATGCATACATTTATCTATAGTGAGACCCAGAAGTGATGTCTAAATTGATTCAAATTTCAGCCATGTGCTATATATGAAAACTCTCGGGACTTGTTTTTTATATTTCAATGAGGCTATTTTGATGGTGAATTGATACATAATAAGTTACGGCCACTGACTTCAACTTTTCAAATGAAAATACCTAATCTATATTTAATTTTAAGGTAAATATCCTGTAGAAATGTACATATTGCAATCTTCCGAACTCTCAAAACACTTCTCAAAAAGTTGCTATTGACCAAAAGTAACCAAAAAAATGTCTGAAAGATAAACCGATCTTTACCTACAACTTTTGTATGAAGTATTGTTCCCTATTATCGTACCATTCCTATGGTGACATGTCAATATTCAGAAATACCAGATATTAAAAGACGAAGATATACAATAAAATCCACAGACATACTTATAAGTATGTTCAATCAGATTTTTTCGATAGCTGTTGAAGTGAGGTATGAAAAATACTTGGAATCCGAATCAACATCGTAACTTATTTTTGGCTCCCGCGTATAGGTATATCAATTCTGTCATTAAAAAGACCATTTGGTAAAATAGAAATAGACAGTTTCAAGCATTTTTCCAAAAAACACTGAGGACTGAATATTAAATAAATTTCTATAGTGATCAACTCATTTTGAAATATTCAGAAATATTCTTTTACAATATCTGATGAGTTTAGGTATAGAATAGGTTACATGAAACATACTTAGTTCAGATACAAAAATTGAATCAAAAATAGGGATTTTCATTTGAAAAATGAAGTTGATGGTCGTAACTGGTTCTTGGGCTATCCTGTATACCTACCTGAATTTGCTATAAACCGTATTTAAGAATTGAGATCGACACTGGTCATAGCGTTTTTATGAAAAACACAGCGGAATTTTTGATGAATTTAAATATTGCTTCTGGCACTACAGATTACGACACTTTTATAGGGACAGTATTGCTATTTCTTTATTATTTTCTCATTGATTACTCGGAAATAAATCTAGAAATTGCCTTCACAATTATGCGATATATCATTATTTAAACTCACAAGACATGAAAAAATGTTAAAAATATTTTCGAATGTACTTAGTAGGCCATGATGATGAAAAACCAAAATATTTTAGTCGCCATGACTACAGCCGGTATCTATACCGTCTTCTTAGATATTGATATCTCAATTCATTAGAAGATAAGACACTTACTGGTTTAAATAATTAAAATTTGTGCTAGGTACGTTGTAATGATAATAAATGAATATATGTTTGACGTTTACCTCACATATTAAAACAACGATCAGTGCAGAAAATATAGTGAGATAAATCACCATAAAATCAATGTATAGGTTCAAGTCAGTATAGATTCTAAACTTTCATCAAAATACATTGGTAAGAATTATGGGAGATTAGTGATCTTGGTCTAGAAAATGCATAATAAAAACAAATACACTGATTACAAATTTAAAATTGTTCACAAATTCCACATTGGAATATCCGAAATTTGCTAGGACTTTGCCATAATAAACGACGAATATAATTATTGTTTCAGGTCACTATTTTATGAAAAGACGAAAAATGATTCATAAATATTGCAATTAGAAGAATGAAATCATTTTCTGCTATAGGTATATAATATTCGTTCAACGCATCAAACTAGACACCAATTTCACTATAACTGCGTCTTGCAACCTTACGAGTACCCATGCGCATCTCAAATGATATCAGTAACAACCAAAAAACGCATGTTTCAAACGAAAGTCTCGTATTTTGTGCTGGAATGCATTCTGGGTTGCGGCAATTTAGGTTTCTTCTGTACCTAATACATTATAAGTTTATGATATTTGTGGCTTCTGCATTATAATGCCCATATATCATGAGGGAATAATGAACTAAGATCTTCTAAGATATAAATTCAATTTGCCAGAATAGATTCCGCCAAGGAGATATAAAAAATAATTCTAAAGTTTCTACTTCTGCAGTTCCCTCAAAAACTCCTAATGTTCAAGTCGAATCAGCACAAATTCTCGATCGAGTCAGGCGATCTTTCAATGTTATTTTAAAAAAATTAACAGAACCGGAAAGCCCAGGTAACAACATCAGTGGCTACATGTACTACACTGATTCCAACTCCAACAAACTTTTTCTGTTAGGGCCACTCGACTTGGAAAAACCTCGTCACGTTCTCTAATACTGATATCGCCGACACCCTGTTGCTTAGGAAGAAGAACCTACTCAGTATTCCCAAATATAAACACATTGTACTATCTGATAACAAAACACCTAAACAAATCGTCGAACTGAACGAGCTTCGTGGCGAATTGAGATCACAAAAGATCTTGTTGATGATTCAAAAAACTTTGTAACATCTCTGAGAGGTGCATTCTGATGTCCAATCTTTATGTTCCAAATACTGCGAACTCCTAACATTTGCTCACTTTCACAATCCTAATTGAAGAAACTTGACTTCAACCCAGTATACTCTATTCAGTGATACACATACCAGGCTATCAACTGTTCACGGTAGAGTCTGCATTTATGTAAGGCAGGAGGTCGTTTGCACCTCCATTATTCGTACCTCTCATGTTGATACTCCCGGCAGAGACAATCACTTAAAACAACCAGATGGTTGTACACTAAGGATTTTCAAGAACTGCTCTGGATCCCTCACCGAACTTCTTGCATTGATAATTGAGGATTTTTTTCACACTCCCCCACATACATTGTCAAGAAAGGCGAAAAACTATCGCCAACCAATTATCGTACAATAAGTCTAACTGCTATCGCTTACAAGATTTGTGGAACGGTGATTCTAAACAAGATATGAGATTTATTTATCGAAAATGATATCATTCCACAGGGGCAGCCTGGATTCCTGCCGGGTAGATCTGTGATCAAGAATCTTCTGCGATGTCTGAATCACTGGACGAGGGCCATCGATGCTGTGCTCCTATTGACGTGATCTGCTTAGCTTTTCTAAGGCCTTTAACCAAGTTGCCACAAAAAGACTCCTCGCCAAACTCGAATATATTGGAATAAGAGGTAAGCTTATGATCTGGAACAGAGCATATAGTAGCTGCTGGGAAATTATTGTGCGTGTATCTGACCTCACCTTATGACCTAGACCATTCTCCAGTGGTGTCCCTCAAGGATCGGTCTTTAGTCCTATTTACATAAGGCTGATCTACCACTTCTCTTAAGGTCTTCGTGCTTCCATTTCGTGGACAAAACCAAACTCTGTGACGATGCAGACAAAAATTCGGTTGCTATACAACATGACCTCGATACTGTCTCACAGTGGTGTGAGGACTGGCTGCTCCCACATAATCTAGATATGTGTAATATGTTGTATATAGGAAAAAAGAGTCCTAGAAATCTATATACACTGGGCGGGCAATTATTGTCAACCTCAAGTCACCATAATGACCTGGGCTTAATAATTTCGTACGACATCACCTGGTCCAGACAAGTCCAAAAGACAACAGATAGGGCAAAGAGGATTATTTATATGATCTGAAAGGCCTTCCATAAATGTGACCCCCATGTATACTGCAACATTTTCAAATCATATGTTCGGATTATTTTGGAGTTTTCCGAACATGTATGGTGTCCTAGTCTCAAGGGAGAAATGGATAAATTGAAGGCAGTTCAAAGATCAGCTACCCGACTTCCATATGGCTACAACCGCTCCAGTTATGACAAACAACTAACAATATTCGGCTTAACCACTTTTAAAGACAGACGCGAGAGGGGAGACTTATTCTGACTCACAGAACCCTGCATAACAAATTTAGGAAAGGATTGTCTTATTTGTTACCACTCAATACCAACAAACTGAAGGGTCATTGCTACATACTACATAAGGAGAGCTTCAAAACCACTCCTCGCCAGATCTTCCTATCTAATCAAGTTTTTGAAGCCTGGAACCGTTTGCCTTCGGAGGTGGTTGGTGCTGCCACTGTGAATGCCTTTAAAAAATAAATACGACGACTTTACCAAGAGAACCTGTGTGTCAGAGGACTTGCGATCTGTAAATGCCAATCTCTGAACTTTTTTTGTTGTTTTTGTACTGTCAATTGACTCATTAATTGATTTTTGTGAATTTAGAGCTACTTATAGACTTAATCTCAGCTTCTAACGTAATTATTATAATAATAAAAATAATAATAATAGATAAGGTAGGTAGACAAATCGATACCAAAATGAATAATAATCAAGTACGTGATAAGTTGTACACGTAACAATATTGATATCTAGGATTACCACTACTGCTATTTCAACTCGCTTGTCATTGTATTGGCTGTTCTTCTCCTCATATTTTCCCAATGTTTCGGAGGCAGCTTCTTTGATGGGTTTTTGACGTTTTCCACTAGTATTACATAAAAATCTTTCCTACTGTTACCAGTGGTGTTCAAAGCTTCCTGAGCCCCACCAAATATTTTAGTGTAACTGATCTCGGTATAATAATTGAATTAATTCACTTTGTCATAATGGAATTTGTTTGATTAAATCTATATATCTGTTCTGGAAGATTAAAATGAAAAGAAAAAACATTGAGCCGAAATACATTACGCTTTGTAACTGTAGCGTTTATAAAATAGTTAAATAGTTAATCAAAAAACAAAAAGGGTAATTCAAACCAAAACTTTGTATTCCAATCAAAAATCAGTAGCAATTATATAATGACCTTCTGCTTTCATATCTATTTATTCGTAATCAAGCTTGCTTTTTGTTTTTACTGTAAATGATATAATAAGGCATAAGGCTTTACAGTTATAAAAATATTTCATAGAACTGAAATAATTTACAAGTACATAATAAATTACGTTTAAAAGTAAAAGTTATTTTTATAAATTCTAGTTCAATATAAATTCAACTTGATGATATCAATTTCATATTCTGTTGCATATGTAATGAATATATTTTGTTTCTCTTTTTCATTCATAGAACTTTCTCTATGCTCTTGCAAAATTAATTCATCATTTTCATACACAAATGTAGGTACCGCGTCTGCGTTGAATGGATCTCATTTTCAGCTTATGGAAAAATATAACAAGTCACAATTTAATAAAATCACGTCATGCATGCAACGCTAGCTGACGGTATTACGGACAACGTGACAGATTAATTTTGAATAGGTATTAGACTCATCTCACTTGGAGATGATGATATTGCTTGTGTGGGGTCCTAAATTAATCTCAAGATTTCTCACACCAGCTTATTGAGATATCTTCTTTAACAAGGTAATATATTGAGAAATTTTTTATATGCAAGAAAGATACCCAAGAGGAAAAAGATATTGTGTTGGAACTTGAAGGAAATGTGTATTCATCTAGTTCTATTACGCACGTATATCAAAGAGGACAAACAACAAATAGAAGCAGTCATTCCTGTCGGTAGTAGTGAAATGGGAGATCTTTTGTATATGAAAGAAAAATCAATTTTGTGTGTTATAAAGAACATAGCATGTATCAGTTAAAACGCAGAGACACAAAGAAGAACAAACCATTTTGTGGGATACGTGGAGAGCCAACAAATGCTACCTTAAACATTTGTATTAATCGTGAAGGCTTGATGAAACTAGGCAAATCTCTGAAATAATGGTGGCGTTTCAATGTCTTCTGGGTTCTCCTATGATTATTTAATGGCATTTTATTATAATAGAGAATATAAAAGTTTACATGATAGTCTTTGTAACGCATTCAAATTTCATGGAACTCACTGCCGACAATTTTCAAAGTAGTCTATAGCTCATAGGAAACTCACCCAGTCATGTTTATTAGCTAAATATCAGATTTAAAATTATCTACTAGACAGTTTTAAAACCGAACTACTTTACTCGCTATATTCTGGCGACTGGACATTGTTATATGAATATCTCGATCTTTAGGTACTTATCTTTTATATGTCTGAAGAAAATAAACAGATATTCTACTTTACAATAATTGACGTTCTACTCACACAACATCAATAACTTATTCATGTATTGAAAAGTTATGTGTGTCATCATCACTATCCGTACCTACCACACTAGCTGACTTGTCGGCTTATAAACCCACCAGCTAGCAGCTTCAAACTCGCATGTCATCGAAACTTCTCCAGTAAATACCTGACAGTGACTCCCTTCCCCAAGTAACATCTGCACGACTTACAAATAAAAAACTTCGAGTCTCAGTGATAATTGAGTCTGGGCCATTGTTGTTGTTCTCATGTTTATATTTCAGTGTATAAAGTTGAAAAAGTATTCATTTTCCACTTAGACTTGAATAGAATTTGGACTTGCTAATGAAAAAGTGAACATAATTTAGACCTGATGGATGTAAGTACCTATCTATCCTACGGTTGGGTCGAATTGTTAACCCAAGACAAAATATAGCAGCACTAATCCAAAAGCGTATAAGTTGAGAGACTGTATGTATACAGGGTGTTTCATAATATATGCGCAGGACTTGAGGATGTGATAGCTAGTCCAAAAATATGCAAAAAAAGTTTTTATTAACTTACCCTCTATAATGCACAATTTTCGAGATACAGGGTGTTGAAATTGAAAAAAAAAAGATTTTTGTGAATACCTCCGGAACCGTTTATAGTAAAGAAAACAGCTTTTGTAAGCATTTTCCACTCATAATAAGCTAAGTTTTGAGCCAGAAAAAAATTTTTGTTAAGTCGTAATTGGTGAAGATTTGGAAGGAGTAGTGGTTGTTTTTCTCCCCAATTTCTACGCCAATAGAAAAAGTACGGTTTTGAGGGGCCCCTTTGAACCGCCAATGTTTTCTACACAAAAAGGTACTATTGTTCGTGAGCTCTAAAGTCAACTGTTTTCGAGAAAAAATAACTTTTTTGTTGAAAAAAAAACACGGTATATTTTTTGAAATACAATTTTTGTATTATTTATTAATCAAACACAATTTATGTAAACGTTAGAACAAGTGAGAACAGTTAAAATTGACCGTGTTTTTTCAAGATAAAAGTTGATTTTTTTTCGAAAACGGTCAACTTTAGAGCTCACGACCAACAGTAACTTTTTTGTGTAGAAAACATTGGCAGTTCAAAGGGGCGCCTCAAATCCGTACTTTTTCTATTGGCGTAGAAATTGGGGAGCAAAAAACCACTACTCCTCCAAAATCTTCACCATAACTTAACATAAAAATGGTTTTACTCAAAACCTAACTTGTTATGAGAGGAAAATGTTTACAAAAGCTGTTTTCTGTACTATGAACGGTTCCGGAGATATTCACAAAAAACTATTTATTTTTTTAATTTCTACACCCTGTATCTCGAAAATGGTGCATTTTAGAGGGTAGGTGATTATAAACTTTTTCATATTTTTGGACGAGCTATCACATCCTCAAGTCCTGCGCATATATTATGAAACACCCTGTATAGGAGGAAATGTGGGAAGCTAGCAGTAGTAAATAACTATAAAAAAATTTGCTTTGTCCACTCACATGACTTCTTTGCCGCTCAAACGAATTCTATCGAATATAAAAATCGTCTGATAACGTTTTTCATTTTTTTCAGCGTTCCAAGGTAAACAATTGTCATGCTCAATTTCGAAGTACCTACAAGGAACAGTTTAGCTTGAAAATCAATGAAATAAAGTTTTATGGTTTATATGAGCATAAATATTTTTTCAGCTTTTCCTCAGAGATACGCGTTTTAGCAAGTAGTAAAGTACTTCTCATAACCGTCACTACAAAACCGTAAGTTTTAAAAAAAAATAATTACAAATGTTTTAAGAAACTATATTATGTTCTAACTACAGACGTAGAAAATTTAAATTTTGGAAGAACAAATGGAAAAAGAATCATCAAAATGGGTTGACTCTTACTACGCGATATGATATTTCAGACTTAAATAAATAAATACACACTCGAATTGTATAACTTCTTCCTATTTCTTGGTCAAAATAATAATAATTGTGTTTCTACTTTCCAAATATGTTCAAAGCCTTGACAATATACAGTGCTTTCATAAAGTATGGAAATGCATCAATGTGAAATTTCGTTAGGTATATTATATTGATTTATTTAAAATATCTTCATATAAAAGCAAACCATAATTTAAAATAAATTCTGGATGAATGGAACGTATAAAACATCTGTTCTATTTTATGAATGTTCACAACTACATCACAAACACAAGGAATTACTAAAATAAATTATTTACAATTAATAAACAATTACAAATACAGACATGAGTAATTAATGATTCTGCTACCATAAATATCTCTTTCAGAGTTGTTTTCGTGGTTTAGATCGAACTTTATCAGAACAATATCATCAAACTGTGCTTTTTCTAGTCTCACGTTTTTGCCGACGAATCCAAAGCTTTGTTTCTTTCGCTTCCAACTAACAACCGAAACTGTTCTTTTTTCTAATATTAAAGGCATCAGAAACACGATAAAACAAATCCACCAAGACTGATGATTGTTTATCTAAAAAATATAATTAATATTAGGTTTATATGAAATCATAGTATTTTCAGGGGTCATTATTTTAAAAAATTATATACTAAACGATGATATTGCGCACTTACATATTCTTCTGGCGTTACGCCACATCTTTTTCTTGAAGTTAATAAATGAATTGTTTACAAAACATAATTGTGTCTTATGCTAAGAAACCTGAATATTTAAGTAATTTAATTCAACCGAGTTAGGCATGTCCATTGTCAGTTCAATATAACTCTCAATATAGACTATAAAGTCCAGTATTTCTTATCATCTATATATGATTTTTATTATAAAGTTTAAAAAGGGAATAAATCGAGAAACTCGGAATACAGCTACTTCTAAAATGTGCATAAAGTAATTTATTCTCTTGAAACATAGCTTTATTTATATCATCTGTTCGCTCCCATCACTTCCTTATAGTCATGATGATGGAATATCAAATTATATGTTTCGAATAAAAAAATCATTGACAGTATCCAACAAAATACTTGCTGCAAATTATGAAATGATGATAATTTCGAGGTAAATAGGCCGTGACAGAAGAAGAAACGAGCAGAAAAACACCGAAGTGATATTATAAGGGTTCTATCTAAAAAATAAATAAATAAGGCAACCCTTTGATGTCTTATAACTGGTACTTCACAAATTCAAAATTACGTTACCTACCAATAGAATAAATATTATTATGTAGTTTTCAGAGCCACACCTTAAATTCAATCCCTGAGCACTGTTCATTGTTAAAATGTATGTACTTGAATCAATGTCACACCGTACTGGCTTTTTTACTGGATATAGGTAATTTCGGCACCCATGCCTAATAAAATCATTTTAGTTTTTGTAAAAAAATGTTTATTTTGCGCCTAATTGCTGGACGAATCTAATTCCAAATGAATAAGTATAATACTTTAAGAGCTGTTTTAATTTGAGAAAACACATAAAATAAATGGAGTATTCGTGTTTTTCTATGGAGACTTTTTAATTGATAGGGCCGTACGCCAACTGTTATTACTCCAAAAAGAAAACAGAAGAGAGCATTGTAGGCGAGGGATAGCGAGAGAAACAGAGCCAAAGATATCTGTTAAGCGGAAATGATGGAGCTCCTTTCGAAAACGTTTCTCTCCCTACTGAATAACGGTAGAAAATCATTTAATGCAACATCGAGACATCTCTGGAGACATTGAAATGATAGCGATACCCTATAACGGCATAATCTCCAAGGTATTTTGTTGCTTGTTTTCATTTTCAATATCATTAAGCTCGAGGATCGTGCATGTACTATATATTTATGGGGTGAGTTAGCACAGAAGGGAGAATACGACCAATTTCCAAATATTTAGCGAGTTTTGGGAGTCTGGGCTTTATATAAAGCATTTATTCACAGTAGTATCGCAGAAGAACATGGAACTTAATGAATATATTTTTTTTTTAAATGAGTATTTTTTTAATGGAAACAGGAATCTTGAAAGATGGTCTCATATTTTTAGATCGCTATTCAATATCTTCTTCCTCCCCAAAAATCCCCTAAAGGGATTGAAGGATTTTTTTTTCGAAATTTGAACATCCAATCTATCATGATTAAAAAAAGATCATTGCCAGCAATATTTAAATTGGTCATTTTTCAGAAGAATTATAGGCTTCTGAGTTACAGCACTAAGAAAGCGCAAAATTGTTACCGACATATTTTGAAATCACTTAATACATATAACAAAAGGTTCAACAAATGAAACACTCAAAAGATTTAAGAGCGACTTCATTCGATCGTGCACAATAGCTAATTTAAATTTTATTGGTGCTGGTTTAACTGCAACCGCATCACTTCGAAATTACCATTATCAAGAGAATTAAAGTTAGTTGGTATTTTCCAGTGCAACAAAAACAAAAACTAACATAGATTTTGGAAAGAATATTTATCTCGTTAATGCTGGTTTCTTACTTTTATTATTCTTACAATAATATAATTTTGAAACGACCTCGAAAATCTTAGACTCCAAAATATCTGTTAGCTTTCTTGTATGGCAGTATTTCCAATGGTAAGGCTAATGAAAATGAGTTCAAATTTATAATAATCATAAGACTTTCTTATGTCACTATAAGTAGATATGTAATGTTACGAAAAACCTTTTTAAAAATTTGTTTTTGGTAAATTTAACAGAGTCTACAATTAGCAAATGATTTCCTCGTTCACTCAAACTGGCAAAGCTTTCCATGTTTTCTCACTCCTAAATAAGCAGTTCTAAACCAGGAATAGTACTTCCGAATGAAATAACATTCTAATATGAATGAAAAGAAATTTACGCTTTTGGAAGAATTTGTATTTCATAGGCAATTACTATTTATATTTCCAAGAAAGTATAAATCTCTTAATCTCCTGTCCAAGGACCTATTCTGGCAGGAGATTAAAGGACCGTAATTAATATGGGGACGAATTATGGTAGTAGAAATTAGGTACTATCTGCTCGGGGAAGAATTCAGGGCCGCCCTTTATACCTATTTTAAAATTTTGTAAAAGAATAAAAAAGAACGCAAAAGTCGCCTATAAAGTATATTGTTCCAAACAAACTCGTTTAAATTATTTCGACGTCAAATTCTTTGCCTTTTCTGTTTTGTATAAGTGACCTATTGGAAATGTCAAGAAATGATCCATAAATGTTGTCAAAATCATAGAATCGAAGAGCAGTTTTTCGGTTGTTTAATTAAGGTCGATGAGGGTATAATGATTTCAATAATTTATATAGACCCTTTTCTTAAACACATATTCAGGATTGGTACATTTTAGCTTATTATCAATTATTAGCCCCAAGTTTTCAACAGTGGACTCGACAAGAATGTCAGCACCAAATAAGTTTAATTTTAGTTTTTAGGATATGGGTCAAGCATAATGGAGTGATCAAAAGATGTTTCACAAATTCTTGTACAAATATATCGGTCGAGATTGAAAATGAGCATTATTGCACTAGTAGATTGGCAGTCGATCAATCTTAAAACAAAATTCCAAAAATTGCCGCTGGTTAAATTCTATGAAATTTTAGGTTATATAGATAATATGTCCCTACAACTACTGGTTGATAGGTTTATCCTTAATATTGAAAGAAAAAAATTATAAAAATTGAGAACCCTAAAATTTACCTATCCGCCCGCTACGAGCCATCGAATTTGTTTCATTTTGTTTCCGTAATCGAGGGATTTGTCAGCAAAATGCGATTCATAATTATAGCTCATTTAGAATCAAGAATATATTTTTTTCTGAAAGGCACTAGCAAGAAAGTCTTCAAGTCTGGAGTTGGGGTGTATGCATTTTCTTTATATACCTACTTATAATTTTATCACTGTAACCCAAACGGTAATGTGGGAAAATGTATAATTGTAGTTGCTGTTTTTATTTGAAATTCTACAAAATTATAGAGGAATAATGAACTCAATACGTTTACTTACAAGCACAACGAATATACCTATCTATCTCATGTATCACATTTTAAATGAAAGTCAATTCGTATTTAACGATGTTGAATACATCTCTGTAAATATAGTACTGTCTAACATTTTCAATCAAACTTAGATAGATATCTTATTGAGAACATGAATCCCTCCTATGGATTAACATAGGAATCGGGTAGAGTAGCAGATATTTGCGATACGTTAGTACTTACTAGTTAATTAAGTTGCCCATTGAAAGAGAAAATTTAAGAGTAATATAATTATCGTTACTGAAAAAAGTACATGCATCTAATAAATTTCAAATGAAATACCTACTAATAACACATTCAGTTAGCCATGTTTACTGCATATTTGGTAAAACGAAAGTATTGAAATATTTCCGTCACAGAAATTTAGTTAATTTCTTATATTCAGTTAATCAGGTATTTGAAGTAAGCGTAAAAAAATGCACAGATCTGAATCTAAAGATTCCACCTCTCAAGCGACATCCTAACCACCAATTATATCAAATATTAAGAGGAAATTATGTGTTACTTCACTGGAAAGCGATTGAAGGACATAATTAAAAAATATTTTCCACTAATTCTCATAGATAAGAAAAATTTCAAATAAAAATGGAGGGGTGGAAGTCACGTGCAGGGGATGAAATGCGTCGGAGCACTTTATATCTTTGTTTTCAAATGATATAGTTTTAAGCTGGGGTAAGACTTAATCTCCGCCAAGTAGGGTGATCATGTTTCGGTAGTGATGTGATAAGTTGTCAGAATGTAGTTCCACAATTGGAATTGGGTCTGTTTCTGTTCCTACTTAGTTGAAAACACAAAATTATACATAAGCTTTTTTTATATACATAAACATGAAAGGTCTAAATCTCACCAATATACCTACCGATTTGCAACCTAGGAACACTTCAACTATTAATGTTTTTTTTTAAGAAGTTCGACTCTTTTGTTGTTATTTACCTCCTCTCATTTGATATTAGTTGAAGAAAGTTAAAAGATGATGGGAATGTTGGAAATAATTTATATTTTCCATTTTTCAAGATATACCATACCACTGTTCTTTATCTTATGTCTGAAGTATTTGTTTTCTGCATCATTAAATGGAACTAACAAATCCCTTCACGAATATGTATATTTGGAAAAGAAAAACATTTTTAACAATCTTATCATCTTCGTTGAGGTTGATTATCTATTTATGCAAAATATCAATTCTCTTCTTCGTTGGTAGGTATATCAAATGAGAAGATAAATAAAAAATAAATCGAAGTTTTCTAGTTTTTTCAAAGTAGTTCAGGAACGGTCGAAATTTTACCACTTTGCAAATTGAAATATCGGAAAAATCTAAAATACGCAATATTTTTCTAATTTAATTTTTTTATCTCATGTTCTTCTCTGCCTATGAAATCGTCCAGATAATGTATAAAAAATATTGGAATCCTTTAGTTTCAAATGCATAATGTCTTGAATTTGTAAATTACTCCGTAATATACCATAGTGTGCTTAGGGTAAGGATGGGTTTGCAGGGTAATAGATACAAGGTCAGGAAACAGACATTTCTTGGTAGGCTGTGCTTAATAGAAGATTGAATGATTTGATGTCAATATGTGTTGAATATTTTCTTATTGTTTTAAGTTGAGAGCTTTTGAATATTGTTGAAGATTTTCCAGGCTTCCCCGTCCACCGAATCTGACATCTTCTGACTTTTATATTTGGTAGTAAGTATATGAAAAACTATATGTACTTACGTAAACGAAGAAAAATAACTCTTTAAATGAATTTCATCGGATTTCACAGACCTGTGCTCATTTAATTGACCACAACGGCCGTATCAAAAGAAGAGATCTACTAGCTAGCGCTAGCTATCCAGTCAGCAGGAAATATTGTTGGAATAACTGACACCTAAACGAAATTGTACCATAACCTATACCTTTACCACAAAGTCTGAATTCAGAAATAACTATATTTTTTTGGAATATTTAATAAATGCTTACGCTAAGATTACGTTTGCTTATTCTTGGAGCTGCCTTATCAAACTGAGGTAGGTATATAACTTTGCTAATATATTTATCTACACTATTTCTGTTTCTGATATCAACATGATGTGTCAGTTTGAGAATTCGGTCAGCAGCTAATTAGAGTTGTGCCCAAGACGATAATTTCGATAGCTAGCAGGTGTCTGCTGTGGACCCGGTCATTATGTATGAAATTTAAATTGAAACTACTACTACAACTAAAAATAATTAGTTGAATTCTATAATATTACGCACAACTTATCAGATCTGTTCTCCTTTGTAAAACTACAAGGCAAATAATAGGTATACTTAGTTGTTGACATCATCGCCTACCAACACATTTTGTATGCAAGGATTTCTTCAGTTAAAACACCTTTTGGTAACAAAATATGCCATCTAATGCAGGATGCTCTTCTGTTTAGGTTCGTATCAAAAATTATTTGATGGAAGTTTCTAGAAAATGGAACGTCGCATGATCCCTAGTATTGTTGTCATTTTGTAGAACTTGAAGATCTTCCGTGAAGAAGTATTACTTTCCTACGCTACTTTAGTAGCTGTATAAGGAAAGTATTGTAATCGTGTGGAATTTTCGGTATCGAGATTTTTAAAAATGTTGACGTTTCAAAGATTCCTAAGTCTAATAAACATATGTTCAGCCATTGGTTTGTCGGTCTGTCTGTCCGTCTGTCTGTCCGTGACAGCATTATCTCGGGAACAGATCGGTGTATTTTGTTGCTTTCTTTTTTATTTTGTTTTTTACACTGGGTGTTGAGCTATAGACAAAAAACGTGATTTTGATTAAACTTGCCTAAAGTATTCTTCTGAGAGCTCTTTAACACCCATATATAGCGCCACCTCTGAGAAAAAGCACAAAAAAAGTTATGCTTGAATAAAATTCCGTATTTTCCACATGTTTCTGCAGATTCTGGCTAAACGTTTCATTTTGCGAAAAAATGTTACATGACCATTGTTGTTTGTCTTGACATGCTAAACAAAAATAATGGTAGCACGATTTGGCCAGAGGATTTTTACTTTACTACCGCTATAATCGTCGCTTTGCAAGGAGAGTACCTATTGTAATAGTGTAAAATTTTTCATTCACTGGAATTTGTCTGCGAGCGGCAGATTTTTTTTCTAGCTCTCCAGAAAAAAAATAATATCCGTCTTCCTCCAAGATCTCGAAAACCAAAAGAATTATGGAACTTTTGTGAGTACTTACGACATAAAATACTATCAAAATGTAAAAATCCTTCCCCATTTAACCGACTTCGTATCTACCATTCTCGAGATAGTAGTGCTAACTCATTCTTATCTTCCACACAGGTAGGGATACATAAATTTAATGAGACTTTTATGCACAAATGATAAGAACTCTATATCTTGGTGTTTGTGATCAAATTCGAGAGGCTTAAATAATACGAATATAGTGAATGTTGACTACAAACCATATATGAATGTATAATTCAATTTTTACAGAATTATTATTTCAGTTGAGAAAGTGTACCGGAGTGTAAACCGTGTCTATCAGCACCGCCTACACCCTTCAACGCCAAATCGACCGCCTCCGAGACGTAATTTATACCGGCAATTCGGCCCGTGCAATAAATACATGCGTAAAATATGTTCCAAATTTTCACGACGATGTTACATCATATCACGAAGCTTATTTCCACCACCCCTGTTGTAATAATAAAGTGGGGATAGTAATGTAATAAAATCGTTGACGTTCTAGTTTTACAAGAGTGAGTGATATTGTAAAAGAAAATCAAGAATTTTGTGGGGTAAAATATTAGGTCGAATGCCAAACAGCCAACAAAATCTATACCCTAATCCCTCCTTCTCTACGAACAGAACATATAAATAGGGGTCGATGAGACATATTTTATAACAGCTTTGAGGTGTGGCTAACCTTGAGCTACTTGGTTTTATTTTACAACTTTTTTTACGGTGCGTTTCTTTATGGTCTATATATAAATATTAGCTAATAGGAATCGAAGCTTTTCTTTACCATATAATAATGCCACCGCAAGGGAGCAGCAATGCAGTAATGGATAACAAGATTAAATTGTTAGTATATGGATACTTCAGGCGTATCTAGATTATAGAATCGCTGTAGCAGCTTTAAGATTTGTATTATTTCTCATTTTGCTATGTATCTGATTTGAACGAATTTATAATTTGTTTTGATTTTAATAAATACTTTTTATTATTAATGAGTCAATTTGATTTGTTATCTTCCAATCAAACCGGCTTTATTTAGAATAGCCGTTCTTGAATCTCTCACAAGGGATAAATACCTACTCGATTATGAATATCTAGTTCAGCACAGAACAGATACAAGTTTTCAATTTGTCGCATTCAATTGTTCATTTTTATGTTTGTCTGATAAGGTAACGCGTACTGTCATCAGATTCAGAAGGAATAATGGGTTTGTCAATATTTTCGTAACTATTTTTGATCAACTTCTCGAATGAAGGAGGTTATATTATGTTTTTCTTATATTTGTTGTTGTTTGTATAGTAACAAGGCACCGATTATATATTTTTTACAATAAATTTGTTTCTTGTCATGATTATCTATCTGTTTTTTTTCAGCTATATTCAAATATTTTCAAATAATTATTTTTTCTTATAAAATTGTGTTACGCCATTAGAATCATAATAGGAATATATTGTAACATGAAGACTTACCCGTGTAGTGAAGTACACTAGCAAACACATTCCAGAACACCCGGGAAGAAAACCACTCTAGAAGCACCGAGGATATGGGGCCCTGACACTAGCACACAGCAAAATCGAAGACTGGTATCAACTTGAAGATTCCAGAGATTTTAAGGTTAGATATATAATACCGACGGCAATGACAGAGAGCATAGTCAGTGAGTTGAACATAAATAAACATAGCGCTAAGCGCTAGGTGGCGCTCTGAATATAAATGTGTATATAGTCGTGTAGTTATTAGTGAAAATAAATCGAACCCAGTTTTAATATAAATTCCCGTTACATTGATGTCAGTGTGGAATCACTGAGTGACTAAAATTGGACAGATTTTAAGAGACTGCGGTCTTGTGCAAATTTGAGTGATTTCAAGACTTTTTGTTAGATTTAAGTTTAAGACTCTTTTGTTCGTTTTCGTGTTGAGAATTTTTGTTCGTTTTTGTGTTACTGTGAAGACTCTTTAGTTCGTTTTTCGTGTGAAGACTTTTTGTTCGTTTTCGTGTGAATGTGAAGACTTTTGCTCGTTCTCGTGTAAGTGTGTAGAATTTTGTTCGTTTCCGTGTTAAAGACTTTTAAAACTGTATTGACTAATTGACTTTGTTAATAAAGACAATTCAAAATGAAATTAGTGAAGTTAACTGTGAAACAAGTCAAAGAACAGTTGGTGGAGCGGGATTGTGATTATTCCGGTAATAAAGAGACCCTCCAGGAACGGTTAAAGGACACTCTGATTGATAATGGAGAAGATCCTGCTATGTTCGAGTTCCACTCTCCGGAAGAACTGTTACTGAAAGAAGTCTCGAAAAAGTTTGAAGAAGTTTCTAGAACTCTTCAAGATGAAATTAAAGATCTTTCTAGAAAAAGTGATGCGAGGTTTGAGGAAGTGACCAGAACTATCGAGGAAAAGGTTAAAGAAGCTGGTAGTTATAGTGACAAGAAATTTGAGGAAATTTCAAGATCAGTTGACGAAAAATTTATCACGACACGGAAGAACATGGAGCTACTGCAACAAAAAATCAAGACATTAGAAATGGCAGTTAAGAATGGTAACTACAGTGCGAGCCATACACTGAAAGGCGAAGAAATAGGAGGGGACTTACCCGAAGGTAATATGAGAGTTAAGCTGCCAAACTTTGATGGAAAGTGCTCCTGGGGATAACCATTGGATCGAAGAGCGGAAAGCTGTTTCGTTAACTGCCGCTTTACGAGTTGATGCAGCAGACATCCTAAGATCTATTCCAGCTGGCCAAGCAAACTACCATGCCTTGCTTTCTAAATTGGAGAATCATTATGAAGACAGTCATCTTCAGCAAGTATACAAAGCACAATTACGATCTCGGGTACAACATGCAAATGAGAGTCTGCAAGAATTTGAGGGGGAAGTAGCTTATATTATGCGGCTAGCATATCCTACAGCCGATAGCTTCCTTGATGAAATAGCGATGGACACATTTGTAAATGGATTGAGGGAGAGCGAGCTGCAGAAGGCGATGAAGCTGGCCAGACCAAAATTGCTAGAAGAAGCACTAGCTATTGCTTTATGGCATGAAGCCGCTAGCCAAACTTCACGAGAGCACCGTGTTAGAGCAATCGAGGAAGAAGACCAATCCAACAGAGAGTCCCTGTTAGATATGAAAAGGAAGCTAGTTACGGAGGCACAATCAAAGAAGAGAGAGCTAAGGTGTTGGAACTGTGGTGAGTTTGGACACGTACGCCGCAGCATGACCATCAGCATTGGCAAGATCACCATCAAGCACACATTTTTGTTTATTTTGGGAATGGACCTTTTGAAGAAGCTTGGGGCTGTGTTGGATTTCAAAAATGGTGTCTTGAAGGTCGACAATGAAGAACTGCCCTTTCACGAGGATAACGAAGATGTTTTCCGATCGATAACGACCAGTGACGTAATGAAGAAGAAGAATACAAAAGTAAAAGAAGTATAGTGACTCACAAGATAAACACCGGGAACTCTAACCAATAAGACAGCAGCCAAGAAGACTTCCATTGGACAAAAGAGACGAAGCCGAGAAAATGATTCAAGAAATGAGCAAATAAGGAGTTACTGAGCCATCAAGTAGTCCATGGGATTCGCCAGTAGTGCTCGTGAAGAAAAAGGATGGTTCTACAAGATTCTGTGTAGATTACCGACTTCTGAATTCAGTCACTAAGAAGGATAGTTATCCGTTACCCAGAATAGATGACACCCTAGATACTCTCTCTGGGTCACGATGGTTTTCTACACTAGATCTGAAAAGTGGATACTGGCAAGTTGGAATGGATTCCGCAGATCGAGAAAAGACTGCTTTCTCTGGCAATTCACTGTGATGCCGTTTGGACTATGCAATGCTCCCGCTACATTTGAGAGGCTCATGGAAGCAGTTTTGAGAGGACTGAAATGGCAAACCTGGCTAGTGTATTTGAATGACGTAATCGTGGTAGGAAAATCATTTGAGGAACACTCGAAGAATTTAGCAGAATTTTTCTAACGTCCACGTGAAGCCAAATTGAAGTTGAGTCCTAAGAAATGTTATCTGTTCCGACGAGAAGTACGATATCAGGGTCACATCGTATCTGGGGACGGCGTCACGGCAGATCCAGTAAAGATAACAGGCATTAAGGAATGGCCTATTTCCAAGGACAAGCATGAGATTAGAAGTTTTCTGGGCTTGTGTACCTACTACCGACGGTTCGTGAAAGATTTTGCCAACAAGGCTAAACCTTTAAATAAGTTAACAGAAGAATGCAAAGAATATTCAGGGAATAACGAGTCTCCGAGAGCTTTCGAACAACTGCAAGAAGCTCTTATTTGCGCACCAATCTTGGGTTATCCTAGGCATGACGGAAAATTAGTGTTGGACATAGATGCCAGTAATACAGCTATTGGTGCTATCCTCTGTCAAATTCAAGACGGGCAGGAGAAAGTGATTGCCTACTTCAGCAACGTTTTGTCCAAATCATAGAGGAATTATTGCGTTACCTGAAGGGAACTGTTGGGAATAGTGAAAGCCTGTGAACACTTTCATAAGTATTTGTATGATCACCGCTTTCTTCATAGAAACGCATATGCCTTATCCAGAAGACCGTGCAACTATAACTGCACCCACTGCTCGAAGATGGAAGAGAAGCTTTGCCCTATAAGATGTACAACCGTAGAAAATGAGGAGTGGCTGCCCAAAAAAATTAAACTGGCCCAAGATAACGACCCATGTTTAAGAGTGGTCTTGGAGTGGATGCGCCTTAAGGAGAGGCCATCTTGACAGGATATAAGCTTACGAAGCCCGGAAGTGAAAGCATATTGAAGCCAATGGGACTGTCTTGTGTTAGGAGATGGTCTGCTGTATAGAACCTTTGAGTCTGAAGATGGCCCTGAATCCAGATTACAACTAGTTGTGCCAAGAAGCAAAGTGCCGGAGGTACTACGTCGGCTACATAACGGAGCCTCGGGTGGACATTTTGGAATCACCAAGACTATGCAGAAGGTTCGAGAGCGATTCTATTGGGTGAATTGCAAAGAAGTGAGACAGTGGTGCCGTAAGTGTGAAGTATGTGCAGCCAGCAATGGTCCACTTGGCAGAAAGCGGGCACCTATGAGGCAGTATAATGTTGGGAGTACTATGTAGCGAGTTGCTGTGGTGGATATAGCAGGACCATTTCCTGAAACGGACAATGGGAATAAGTATATCCTAGTAGCCATGGATTACTTCACAAAGTGGACAGAGGCGTACGCAATCCCTAACCAAGAAGCATTGTCGCCGAGGTGTTGGTAGAGAATTCTTTTCACGTTTTGGCGTTCCTCTTGAAATCCATTCGGACCAAGGAAGAAACTTCGAGTCAGCCCTGTTCCAAGATATGTGCAGACTAATAGGTGCGAACAAGACCAGAACAATCCCTTTGCATCCTCAATCGGACGGAATGGTAGGGAGGATGAACCGAACCATGTGCAAGCATCTCTCTAAGGTTGCTTCAGAACGTCAGCGAGATTGGGACCAGTACATCCGTATGTTCCTGATGACCTATCGGGCGGCTATGAATGAAACAACTGGTCAGACTCCTGTTAGTTTAATGTTGGGGCGTGTGTTACGCCTACCCTGTGACCTGGAATTTGGCCACAGATCTACAGAGAACAATGTCGCAGGAGAAGTATACGTCGACCAATTGAGAGCCAGAATGGATAAAGTTCATGAGTTAGCCAGACAGAACATTCAGCTTGTCACCAACGACGTCGAGGCCTTTGTCCCAAACTCCAAAGGCAATGGGAAGGTCCATATGAAATTATGAAGAGGATAAATGACGTCATCTATCGTATTCGAAAGTTACCAAGGGGAAAATCTAGAGTGGTGCACATAAACCGACTCGCACCTTACGCTGGATCAAATAACCAGGACAAAGCACGAGTGGCTCTTCAAGAAAAAAACGTTGAAAAGCAAGATGTCATCTACAACGAGTTCATGGCCGACTATGCGGATCGGAAGTAGGTCAGACTCGGTGTGACAGTTAAGGTTCAACAAGATCTTTTCAAACTGCCAGCTGGCGTTTCTACTGCCCACTGGGGTCCGTTAACTTGCCCCCCCCATATTAATATTTTGCTTTATAATTTACTGTGCAAGCTTGCACACACCTAGCACACTCTAGCACAACAAAAAATAGAGCTAGCATAACTTTCGTTTAGAATATAATATGAAAAGAAGGCCGGGGGCATTTTAACAGTTGCCCCCCCCATAAAAAAATTTAAGATTTTTTAAGCTGTCAAAATATGCATCATAGCAAGTAAAAATAGCAGCCACCCATATTAATATTTAAGTATCAAATAAATTGTGCAAGCTTCTACACACCTAGCACAACCTTGCACAACCAAAATCAAAACTTGCACTGCACCCAATAAATTAAGAAAAAATAGCAGTCTCCCATATTAATATTTTGGTTTCAAATAAATTGTGCAACCTTCTACACACCTAGCACAACCTAGCACAACCAAAATCAATACTTACACAGCACCCAATAACTTAAGAAAAAAATAGTATATTAAAAATAGGAGCCCCTCATATTAATATTTTGGTTTCAAATAAATTGTGCAAGCTTCTAAACACCTAGAACAACCTTGCACAACCGAAATCAAAACTTGCAATGCACCGAATAACTTAAGAAAAAATAGTAAAGAAAAAATAGCAGCCCCCCATATTAATATTTTGGTTTCAAATAAATTGTGCAACCTTCTACACACCTAGCACAACCTTGCACAAACAAAATCAAAACTTGCACAGCACCCAATAACTTAAGAGAAAATAGTAAATTAAAAATAGCAGCCCTCCATATTATTATTTTGGTTTCAAATAAATTGTGCAAGCTTCTAAACAACCTGCACAACCTTGCACCACCAAAATCAAAACTTGCACTGCACCCAATAACTTAAGAAAAAATAGTAAAGAAAAAATAGTAGCCTCCCCATATTAATATTTTGGTTTCAAGTAAATTGTGCAAGCTTCTACATACCTAGCACAACCTTGCACAACCAAAATCAAAACTTCCACAGCATCCAATAACTTATGAAAAAATAGTATTGAAAAAATATTAGCCCCTCATAATAATATGTCATATAACCCCCATCCACAATAATATTTAAGTTTCCAGCAAATTGTGCAAGCTTGCACATACCTAGCACAAGCTTGCACAACCAAAATGAAAGTTTTCACAGCGCCCAATAACTTAGAAATAGAAAAAAATTAAAGAATAATAGCGGCAACCTTATTTATATTCTTGTAAAAAATAAATTGTGCGAGCTTCTACACACCTAGCACAACCTTTCACAAACATAATTAAAGCCTGAGCTTGCCCCCATAACTCTAAATAAAATTAAATACACGTCAACTCCCAGGCCATAATGTTGCCCTCCCTCCATATAAATATTTTGTTTTATAAATTACTGTGCAAGTTTCAAACACTTTGCACAACAAAAAATAGAACTAGCACAAATTCCGTTTTGAATAAAATTAAAACACAAACAAAATATAAAGATATTTAATTTATATATTTAAAATATTAAAACGTAAAACATAATGTAAAAATACAACAAATACAAAAAAAGTTTAATGAAGTACATTTATAATATATATATATATATATATATGTAAAATGAAAATGAATTCTTATTGTTTTATTTTTTGGTATTGTAAAATACGCGTATATTGAAAACTGTTTCAATTAAAATGTATTTATGTTTGTCGGTAAGGTAAAAAAATATTTTTGTTTTTGATTATATAAAAGAAGAATTAAGCACTGCAAAACAATATTTGCACTCTAACAGTGGTTATTAGATGAGCATGGCCTAGATTTAGCATCTCTATCATCGTATTCCTCCCAGAGACCATTATGCCTGTAAGCATAACCTATTAAATGGCCTAAAGCCATTGCAGGTCCTATATAGCCTACTACCCCTCGTAATATATATGGCATGCTATTTATTGGGAATACTTTTATAATATAATAAGTTGTTTCAACTTCCAATGTCTCACTAGTGGTGTTAATTGGTTCAATTATCAAATGCGTTGCGGAAGGTTCAACAAGCTTGTATAGCGTACCTGGACAAGATTGGCTGGAACATTTATTTTTGTGTTCTTTTTTTCCTAACCTACTATTTAAGAGTATGATAAAATTTTATGTATGAAAAGTATTAATTTGTATTTCAACATAATTTTTTAATGAACAATACTCGTATTTACAAACATCACAAGTTATAGTTTGAAGGAAACATGGTAAGTCCAAACAGTTTATTACTCTTGATATACTTCCTCCAATATAAATGTTGACAATACTCTGAAAATGTTCTTTCATTTCGTAATTATTAAAATAATACTCAGCCCGTAAGCGATAACTTCTTTTAGACACTCCACATTTTACAACATTTACAATAAATTTTGATATTAACGAATTCTCAAAGTTTAAATCTATAAGCATTTGAATAGAATAGCTGTCACAATAACAGCATGCCAAAAGTTGGAAAACTGAATCAAACCCACATGTATTCGAAAGAGTCACAGGTATATTTTTGATTTTTATAGGTTTCAGAACATCGTAGTTTCCATTTTTTAATACTTCAATAGGTACTTCTTGTACAATTTAGGTATTTGAAACCAAAATATTAATATGGCGGGCTGCTATTTGTTCTTTACTATTTTTACTCAAGTTATTGGGAGCTGTGCAAGTTTTGATTTTGGTTGTGCAAGGTTGTGCTAGGTGTGTAGAAGCTTGCACAATTTATTTGAAACCAAAATATTAATATGGGGGGCTGCTATTTTTTCTCTACTATTTTTTTCTTAAGTTATTGGGTGCTGTGCAAGTTTTGATTTTGGTTGTACAAGGTTGTGCTAGGTGTGTAGAAGCTGGCACAATTTATTTGAAACCAAAATATTAATGTGGGAGGGCATTTTTTTTCTTTATTTTTTTTCCTTAAGTTATATGAGGTGTGCTAGCTTTAAATTTGCTTGTGCTAGGTTGTGTAAGCTATGATGCATATTTTGACAGCATAAAAAATATTAAAATTTGTTATGGGGGGGGCAACTGTTAAGATGACCCCTCCGGCCTTCTTTTCTTATGATATTCTAAACGAAAATTGTGCTAGCTCTATTTTTTTTGTGCCAGAGTGTGCTAGGTGTGTGCAAGCCTGCACAGTAGTTTATAAAGAAAAATATAAATATGGGGGGGCCAACTCAACGGACCCTGCCTACTGTGTAACGGAGGATCTACGCATGGATCGAGGAATTGCTCTGGTGTTTAAAAGGAAGTTTGAAAAACTGGATGAATTGTCAGCCCAACGACCAAGAGTAGGAAAAGTTCTGCGACTAGCAGATGGTAATAGGAACCTCTTCTATTTGGTTACGAAGAAGATGTCTAGAGGAAAACCCTCTTACAAGGACATCTGGCATTCACTGAAGAGCCTAAGAAGTGAAGTCAGGAATTATGTTGCTTCAATCCAAAAGGAGAATACTCGGGAAAGACAATAGACTGTTATTTCTTCAACAAGAGCGTTTGCCTGGCAGGAACAAGGAGGGGGCAAGGTAACGTGAAGACTTACCCGTGTAGTGAAGAACGCTCGCAAACACATTCCAGAACACCCTGCAAGAAAACCACTCTAGAAGCACCGAGAATATGAGGCCCCGGCACTAGCACACAGCAAACTTGAAGACTGGTATCAACTCGAAGATTCCAGAGCTTTTTAGGTTAGATATATAATACCAACGGCAATGACAGAGAGCATAGTCAGTGAGTTGAACGCGAGCAGCAGAGAACACTGAACATAAATAAATATAGCGCTAAACGCTAGGTGCAGCTCTAAATATAAATGTGTATATAGTCGTGTAGTTATTAGTGTAAATAAATAAGTGAAAATAAAGCGAGCCCAGTTTTAATATAAATTCCCATTACAATATGTACATTATTGTGTCGTCAATGTGATCTGAATACCTGAAACTAATGTGATAGAGGATTGTGCATTGTGCAACTAGAATGAGAGATCCCAATATAATTATTTGAGACCTATGTGATTATAAAGAAAAGAAATAATAGAATGTAGATCAGTTCTAGCCTGAACCCTCACCTATAATAGGTATTTCAACAAATTACCTTACAAAAATGAATAAGAATATTGCTAACCAGCATTCAAAAACAATTTTTTATTTCAAAAAATCTGATAAAGAAGATTCTTTGCAGAAAGGAAAAAACTACTTAGAAATCATTGTTCAAGACTCTTTTGTTTCTCTTCTAGCGAAATAATCCACCTTGACTCTTTGTAAAAACTGAACTCTAAATAATTTAATAGAAAATCACAACTCTGATTTTGAGATACCTATTCGTCAGGAGCTAATGATATATGTACCTACAATAATCTTATAGAGAAAACAAATTTTCGATAGACTTTTCTAATATAATTCGACAGTGTGCTGTTTTTCGTTCGTTTGCGCTTTTCACATAGTAGGTAAACTCCGATTTTGATGAATTATTTGTTCATTTAACAGAGGAGTATTGAGAAATTCTTCAAATTTAAAATCAAATATTTCCTTTCCTCAAAAAACTGCTACCAAAAGGAGAGGGATTTTTTTGATAAATTTAAATTTAAGACTGCAAAATTACAGAAGAGGCCATATCCAGAAACATTTCAATTGAACGGTTTGTGTGGTACAGCAATTAAATATTTGTGATATGTGCTGTATTTAGAAATATCTGAATAAAAGTGAACGTCCATCATTTTTTATGACTAATGTAACGCTTATAAATACGAAATAATTACTAGTTTTTTACAAAAACTGTGACCGACTGAACAGTACAAAATAATATTATTTCAACTGGTGATGGTATTTTTGAAGTTGACGCCAAAAGTCTTGCTTCTACCAATAATTGCACTAAATCAAAATTACCGACAGTAGTAGAATCATTGTTATTTTGTATTTTTAAGTGCACCAAATATTAATGTCGATTCTATTTTTTGTTATATTTTTTAGCATATTCTCAATTCTTTTCTAAGGAACATTTTGTACCTTTTTGTTTTGATATAATTTACTAATTAACTAGAGTGGCTGACTTTCACTACACACTTAAACTTTATTACTTACTATTGACCATCTTGTCCATTGACACATACAAATCATGGAGCGACATTAATTTCAATTTCACTTGCACCTTCCGGGCAAACGATATGACCACCCTGCCAGAATAGCAATTTATCAAATTGTCATCGGCACAGAGGACCGTTTCCAATGCCTCTTCCTTGAGCGACAAAGATAAAATTCACTACCATTTCTCTCCTTCACAGAATAACGGTGTGAAAAAAATACTTAAAAGATCTACTCCGCTGACGACAACATTAAGAGAGTTGTGAGATGTTACAACTTCATTGCATTCGAAAGACAGATGATGAATAAACGAGTTGGGAACTATCATTGCTGCTGGGTATTTACTGAATTGAATATTTATTGGTGGTATTTTGAATCAATGAAGGCTCATATATACTTCTGGATTATTAAGATGAAATTAATAATAAAATTTAGCTAAATAGTGTTGAAGAGTGTTCCGGAGGATGAAATACTTATCTTAAACATAACTGCATATTGTTCAGCCTTCATCCTGACTGTAAAGTCTTATAGACGTATTCAACATCATCCTTTAGCAAAGAGAGCTAAATCTATTCAAAAGTGATTTCACAAAAATGATGATAATGATAGTCTATAAGTATTTACCTATTCAAGAAAGCTGTTTTAGCTAAAAGAGGATGCTGAATACGGCTGTTAGGGTTGCCCCGTTATCTGGAAATTATAAAATAATTACTCTTTTTCTCTAAGTTTCTATCAGCTGTCTTGCCGCGTTAGGTTGGAAATTCTAGATAGTTAGGTATACTATTTTATCTAGAAAGTGGATGACATTTAATTGGAGTAGTAATACTTTGTTTCACTAATCAACATACAGTGTGTCCCAGATTGGAGCCTCATGTATTACTATCTCGGTTTTTATAAGAGCTACAAAATCGGTTGAATGGGCCATGTTTCTAAGGATCCAATTTCCATTTAAGAAATGCTATTACATTTTGTCAATTGTTTCTGGTTTTTGAATAAATCTCGAAAAAACAAAATGGGAGTCATTGACAGTGCCCCGTATCTCCATTATTTGAGAACAGGGTATTTTGGTTTAGATATTCTATGGGCACTTTTTTAAGTTCTTTACTATAAAAGAACAGAATAGAGCAGAAGAATATATCTTTCCATTTTCGAGATATTCACAATAACTTTGTTTTTTCTTAAAGATGCTATGTTGGATTTTTATTGCATTAAATAGCATTGTTAATTTCCTTTCCAAAAATGTATCACAATATGGTTTTTTCTCTCAAAATAACACCGAAACAATTAGATCAAAGAAAACTCCGATTAATTTTGCTGCTATGCTCAATTTGCTCTAGTAGGCGAGCCATTAATATGTATTAGAACTGTCAAATTACAGTTTGTTTAATTTGAACTGTCTTTTGTGTTGTTTTAAATTTTTGTTTTATTTAATTTCCCTTACTTTCTTATTATTTTCTAATTTGGCTATTAATTTTATTATTGAAGAAAAAATAGACATGATAGAAACTTCTTACCCCATTGAAACTCTACTACTACTAGGGTGGGTGCGGCAATTTATGCAAATAAATTTCCTGAACGGCATCAAACAAACGTGAGACATTTCAGGGATCTGGTACAAAATTTGCTAAATTATGGAATTTATGCAAAACCTAGATATCCTAAATATGCTGTTGAAAATGAGAAGAGATTTGATGCTGTGTTACAATACAATAATAATTATCCCAGAGCATCAGTTAGAAAAAATGGTAATGAAACGGATATCCCTAAGTCATCCGTTCATTCATAATATATACAAGCCCTACTACAGGACCTACAAGGTTTATCGGCAAATGATTTTTCCCGAAAAGCAAGATTTTGTGAATGGTACATTCAAAATATGCAAGAAAATGCCAATTTTTTCATGAACATATTATGGACTAACGAAACTCGATTTACAAATTGTGGAGTTTTCAACAGGCATAATACCCATCACTGGGCTACAGAAAACCCAAAAAATATACAAAGAAGGTTCCAAACAAAGTTTGGATTTAATATTTGGTGCGGTATAATAGGTAACATTAAAATGAGATCACATATAAATATATCTAAAATTATTGAAATTCTTGCTTTTATGAAATCAAATAACTGGACCAATAATTTTTAATTTCAATTTAAATGCAGCATGATATCTTCAGCTCGTACAAGAACAAATAATGCCCGCTGTGAGGGCAGCTGTGGGGAACTTGGATCAAATTAGTAAAGACTCATTTAGAAGAAAACTTTCCCAATAGATTAATTGCGAGTAATGGCAACATTTTGAGGCATGCTAGATGACTTATATTCCCTTGACTTCTTAAGTTGCAGTTTTAGAAGAAAGGGGCCAAAAAATAGATGTAGTGAATAGAAACACATTGATAAGGGCAATCAAATCGTTATCAAAGGTGTTGTGATCAAAATGGTGACGTTTTCTTATTTTACTTCTACTTATTCTACTTATTTTGAAAGTTGTGATACATTTGTGGAATGGGAATCAGCATTGCTATTTAATGCAATAAAAATCCAATATACAATAAGAAAAAAAATGTTATACCTACTGATTATCTCAAAAACGGCAAGAGATATTCATTTTTATTTTTTATAGTAAAGTACTTAAAAAAGCCCATATAATGTCTGAACCAAAATACCCTATGTTCTCGAATAATGGAGATACAGGGGACTGTCAAAAACTCGCCATTTTGGTTTTTCGCCATTTATTCAAAACCCAAAAATAATTGACAGAATATAATAGCAGTTCTAAAATTTTAATAGGATTCTGAGAAAAATTGCCCATTTAACTGATTTTGTAGCTCTTATAATAACCGAGATAGTAATATATGCAACACTAATCTGGGACACACCATATATGATAAATCTGTTGGGTTTCTTTTT
Organism: Crioceris asparagi; assembly: GCA_958507055.1. Lineage (NCBI taxonomy): Eukaryota > Metazoa > Arthropoda > Insecta > Coleoptera > Chrysomelidae > Crioceris > Crioceris asparagi. The sequence continues at coordinate 35,062,617 of OY293828.1, forward strand.
ATGCTTGGGTAATTCGTAGAAAAGTATTACATATTTTTTGTTGAAACTAGTCATAGTGATAGCTTTCTCCTGGAGAAGTGCAGCGTTATTATTTGGGTTCACACCACGAATTATTAACTAAGCACAAACGTCACATGGATTGAGGCCATAAATTTAACAGAATAAATTCGTATACACAAGCGACAAGCTCTACAAAATAATATGCATGGACAAAGTCACGGGCATCTTCTAGTATCAAATGTGTTTAGAGCGATTAAGTTTCTCCGTAGGAAATTGAATGGAAATTAAGGACTCTTCTACTATACGCTCTTCCATGCTCTATTTTTAACCAAGCTCAAGCTTAGGCTTTGTCTTCGAATATTTCATTAGGAAAATGGATGTTGCCTTTTTGTTCCATTATGGATATGCAAGGAAAATAAACAAGTAGATTGTTTCATAATGGTCAGATTTGTTAATGTTTTAGGGTAAATATTTTATTTGAAGCATTTTGCACGATGAGGACACAATAAGATTATTGAAATACTCAATTTTTAGTATAGTAAGTGGCAGTTATAGAATAAATTTATTTTTCCAAAATCAGTAAAATTTCAAGAAAAAATGAGAGTAATACATGAGAATATTAAAATTGTCAGTAAACGTAAGCGAAAAATTTTATTGGACTTTAATTGCTGGAAATCTTTGATCTCTATTAATATTTTTGGGTACAAATGGTAATTTACTGTTTTATTACAGTTTGAGGGACAACAAGAATGCATTACGAGAGATGGACAAATGAGTACCATTTTTTGAACCGTAGCAGGGTTCTTGTGGTACTTCATTTGAAAGGTATTGTAATTTACTATTTAGCGATATAAATTTTTCGTAATTTATTTCCACATGGTGAACAGAAATTACAGGAAGAAATAATTTCTTGAAAACTGTTACACTTTTTGAAATTAAGTTAACTGTTATGGAATAGATAAGGACCTCGCTGAAATAAAAATTAATTAGTCTTTGCATTTATGCAGTATTTTAGTTATTTAGCCAGTAATAAGGCTTGAAGTAAATCGATAGGGTTGAATTAGTTATATATCCCAATACTCAATGAAAATATCTTGGAACTTGCTACCCTATATCACCTACATAATCAATACTTAATTTAAAACCAACACCTTTCCATATGCCTGAAAACTAGCATAATATATCCTTCCAGTTGCAAATCCTTCCGAACTGTGACAGCTGAGTCCGATTAGTATACTAACAACATTGTTCAAAGTGTTTGAATTTATATATGAATCCGAATTCGAAATTTATAGATCTTTGGATGACAATAAGGTGAGTTGACACAATAGATCACAATTAACTTTGGATAATGGGCAACTTTGTTTTCAGAGACAGCTCTTGTCAAAAGATAGACAACGATCTGAAATATCGAATTCATTATGTGAAATTAGGAATGAACATCTCCCAACATTCTCTTGTCACGTTAGGAGTACCCCAGAGGTCTATTTTGGGCCCTTTATTATATAAATCAGATTTTCATCCAATGTATATCGTTCTGCAAAAAAATTATTGGAATTAAAGGCAACTACATGTGGTTTTTCAGTATATAATATCCAACAAATATTTAAATTTATAGATGCAGATTTGAAAGCACTCGTAGATATCTGTAGGGTTCATAAGAATTTCAAAATGAATATTTCAAAGACTTTGGGCTTTTGGGCTCAAAGTACAAACATAATAATGAAAAATTGTGGAACTTCACTGAAGTTACAATTACTTGGTATTGATTTGCCAATAATGACCGAATGCCAAAGCATTGGTTTGAGGCTGGATTCTAGTCTGAGATTCGGTAAACACATTAATCATTTTTCGGAAACGTTGTATGGAACACTATAAAAATCTGTACTTCTTTAAAAATATTTTGACGCCAGATATCAATTTTGCGAAACATTAATTTTATTTCAAATCCCCTATTGTGGCACTGTATATAATCCGGCGTTAACACAATAACTAAAACGCATGCAAAATGCTTGCCTAAGATTTGCAAAAATATGATTATATCAGCAATAAGTTACTTGAAGTGGGTTGGTTTCAAATTGCATCAGACCAGACAACTTCATATATGCACAATTGCACAGAAGTTTCTGAATTTCTATTCTTGTTTAGTAAATATTGGATTCTCTGTTCTCAGAGAACCCAATATTTACTAAACAAGCTCATACTGTTAAAGGATAATAAGGTTAACACCCAACTTCTTGCACCTTACAAAACAGTTATGTTTAACCACTCTTTCTCTACTTTTCTGCTTCTAGATTTCAAAAAAGCTAAAAAGTAATTTTAAGCAACTGGATGTCAGATTTTTTTTTATTTCAGTCAATCGTTTTGTGATAAATCTTATTTTTTTACACCCACTTAAAAAAATGTAGATATAATAAAGTACTACACATTTCATCTTTAGTTATATTAGATATAAAGGTAATAGAGATTTTTACGCTCCAATTTATTTCAATTTATTGAATAACCGTATATATGTGTATTATGTAGTTTTTCTAGTTTTCATTTTATTTTCTAATTTGTTTTTCCGGTAATTTCCGGTAAAACACTTTGGTACGTTTTGGTACGAAAACATAAAGTCATAAAACGTCTTGAGTAAGGAAGAATGTTTGTATATTAGGTTGCCTATTTAAGTCAAGTATTGTTATTATTGCCCCTCTACCTCAGAGTCCTACTCTCACATAAAACCAGTCCGATACAAGTGAAGTGTCTCAATATTGTGGTGAAAGACATGAAACTAAATTCTGCCCCGAACGTTAGGTAGAGCTTTTCCGAAGAATTATGGAATGATATGGTATTATATGGAAGTAGTTCTATACAGTCTCTCTTTCAAGAAATACTTAGGAATGAAGAATTGCTTCCTTATAATTCCACTCCATACCATAACTGCTCTGAAAACAGAAACTAGAGAACCCAGTTTTCCAACAGGATAGACCTCATAAAGCAGCAGACACTTGGCTAGCTAGGTCTCCAGATCTTTCGCCCATTGATAGTTTATGGAATTCGATAGGTAGAAGACTGGTGAACTTCCTAGCAGAATGAAAAATTTGCATTGCTCAAGTCAATAAATCCAAGCTGCTTAGGCTTCAATTCCTCAAGAAGATATTTATCACCTGTTCGCGGAAAAATATCATCATTTGGTTTACTATGTAAGCCGATTCATTTGAATACGACTTACATACGAATTTTATCAATAAAAAATTGGGTTTATAATATTCTACAAAGAAGTACTTTAATGTGGTCTAACATTAAAGTTAAACTTTTGCAAAAAAACGTAAAGTAAATAACAACAAACGAGAAATAGTTATGTTAATCAGCATGATATAACATGTTGTTAAGTACACACATATTGCTTGGTATTAAAATAAATTTATGGACTTAATGAGTATCTAGGTATATCGTTTAATGAGGTGAAGATTTTGATTGACTTCAAGGCAAAATTAAAGAACAGACCATATCCGGCAAGGCTTAAAGTGGAAATTTTTCAAAAACTTCAACTGTTCCTGAGTTACAGCATCACAAAATTTCAGCCGGGATGCTATATAAATCTCTGAATATAAGTGGAAGTTTAACAAATTCGATAACTAATAAAACAATAAAAAATTTGTAATAAATATTTCCAGCAAAAATAGGGCCGACTTTTTTTAGTTAGTGCGGGTTTACGAGTTCCATGGCGTGCGTGAGATGCTGGCGCACGCAGATTGCTTCGCGTACGTTGAACAGGTTTCGCGACCGGTTTGCGCCGACCCATTTACGAGTTTCTCTACGCGCGCTTTATTATTCGAATGCGACTGTCAAAACGAAGTGATACGGAATGTAATAAACCTTTGGAAGAAGAGCTTCGATAATTTGTTACGAATATGAGGCAACCACGACAATATTTGATACGTATTAGTTTAATACTTAATTTAACTCATCTGTTAATATTAGCACACAAAATAACCTAAATCAAAACTGCACTTATAATTTTGATGAAATCTAATCTATATAAATAACGCCAAGAACACAAATTAAAATTCTGAAAATATATAGTGAAAATATGCAAAAGACACAATAAAATTGATAATTAATAATCTTATTTCATTTCAACTTTTGACAGCACGACGAATGCCTAGTCGTGATTGTGCGCTGTGGTCACGTGGTCCAAATCTTTGCGCCAGGCAGAGCTTCGCGCGCGTTGTATTATTTGTCAGGGAAATATTTAACACTCTCCGCGTTCGCCTGCATCTCACGTTGGCGGACCATGGCGCAAGCCAATGACTCGTAAATGATCCTATTTGCCACCACACGTTTAATCTGTTTACGTGCGCGAAGCAATCTGCGCGCGCCAGCTTCTCACGCGCACTAAGAAACTCGTAAACCCGCACTTAGCGCTGGTACTTTCGATGTAGAAGCTTTTTAAGATTTTCTGGCAGCGAATTGCATTATAAACATAAATTATCAAAAAGAAGAGCGTGCGATATCTAGGAAATGTAAAAAATGATGCCTTTGATTATTACGTGAAGGGTTATGACGACGCAAGATCAACTTTGTTTTCTGGCGGGAAGGGTGGTTACCTGTAATAAGATTCATTTTTCTAGACACACGATCATATTCTCGAAGATTGAGATTAAGTCTACAACAGCTATTTTGAATTTGTAGATACGAATCTTGGATTCAACATTTAGACACACGCCATAAATAAAAGCACAATATTTAAAATCTGATATCACTAGGCTCTCAAACTAAGTTCGAAATTAATGAATGCCTTTTTAATTAATTATTTCACGCATCCGCAAAACCTAAGCTATGTGTCTATTTTGATGTTAAATGAGGGTGGTATTCACAATGTCACAAAGATATATCCGTTGGCAATCAGATTATACAAATAAATAACTTGACAAGACATTATGTTGCAACTGATTTATTAATGTATCTAACCACTGTCTGAGAAAACGACGCATCAAGGGGCACGGGTTTTAGTTGGAGGAGACGACGCTCTCCATACACATAATACTCGGTGGATCACAGAATACCTGCAGAGGAAACGATAGTGATATAATAATAGAGCGGTGGCAGCGATGGTGGGCATTGTGTACGGGGACGGCGCGCCGATGTTATTATTTTGGAATTTATGATTTATTGTTGCCATTGCAACTGCAGCCGACGCTGCCATCACCAGTTTTCGTATTGGCTCTCCCACTATTTCAATATAATATGTACACCTACCTATACCTGTATAAATTTATCGTTGTCCGACGTATATGTGGCTGTAAATTATTGCATGATGACAAAGACGCCGGAAGCGATAGAGATAGTGTTGCACAAAATAGATTGAATGGGAAAGACCTAAATAATGTGCGAATCGAAAAGAAAAGGCAATGGAAAATTTGGTATTGATATGAAATAAGTTCCATATTCTTTGAGGTTAAGCTATATAATAATATAAAGATCATAGCTGTACCCTAAATTACACTATGTCACATAGAGTGAACAAAATTTAGCCGGGATGGAAGATGGAACACCTAGCAGATGTGAAACAAAAACTTAAATATAAATTGATGGAGACGTCTTTTATCATTCTATGAAATATTAATATAATCTTGTCTCTGAGGGATGACTTTACTCAAAATTTAAATGAAAGTTCCCTAGAATGAGCAGCATCGAGAAATGTATTTTTATTTATTTATTAACTACCTATGTCAACGAGGTTGGCCCACCCATGAAAGCTGGAGCATTGTATCCAGTCTTTGCCATGGTCCTCTTACTTAGATGTTACATGAAATAATCTGTTCCCGCCAAAAGCAATAATGAACCTTTTCCACCGTAGCCACTCGCGCACCTGACTCTAGGTACCTCATATCCTCATATAGGGTTCTAATGAAGAGAAATCGTTGAAAAAAAGAATACACAATATGTACTTAGTTCAATAGATACATATAAAATTAGTAAGTAGGTACTACAAATTTTATTGCAATTTTGTCGCCTAGACGCGAGAATTTTCAATCCAAATGTGCTAAAACTCCTGAGGTGGTCTTAGAATATTCAGTATAGCTTGTGTTTTCATAAAAACATTTTACATACCTACTTTTAGTTTTAGTATCAACATTGAGATTTAGAACATACTAAAATTCATATTCTTATTTATGTACATGGTATCCAAAGCTAGGCAATGAATGATATGCAAATTTGAGAACATTTTTTTACATGATGCTTTAATATCAAAAACGCTTTCACGTCGAAATACATTCTGCATTTTTCCCTAGTAAATCATCGCCCAACTCCCTTTTACTCCTATTCTATCGTAATTGAGCAAATAAGATAAATTGCTTACCGAAAATACTCTTTGATGTAAAGCAAGCCGGTTCGGCGAGCGAACGCTTATTAAGGTTTTATTTCACGATGTAATGGAAAACTGACGACTATCAAGACGTTATGTTGTTAGGCCGTGCTCTTTGGGCATATAAAATGCCAAACTCTATTTAATGGTATACAAACCTGACAAGAACAATGTATTTACGTATACCTACAATAATGGAACTTTCGTACGAGCAAACAGGGAACTTTTTGATATCACAGAATTTAATTTTATATATGGAGAAGCTGCTTCTAAATAAATAGATAGTCGATTAAATGTTTGTTTTTGTGAATTGTGGACATATTTGTTGATACCTAATGGATTGCTTGTTCATTCATTTTGGATATACTTATTCAACAAAATAGAGCAGAATATTTTTTTCGCTGCTTTCTCAAAATACTCAAATGTATTTGTACCGTTCATTTAAAAACTGCCCCGGATTTCTCTAAACGTGGAAATTAAAAGTGAAATCACTGGCGAAGCTAATTTTTAACACCCTGCCCCCAGGTGCGACCTTCATCTATCTAATTTATAGTTAGACTAAGGTAACCAAGAAAGTTTTTCTGCAAATTATAAATGTCCCTAACTTATGGTTACGCTGATCTTCCCAAAAGTGATTTTGAATTGTACATCGAGGTCTCTAACTTATAGTTAGGCTGATCTCTTTAAAAGTAATTTTGGGTAGTATATTTAGGATATGGTCACCAAAATTAATTTTGGACAAGATTTACAATTAGGCATTGTTTGCCAAAAATATTCTTTAGATTATTATATAGGTTAGGCATATTTTCCTAATAGTAAATTTTGGCTACAACATTAAATGAGGTCCATAAGTTGATTAGTTTAGGCTATGTTTCCAAGAATTAACTTGGGAGATTCAATATTATCCAAGATTTGTTCTAAGATAATGTGTGTGGAATGATGAACTTTCATTGACAGGAAAGTTTAAGTGTGTTCTTGAAGATCAGATTGACCCTACCTTGGTCATCGCATATCGAGTCATCTCTCACAAAACTACCTTAGCTCAATGTGGAATGTCATCTAACAAGACAGTCGAATGAATCATATCATTGTTGTATACTTATACTTTTGACCGTTGAAACTAATAGAGTTTCTATCTATACTAATATGAGCTGGACAAATTCGAAAGGATGATAGGATTTTCAATGCATATTGCTCCCTTGTTGAGAAGAGTCGACCAGCGAGACGCAGGTTCGCTTCTCGCTTTCGTGTTGTACCTACGTAACCTACGTGATAGTACGAAAATGCCATCGAGGAGTGCGTATGTGTATCACAAAACCTACTCAACGGTCGTTCCATTGCATGAGAGAAATAATTTGCTGCAATAAATGTGACAATTCATTTCTCTTAATAATAAAAGAAAAAATACGTAAAACATAACGGTGATTTCTGAAAAAAATAACTAAAAACTTACATTATACGAAATTAAAAAACAACTTCTGAATAATAAAATAAAATGTAAAAAACTACAAATCTAATGTAATAAAGGTTCAAATAAATCACCTTGCATACTTGATTTGTAAGCCGTTTCTCAATGTAGAGTATTCAGATGGTCGACTCATCTCAACTCATCAGGGCAATATGCATTGGAATTTGTCCAGCTATGTACATACGAGTAACGACTTTTCGTATGACCATAAAAATCTGGAAAACTACTTATCCGATTTCGATAAAACTTTTATTGAATTTTTTATATTTGCGCGGGTAAAATAGGCTATATTTTATATGTGTCTGGGCCTCCTAGGTTGAGGGTTCCATATCTGTAATTCCTAAAGTCGTATCTCTGAGCTCTATGGCTAAATTTCAATGGATTTTTCGGCATATATTTATGTGTAGTATGTCAATGGACTGTTTTGTGAGGGTCTGTCAGTGCGACTGGAATTTAAAGATGGAGGGTTCCATACAGGAAAATCCTTAAGACATATGTAGGAAAAATTATCATGCTGTTCTCTCTTGGTGCATATCTGTGGATTGATCTGGGTTGGTGTTCGGACTGATTCTAGTTTCGAGTAGGTCTCATAGCGAGTTCCATACTCAATACTTTTAATGACTTTATGTTTTCGCAGCATAATCTACGAAAGGTTTGCCCAGAAATTGCCGGGTAAAACAGCTAGTGTTTTATATATTATGTATAGATTCTCATTGTTTTCCCATCACTCGTTTGACAGATATTGACAGCAACTGAAATCTCCCGTACTATAGTTACACAGAAATTTTCAAATTATAGACATTTTCACTTCACAAAATATGAAAAAAGTACCCCACACGTTCCAAGTCTCTTGTTTGGCATTCTACCAGGACCAATATTTTCTGTCTATTGAAAAGGATCTTTTCTCCTATCTAATTCAATAATCGAATCGAAAACAATCGTCCCTTTCAAATATAATATGGCACAGCAAAACCCAAAAGCTCCATATATTCGTTTCTTCGTGAGGATAACGAACACTCCCACATAGAAACACAATGCGCTTGAATCACAACAATGTGACTATAGCCATAAGAACGCGCTGGTAGCAGTCTCCTTGTCTCCAATATATATTATATGAGCAATACCTCATGCGAAATATTATTTCGATATTTTCAGCACGCGTCAATGCCTGATATAGGCCAGCAGCCAGTGCTAGTTTGGTATCATGTAAAAAGCTAACAAAGCAAAAAACGAAAAATGAATCTACTGGGCACCAATGATAAGTGTTTTTTATGTACTAATTATATGCTGAATGTTTTGAGTTGTTTCTGTTTCAGCGGATATTGTAAACTTCTCTGCTAGCTTATCATCAAGCCAGCGGATCATGGGTTATTTTTGCCATACCCGTCGTAATTGAGTTAACATAATATGTATGTGCTTTTCAAATAATGATGAACTAATCCATAACTTTTTCCCCAAAAACAACCTCTCGGAGATCCAATCTGGCCTTAAAAATGGGCGTCATCTACTTGATATACCCAATCAAATTTCATCTCATTTAAGTGCTATTGCCAGAAATAGGCTAAGTATTAACTTGGGTCTTCGATCAACTAAGTGAGCAAGAGACACCTTAATTTGATTTGGCGATTCGGGATATTTGTGAATAGGGGTGTTGGTGCGCATTTATCAGAGAGTAGTTTGGGACTGGTTGGGGTGGTATTTGATGATTTAAGGGTTGAGGATGTGATATTATGAAAGCAAATAGTCTATAAGCTGATTTTTAAGAGCAGGTTTGATTTTCCATGGAATATTTTTGGGTAAATAAGAAGGTTAGGTATTTAGATATTCGAAATTTTAAAAGCACATAGAATATATATATTATTATTATTATGTTCAGTCAAATATGAGCATCACTGAAATAACCGATGCTCTTCTGGCTTGATCATAAACTAGGAGAAAACTTTAAATTTTAAATTTTCTCCACAATAGAAAAAGCACAAAAAATATTGTAATACAACGTTAGCTCTTGAAAATCACTTATTATTGTTACGTATTAAGTTAACTTTCAGTAGGCACTTTAGTCTACTATCGTTATAAAGGTTTCTTGGTGATTCCAGTTGTAACTAATAGAAGTAGAAAATTTGAATAATGAAGAGGATCGTTGATACTGTAATTGAGTATTTTCAGTCAAATCAGTAGTTTTCACTGTAACCATGTTAAATGTTAAAATATTTACCAGCATTCTGCCTATCACATAAAATCTGGCATTCGCAACTGTTTCTTTCACACAATCCGCACGACCATACAGACGTATCAAATGTTTATGCCTGATAAAATGTCGTGCGGTGTACCGGAAAATCTTTATCCTGTGTCCTGAATATTTGCAATGTGGACCATTAGGCGTTTTTTCTATATTTTTCCACTACTATGTGGGTGTTATAAATAATACTGACGTCAACTATTGCACCTCTTAAATTTTTTGCTCTTTGACGCGCAGTAGACAGAAATGACATCATTCATCCGAAGTTTTCCGTAGGGGGTCGGAACCAGGCAGTGTTCTAACTTATGTTTCATAAATTTAGCTTGGGCCAGATGAATGGAGAAATACAGCGTAATAGATGTTAGATGTTTTCTGAGAGTTTTGATGTATATGTCGCAGACATTTAGAATAATCAGGCTTTTTCCATAAAGACCAGGCGTTTTGCAAAACAGCGTCACTTCGAAAAATCGAGACAAATTATTGTAATTGACTGGTGATTTCCAGTCATTTTGCAAAATGCCTGGGCTTATTGAAGAGAGCATGGAAGCGCTTTCATAATGACTGGGTTTTTTAAATAACCGCCTTCTCTAGCTGTATGTAGCCGTTACTAACCTACAAAAAGCTGCCATCTGCGTTTGTGATGTTCCTTATATGAGAAAGCATTAGAACGATGTCAGCTTCAGTTGTGAGTCATGACGGTGATAATGAAGGAGATGTTGTTGTCAACAAATAACAATTTGTGGAAGAAATAAATAAATTCTATGATAGTCATCGAGAGAATACTACGAAGAAGCCTTGGATACGCACGCGTGTTTGGCCATTGTTTGGAAAATACGTTAAAGTTGTATTGTGCTCAACGAATTGGTCGAAAGTTTTGTTAAGCAGAATTAGTGCCGAAGAAGAACTTGAAACAATCATGAATGGAACAAACGAAGTACGAAAGCTCATGGTGAACAGGCAGAAATGGAATTGAATAATGGTTATAAAAACCAGAGTAGCATGAGTTTGCAGTTGAATAAAATGATGATGACACCGGTCTAGCCGAGCAATACCATCAAGGACTTTCTGAAACGTATTATGTTTGCCTAAGATTGGCAAAAGATTCGACTAAACAGTGTTCAATGTGCCAGAAGGCAATACACGATGAATGCAGACATATATATTACTGACACCAAATATATTGTGCTATGTCCGCTTTGTTTACAACAAAGGTATGTCGCCTCGGAGGGCGCAGCAGGTTATACTGGCCAAAAGAGAGCTGCAGACAAAATTATGCAATTTTATTTCGTAGATTATCGAAGTGGAGTATGCAGAGTTAGTAATGCAGCGGAAATACTGAAAAAGAACGAAATAGAATTTTGTTGATCTTGTCCGGAAAATGTACCAGAAAAGTCAGTTACACTAAGAGAGATGCTGTTATTTGAGTTTCAAGGTCAAGGGTTTAAAAAATGTTATTGCAGAGCATCGAAAACTCACTTTAATACAAAAAAGCTGTTGCCTAAAAAGTGGGTTACAGGTCAACTCACTTTGTCATAACAGCAGCACTTATATAAATAAATAATACCTTCTATATGGAAAACACCACTTAAGTTGATTATTTGCTACCTGCAACTACGTTATATGAATGTTTTATTATTTTAGATTTGTTTAATTCATGTAAAATTGTGAGAATATTATCTGTGTTGTATTTTGAAAGAATAGATTTTCACATTTACATATTGCTTTCACGAATAGACCTAAGTATACCTAATTGTATTTATTTATTTGGTATATTCATTATGAACGCGCTTCAATACTCTATTCACAAAGAACTGTTTTCAGATATTTCTCAAAAAGACTAGAAATCATCGGTCAATTACAATAATTTGTCTCGATTGTTCAAAGTGACGATGTTTTGCAAAATACCTAGTCTTTATGGAAAAAGACTGATTATTCGAAATGCCTGCGACATATATATATATATAGTATATAAACGGATTTTTTCATGTTACTTATGCGCAATATAAGTAACATAGTTTTAAAATTGTGTGTCAGCTTCAAGAAAATATGTCATGGTAATAAGAATATTTTTGGAATTATTTAAAGTACCATGAACTTTTTTATCCTTAATTCATGCTAAAAATGTCAAATATTTTTTTTTATTAGTAACCGTATTAAGCTAAAAAGAAATCTGAAGCTGTTTGAGCCCTGTCCGACACAAGGAAAACTTCTTCATGAACGGTAAATAGTTTTCACGAGTCATTGTTACATTTTAATTTATATTTATCTTTAAGTACAATTAACTTGCAAACTTTGTATCTTATGTCGTCAAATAATTTCAATTAGAAGCAGTTGATAGTATTTTTCAGTTAATCGATACGTATTTAAATACTGAAAGTGAATTATTGTTCTCTAGGTTTTTATTATAAAATTTATTTTATCGATGTTTTATCAGCTGTTTGTAATCAATCATATTGCACATATCAACGATGATGTAATGCAATGCGGGCTGGAGCTTTAGCTCACCGAGTAGTTGTTGTCATCGTTGGTAGGCACGGTAATTGTATTACCTTATATCTACTGTTGACTTAAATAAAGTCTTTCATATGTTATATTCTCTTGTCTCTTGATTGGACCATCCTGTATATTTTTCGTCATTTGAAGTATGGTAGAAGTCAAACATGAAATTATTTGAACATCCCTAGGCTATTTTCAGCCGTTTTCAATTTATTGAGTTTTGGACATTTTCTACTTATTCTTATGTTCCTTTATTTACAATTGATTAATACAAAATTAAAAACATACAAACACAATCTAAATATGGAGTTTTTAAAAAAGAACCAACAAACAGGAACATGAGAAAACAAAGTGATTAAACTATAGTAAGTGCTCCATATGTCACCCATTGTGGTTAACACACATCTCTATGCGTCTTCGAAATTAGTTGTTGTCTACCGCTGTTAATACTGCTGGTGTTATACTTCTAAATGCATTTACTATTCTTACCTTCATATCTTCTACTGCTGTTTCTGTTTCTCTACATACAAATTCTTTCACGTTTACCCATAAAAAAGTCCATTTTAGTGAGACCTGGGGATCTATCAAGCCATCGAATGGGTCCCTGTCTGCCAATCCATCGAAGTGGGTAAGTGTTGTTCAAGTGATCCCTTACTGAATTCCAGATTATATTTCTTTCAGGTAAATTCACTATCAATAATTGCAGATAGTTTTACAAAAAATACAAATAAACTGCTCCTGTCAAGTTACCATCGAAGAAATGCAGCCCTGTTACATGCTTTCTAATAATTCCACCTCAAACGTTTATTGACGATCTATGTTGATTGTCAATTTGCCTATTTATATTTATTTGTTTTGGCTATGATTTTATTTTCTTTGGTGTTCCATTTGTTATTGGTATGCGCTCACTTTGGTTCAAGATCTTGATGATGGTGTAGCTGTATTTTATTAGGATTCGAGCTGGGGTCAGGGTTTTGAATGTTGGGAGAGATATTTTTTATGTTATTCGGGTAGGGATATATTGCGCCTGTTTCTGCTACCAGCTTTAAGAAAACAAGCGAGTGGGGGAGAGATAGCCATAGAGATAATTATACAATAGAGAGTGAATTGAATAGGCTCTACTATAAGTGAAAATGCCAGAGCGTCCTAATAGACAGAATATGATCGAATTGGAAGGTCGTTCCTTGTTCAACCTCAGGCTCAATCAATCTCTTTTCGAAAACTCTTCAATTTCTCTCATGCCATTCCTACTCTACTGTATTAACTATATCAAATAACACATGTACGGAGGAACCAAGTCTATTATGGTCATATCATTAGGTATACAAATGATATTTTTTTACCTGCTTGCTTGCCGCGATTAAACTGGCGACGGAAGCGGGTGCACTATATCCACCCGTGTTCTTACTCAGCGATGCAATCACCTAACGCTCAAAACGTATCAAATTACCGGATTTGATACATCGTCTTTAAAGCAGTTCTCACTTGAAAAACATTTTTGACCGACGAACACCGAACGGAGGAGGTATACAATTCGACTGTCTGCTTTTTTTTGTTTTGTGCGAGCCTTTTATATAGTAATCGTACCCCGATTTTGATTATTTTTGTTGATTCATTTGAAAGAAGATGCTTGAGAAATGCTCCCATATTCATAAAAACGGGAATCGGACATCTTCTTCCCTCCGAGGACCACCACCGAAGGGGGTGGAGGGGGCAACTTTTCTCGAAAATTACGTTTAAATTGAACATTTGTTCAAAAGAGTAACGGTTTTCGAGATAGAGTCATGTTAAATTCTCAAATGTGCAAGGTGGAGAGGGCAATTTCTGTCGAAAATTGAAAATCTGTGGGGAGTACATGAAGGACATAATTATTTGTAGCAACATTTACAATGAACATTTTTCCCTTAGAGTTACGGTTATCGAGTAAAATCAGTGTTAAAATGGTAACGACTAAAATATTCAAGCGTATTTCCGCAGCGATGTTTTGAGATCTCAATAATAACAACTACAAGCAAGGAATATAGGATAAGTACTATCTTCATTGGTATTAGTGAACGTTCAACGATTTTCGTGACTAATGTTACACTCTGTGTGAAATAAATATTTTTTACAAAAAATTGGACCGACGTGAAGTTGGTGCCAAAAGTCATCAATCAACCTGCAACTGCACAACTTCAAAAGTAACAGCACCAATAGAATTAATATTATTTTATACTTTTCAGTGCACCAACTAATAACGTCGGTCCAATTTTTTGTAGAAAATATATTTTAATCCAAATTTAGTACGCGTTGTATGAATCAGTATCAGAGAATATTTTAAATCAGTCAGCTGTATTGCACTTTTGAATAACAATTTACTAGTTCACTTTTTACATTATCTATAATACAACAGTAGATACTGTAAAAAGAGTTTGTGACAAACAGGTAGACATCATTGTGGTCTTACAAGATTTATTCCAAAATTTATATGAGGTAGACAGAATTGTTAGAATCTGTGAGCTAATATTTCCAAGTGCAGTATATTGGCGAGATAATGTATATGCGATAAGTTGATGTTCGTGCATATTATTGAATTGATGTAAGAGAGGTTAACAACAATTTTGTTACCTTAAACATGGCTTCCTTTGACTTAAATTGATCGCTGCAAGCTTACATTGTCGAAATGAACATTTTCATTCTCATACCATCAAGATAGTTCTTCCCCATTTTAATGTCACTTGTAAACAAATGAAAGCTTAAGCCTTCATATATTATATTTCTCATTCAGGAACTATACAGAATCTATTTGCAGGACTATTCTCGTGCAGTATTATGAGGAGTGAACAGTTCTTCAAATATTAGGATTAACTAAAATCGTGATTCCATTAAATGATAATTTTACCTATACACACAACGTTAACTCGCCCATTGCTATCATACTTACTAGTGAATTAGCAGCTTGTAACTATCTAGGAGAAAAGTTGAAAGTTGGGCTACCTAATATAACCTAACCTAACCTCACTAATTTAGTTAATTAGTGAGTGCGATTGAGAAGTTTTGTGTGTCATTATCACTAGCTCACTAGCTAACTCGCCGGCTCTTGAACTCGTCAACAGGCAGCTTAAAAACTCACTCAATGTCCACGAGCCTTTAGCAGCAAAATATATCAAAATTGTCCAATTGCTGCAGATACCTATATATATATAGTAAAACCAACTTTGGCAACTATTTGACTTGCCTTTTCCAGAGTAACACCATATTTTCTTGCTCACTCTCCAGTGAGTAAGCACCGCCAGTTCCCTTCTTTCCTTTGCTTGTAAGCTTTTTATTGTGCCTCCTCTCAGAATCAGTTGGAGACTCGGTAATTAATTAAGAAGTGCTTCAGAAATATCTTCCTTCCCTTAGTCTCGTGCAGTTGTGTCCGTGGCTTGAACTAAGTTTCAGACAAATGAAACCACTTACTGGAACTGATCCTAGGAAACGGGAATAGCGTCTGCGTCAAACAATTGTGAAGGGCGCAAGGAGGGTACGGAAGGATAAAGTCCTGCTTATGATATGCACGACTATTTGAATCCTAAATTAATTGAGCTTTTTCGAAGACGACAAAATTTCGTCCTCGTGTCGTCTTGACAGATTAAATATGGTTTAGCGTTGTAAGTACTGCCTGATTAAAAACAATAGAGACATCAATACCTATTGCAATTGCAATTAAACATTCCGACGGCTTCTTAGCGATGACCAGATAAACTATTTAAAAATGTTAGAGATTATTTCTACTTGAAAATCTTATTTTCAGTAAATTTTATAATCACGACAAAGGTCAATACATCTTCTAACAGTATAAAATATGACATTTTGGCTTAGTTTTACACTCAGTAGAAAAGTAATCCTATTATTTTCAATAAATTCCTCCTCCCAAGAGTCCAATAGGGAAATCTCCGTTGTTGCTCTTCATACTCGTCCAACCAAAAACTTTATCACTGCCAACATTTCTTTCACACCTTCAATGACTCATAGGAGAATACGACTATGACCTTCAAGCGTTTGTAACCCTAGGATGTTGCTGTTCCTACCGCCCACCAATCCCTACACGATTCTTGTAGTACGTTGTTAGAATATTTCCCGTGGGACAACAGAGATAGAGAAGTGAAATTTCTAAAGGAACATTAAGCCGTTTTACGGCAAACTATGGTGTGTAAATAATATAAGAACAACTCCAATGAGTAGAGAGAGAGAGAATAATCCATGTTTGTTGAGAAGTTTTATGCTTAGTTGCAAAATTATGGTTAGAATATCCATTTGTGAGATGAGAGTTTTAGAGATGGAAAAACTGCGAGATTTTTAGAAAATGATAACAGAATCTATTGAAAGGAGATTTTAATATTGAGATCTTATCTAATAAAAACAATGCCCGGAAAACAGGGGTACAAATTATAGTTAATGTTTTCGAATTAAACTATTCTTATAATTCTTTTTTTGCACCGGGTGGTCCAATCAAATTATCCTCCGGCAGTATTTTAGGACATACTCATCGTAAAACTGTGTGATCATTTTTGTGGGTAAAAATGGAGAAGAAATACATCGCTGGAGTTAATTCAATTCAAGGCTTGCTTTGACGACAGGTGGCGTAATATATTCTGATTCCAAGAATGGCTTTCTCTTTGACTTTATTCCAATCACTGTCTTCAAATACAAGAGCAGTGTCATCAGCGTATACCGCGCCTTGGGGTACACGAATTTTTAGTATCATTGGATCACTCAAAATATTTCCTATTTTCAGTATCTGGGTTATGTTTTCAAGGTAAATTTTAAAAACATCCAACGCTTTACCCCTAACACCATATCGCTCAAGAACATCAAGTAGTTTGTCATGGGGTACAGTGTCGAAGGCCTTTACCAAATCAATGAAAATTGCGATGCATTTTTTATTATTGTCTAAGCTCATTTTAATGTTGTTAATAAGACTGAACATAGCATCACCAGTGCTGATTCCTTCTCTAAAGCCATATTGTTGTTCATTAAGAACGTTATATTTGGTGAGGTAATTATTTAACCTTGACTTGAGAATCTTTTCAAAGAGTTTGCATAAATTATTAATGAGACTTATAGACCTATAGTTCGAAATTTTGTGAGGATCCCAGATTTGTATATTGGGCTTACAACTGATGTCTTAAAATGAGTGAGAACTGTTCCGTGGGTAAAGATTAAGTTTATTATATGTACCAATGGTGTAACAATGTCTTGGTGAATGTTTTTTATTGTTTTCGAAGAGATACCGTCAAGCCCAGGGGCACTGTTATTTTTTATTAAATTGATATGTTTAATTAGTTCATTTTCGCTGATTTGGTATTTATTGTTTTTGCCATGTCATGACCTACGTTAGTGAGATAGTTAATACAGTAGTTAACCATATCTTTCTCATTAGGAAATGTTTGATTACTTTCATTTAGTATGAGAATATTTTTTGGTTTTGTTTCTATATTTTCGTTTGTTGCTTCATTAATGATTGTGTAGAGCTTACGAATGTCATTTTGGTTTTGCAATATTTGTTCTTTGTAGTAAGTGGTCTTTGCAGATTTAATTGTTCTATTTAAGCAGTTCCTATATACTCTGTAATGTTTCATTAGTTTCATGTATTTATTTTTATGGCATATTTTTATAATATATAATCTTGTAATCATACACAGACAGACAGGCAGCTGAAAATCAATCCCATAGGAGGTATTACACTTACGTATTTGTGTACCAAGTTTGGTGTCGATTGGTTAAGTATTTTCAGAGATATCGTGTTGACAAACACATAGACAGACAGACCGACAGCTGAAAATCCATCCCGTATTAGGTATTACCCTTACAAATTTGTGTACCTAGTTTGGTGTTAATCGGTTAAGTATTTTCCGAGTTATAGTGTTGATAGACAGATAGACAGGATGATCAAAACAATAACTACCTCAAAAAAAATCGGTTGCTAATAAGAAAATTTAATATATAATTTAATTATTAAAAATCTCTCTAAAAGCTAGAACGTACAAAAAAGTATACGAAAACGTATAACCGACGATTTTTCTCACTTTTAGCGTGAAGCGGTTTTTCGACCAACACCCCATCCCAACGAGCTCAAAGAAGTATAACTTCAATAAGAAAGAATTACAATAAAATGTCCTTATATTTCTCTTCAAAGATTACGCACTCATGCTATTGGTAGTTTCTAGCAATTAATTATTTTCTTTGTCTGCAATAAACACTGCCTAAGATTCAGGCTGAGGATCGGCTTATTAGAACACACCTTACAGATCATAATGATTTACAAAAATGGAGTGTTTCAATGAGCATTTTTTCAAGAGAGCTTTTTATAGAGGACACGGATAACATACGCCGCACCAGACAGTTAAAAATGATATATATAAAATGATAGTTTCTTTCTAACAGAAATATTATTAGACGTTCAGTTTCTCCAAAATATCATTTATACCAGATATTGATATCATAACCTTTTGACCGATATCGAATTCTACTGTAAGTATGTTAGCTTTTATTTACTTAGTACCTAAACCATGTCCGATTTTAATGATTCTTCTTCATTGTCAATGAAGTCTATGGAGAAATAGTCCCCTAAAAATAAGAAATCCATCATGCACTCCTAAGAAGAGTTAATTTTTATTTACCTATAACAAAAAAATGATATAGGTATAGAGCCTATTTTGATTTTGGATTATGGAAGATTTAAGTTAAATAAATCTACGAAAACCAACATTTTCACAGCTCTGTAGATCACACTACCAGTCAAATAATAGGACTTCTCTATATCTTCATCTTTGTCTCCCTAAAACAGCAACATCTACAAAACAAATCAGCTGGACTAATCTGCCTGACTCGAACATCATTAACCTCGTGATCCCATCAGTGGCCCATCGTTGTGCCCATTTGTTTGTTAACGAAGAGGTGGTCCTCTGACAATCTCGTTCAACAACACACGTTGGACGTTTTAATTAAGGAAATTTATGCAACTAATCTTAAACTATCTCTGCGGAACCTTACGTAAAGGGAATTCACCCTAAACGGCCTATATATGAGTACGGTGTGCCTGTTTATGAATAACAAACTTGCCGTTTTTGCTATATGGATCGTTTCAACGACGGGATGGGATGAATATCCATCCAGGAGTGGCCTTAAGTGATGTTGTGTGTTTTTATATTATATAACAGGCTTACATGTTATACAGTGTGTTCTTATAGTATGAAAACGCTTGAAAACCTTCTGAAATATTAACATATTTTTGAAAGAGAACTCCGTCATGTCGAATAATGATTTGATTCTCGATTTTTATGTTCAAACAGTATAGATTTTCAGCTTCCACATTTCAAGCTGAGACGTTATCGTTATTATTTGGATGAATAAGGCTATACTTTATATCATAACTGAGAAGATGATGTCTTTCTAAATTCAAAAATACCAAATACATGTGAATTAAGATTCAGGTTGGCCTCAACACATCTGAATGCTTCTCTATTGTTTTTCTATATTAATATTGTACCATTCTCGTAGATTTCTCCGCCATAGCATCTTATTTTTCCTACCCCGTAACTCCCGTCTATTCTTCCTTGCAAGCTAGTATGTAATTATGCGTATTTCTTTCCTACCACACCCGACCACTTCCACATTCGAAGTTTTTACAGTCCAAGGAATCTTCAGTTTTCGGCATTGTAGCTAAAATTCGAGTGCTTTTATTCTTATTATTGTCTGAGCTTTTAATTTCCAAGTCTCTACCCATACAAAAATAAAGACCAATCCTTAAAACCTATAAACCTAGCAAACTTTCTTAACCAATCAAATCAAAAATAATTTCAAATAAATATGTCAATTGTGCACTTGAGCTAGTTGACAATATCCCTGGCGAATAGCATTTCTGGTGTAAATTGTTGCATGCCCCATCACTTTTTTTGAAATCTATTACGTCGATTTTTGCTTTTCTCACCTTATGCGATTCTTCTTCTTCAAACTATGTACCCTCTAAAACAGTTTAACGCGGATTCCGTACTACCGATGATTGTAAGTTCTTATATTAAGTCATACTATTCCAGAGATGCTGTACCAGAAAAATATATTCTCGCTGGTTTTCCGTTGACTTGCAAAATCAGTATTTAAGGGACAGCCAGGTTTGAACATACCTAGATCCGGCTCATCACCGTCATTCCAAATCTTCGCCACGCCCTGCTGTAGGTATTTAAATTATTGCCAGTATTGACCCGCATGCCCGCATTCATGCTTTCCTCTTTTGTGATTCTTAGTTTAAAAATTTAAGAATTTGTTTGCTATTACAAAAGAATGGAGTAAATTATGTGACATAAAATACTAGTTTGGGAGATTAAGAAATAAAATTTTTAGCAAATATTTTGGCGAGTTGCGTAGGTATATATTATAGGAACACGTTCCAAATAAAATTTCAGCCCGCTAAATCCCAAAAAGTGCTGCAATTAGCGGAAACAGAGCCATAAAAAAATATAAGAAGACGGAAAAATCAGCCTGCCGCTATTTAGGTATGTTGTAGATAAAGCCATTGTGCGCTGTTGCCATAATGAGACAGACATCGAATACATGAGCTATCGATAATACGCCACCATAGTAAACATTGTAGCTGAGTGATGGCGTACGAGCCTCTCATTTGAGTCGGACTTGGGAAAAAATCGAGGTGAAAATAGTAAGTAATAATTTTCTTTTCTCGGCAAGTGAAGTGAGCGGGCTAAAATTTTAATAGAAATGTGTTTCTATAATAAAATATTTCTACACAACTAGCCAAAAAATTTGCCAAAAATCGCTGGGAACCTGTTCTACTTATTGACTATATACAAAAATCCATATATTAATATAGTACAAGATATTGAAGTATCTCCATATATTATAAACGCAGTGCTTTCCGTGTTTTATGTAGGGTGTATCTAGAAGATCTAAACACAATGCCACCAAATATTCCTGACATCAAACTGAATTGATTAAAATTTAACCAAACTACCTTTAGTACGTTGGGTATTTTGGTTGCCTTACGGTGCTAAATATTCATAATATTATTAGAGCTAAGCGAGGACACGCTGCTAGATTTAACTGACCAAAACGCTCTTGATTATCACACTCCCTCGTCAGTGGTACGTATAGGAGATAAAGATAGATACAGTTTGGATATTGTTTGTCACCCTCGAGTTCCACACCGGCATTTTCAAGAATGACTCCACAGATTTCGAGAAAAAAATTGCAAGAACCGGTTTTCGGGGGTCGAAAAATCGATTGATGAGAGTCTCATCTTTAAGACCCTCGTGGTCGACACTAACTTCCTCGAGAAAGGCTCGGAATATTTTGAATAGAATTTGTAGCAAAGGTCCACATTGGCTTCTAGTTTTCGAGAATGGATTGACAGATTTCGATCAAAATTTGCATCAAAGGGTTTTCGGGTTCGAAAATCGCATGATGACATTCACATATTTTATGAGTGTGAGCCGTGAAGTTCACATTAGATATATCCAGAAAATTACCCAAATCAATAGAATTATTATTATTTCATATTTTTCAGTGCACCAACAAATAAATTTGGTCCTATTTACTGTGAAAAATACTTATTTATTATACCTACGTGACCAGAATTACAACAATATGAAAAAATAAATAATTAAGAACCTCGCTCTTATCGGATGTACCAGGACACATCTCATCGACCGACTTTAAATTAGACTTTTTTCAAAAAAATGGTTTCTGAGTTAGCAGGTGAAGTCTGCAAAATGGCGGTTTTCCGATTTGTTCACAAATCTCTGAATATAATTGCACGCTCAATGAATTTGATGACTAATGATACACTCAATAATTTTAAATATTTTTCTTACAAAAAAAACTCGGTATATTTTATATATAACTGCACTACTTCAAAATTACCAGCACCATTAGAATTATTACTATTTTGTATTTTTCAGAGCAACAACTAATAAAGTCGATTCTAGTTTTTGTAAAAAAAAGATATACAGGGTGGGGCACCGTATACGACACGGTCTCTCAAGGGGAATCCATACAATATAATGTTTTTATGATAAACGAAATAGATGCAGAATTTTTCTGGCCACAATCTAAAATTATTTTTATACATACAGGGTGATTCAAAAAAAAGATACATATCAAAGTTATGTTTTTTTAAATTGAATGTCCTATATTTTTTATTATTTTCGGATATAAGAGTCAAAATAAAAGTGAGTTTCTTCAGTATTCCCTATACCTATCTCTTTCCATTTTGAAAATATCCAAAGATTTGTTGAAATGTAAGGTATGAACTATTTTTCTATAATTTCCAAAGTTGCTCATTTTGAACTTGAGCTATACCTTCTATCATATTGATGAAGGTCAAGGTTATAGCCTGTATCATATTTTAATGTCAAAAATCATACAGGGTGTTGGAAAAATATGGTTGTAAAATTTCAATATAAGATATTGAAAAACTTCGTTATCTTAAATGGAACACCCTCTATATTATTACATATTTTAATGCAGAATTGAATCCTCTTTCGAATTGTATAAGGGTTCCCTATAACTAAACTCAACGAATTTCTTCAATTTCGCACTTCTCTAATAATTCTGTCTTATATTCCCAATGCCATTATGATTGGGATGACGTTTTAAAATAATCATTATTATAGTTAAATTCCATTATTATTATTACAGTACTAATTGATTCACGATTATTATCCAATCTCCTAGAATTTCAAAACTCATATGAAATAATTAACTGACGGGTAATGATACTATACTATTCTATTGCTGTCGGTTTTACCCTTAAAAGACAACTACTCCATTAATATATTTTTTTTTGGAATATCAGCGTTTTACATTTACATAGATACTGTGAAACGTAAAGAAATACCTATAAGTATTTATTGATAACGTATTATTATGAAAGCCCAAGGAAAAATGTGGTAAGTCCACTCACACTTCTTTTCTACCTCTCTCAAACAAATACTGACGAATATGAGAAACATACAGACAGACAGACCAATAGCAAAACATATGTTTGTTGGACTCAAAAAGCCCTGGAACGTAGAAACAGAGTACCGAAAATTTTACACGAATACAATACTTCCCTTACACAGCTACTAGGCGTAGCGGTATAAAAGTATTAAGAACAAGACATTTATTGAATGATATAAAAATAATAACAGTATAAAAATATAATAAAATAAGAAACACTAGAGTAAATGTTCAAAATGTCGTCCATTTTCTTGAATACATAATTGAACTCTCTCTTCAAAAGATCTTTTAACTTTCCTCAACATCTGTGGTGTCACGGATCGAAAAGCGGCTCTTATTCTCTCTTTCATATTTTCAGCTGTTGTGGGCTGGGTGTCATATACAATGTTTTTAATGTATCCCCATAAAAAAAAGTCCACACATGTTAGATCTGGAGATCTTGGTGGCCAATTTTGCGAGCCGCTTCTTCCTATCCATCTGTTTGGGAAACGCCTATCAAGAAATTCTCTAACATTCCTTTGAAAATGGGCTGGAGCACCATCCAACTGCAGCCACATCTGCTGTCTGATATTCAAATGCACATTTTCTAAAAGTTCGGGTAGTTTATCACGTAAGAATCTTAGAAATTTTTGTCCATTTAAAATGCCATCAAAAAAGTAAGGACCTATTAATTGGGACCCTAGAACACCCCCCATACATTAACTGACCATCTATGTTGGTAATTAGTATTTCGAAAAATTCGAGGATTCTCATCACTATAATAATGGAAATTATGTCTGTTCACCAGGCCGTTATTATGGAAAGTGGATTCATCAGAAAACAGAATTGAATCTAGAAAGAGTTCATTATCGCCTAATCTGTCTAGAGTCCAAACACAAAATTCAAGTCTGTGATTAAAATCCATTTCATAAAGTTCTTGGTGTATCTGAATATGGTAAGGATGAAACCGATATTTTTTCAATATTCTTGAAATGCTTCTCCTACTAATACCTGTTTCTCTTTCTATTTTGCGTTGACTGGTATGAGGGTGTTCTATAACAGATCCTATGACCACAAACTCATTTTCTTCATCATCTACAATAGGTTTTAGCGTAGTTTTTTGTTTGTAGGATACAGTACCAGAATTCCGAAATTCTCTCAGTAACCGTTCAAACACAGCTCTATTTGGATGTGATACGGTTGGATATCTTTCAGCATATACTCTTGAAGCCAATAGGCAATTTTCATGACACTCACCAATTATTAGAAGCATATTTATTCTCTCTTCGATAGGATAAGTCTTCATTTTGCTTTATTTGAATAGTACACTGATTTAAATTGTATTTATAAATTAAACGCTTCAAAACTGTCAGTTATAAAACATTTCCATGGTAACAGCCTCAAAGCTGTCCAGATTAATTGGGTAATGTTCCTACTGTGATAAAGAAGCAAAATTCAAGAAATGCCTTGAGTTTAGTTATAGGGAACCCTTATACAATTCGAAAGAGGATTCAATTCTGCATTAAAATATGTAATAATATAGAGGGTGTTCCATTTAAGATAACGAAGTTTTTCAATATCTTATATTGAAATTTTACAACCATATTTTTCCAACACCCTGTATGATTTTTGACATTAAAATATGATACAGGCTATAACCTTGACCTTCATCAATATGATAGAAGGTATAGCTCAAGTTCAAAATGAGCAACTTTGGAAATTATAGAAAAATAGTTCATACCTTACATTTCAACAAATCTTTGGATATTTTCAAAATGGAAAGAGATAGGTATAGGGAATACTGAAGAAACTCACTTTTATTTTGACTCTTATATCCGAAAATAATAAAAAATATAGGACATTCAATTTAAAAAAACATAACTTTGATATGTATCTTTTTTTTGAATCACCCTGTATGTATAAAAATAATTTTAGATTGTGGCCAGAAAAATTCTGCATCTATTTCGTTTATCACAAAAACATTATATTGTATGGATTCCCCTTGAGAGACCGTGTCGTATACGGTGCCCCACCCTGTATATATATATATATGCTACGCTCAAAGACAGAATTTGGCCACTGACCGAAGTTTTTACTCAGAACGCGACGTGAACAAATTCAAAAACCCACGTAACGTTCAAGGTTTTTCTATCCTATCAATGTCGAAAATTAAATATCTAGAACTCACTACGGGCTAACACATTTTCTTAATCAACAGCACTGTGCAGGCGATTTACGGAGGTTTTAGTTCAAGTATGGTGGTTAAATGGTCAATTTCAGTGTCAGAGATAGCAATGAGAGTCAGCATTTTAGGTACAACCGAACTCTGAGAAATGCTTAAAGTCCAACCAGAGGAATTGACAAATTCCACACCCATTAATTTCATTATTCCATGGCAGTTTTTGAATCTAAACATTCCGTGGATATAAACAATTTCCTAGTCGGACCTCCAGGGAGACAGCCTTGAAAAACTACATGAAAGAATGTGTAAGCCCAAGAAAAATATTCAACGCTTTGAAAATTTTGTCAAAAAGGAAGCCACTTTTATACAAGGCGACTTGAATGCTAATACGGGCAAAACGGAACACGATGACCCTCTATACATGGAGGTATGGAGGTCATCAGGGGGCATGCATAAAAACCAAATGACTTTATAATAAGTGACCACCGATGGAAATCCGCGGTATGTAATTCAAAAACCATACCGGAACCAGATTGCGGATTAGATCATCAGCTGCTTCTAACTAAAATCAGGATGAATCATACATGCGTAAAATTAATTGAAAGAACAGCAGATGATACTAATGAAGATTAAACAATAACATAAACATTATCAAAAATATTTTTTAAACG
The DNA here is from genome assembly GCA_958507055.1 of Crioceris asparagi. Taxonomy (NCBI): domain Eukaryota; kingdom Metazoa; phylum Arthropoda; class Insecta; order Coleoptera; family Chrysomelidae; genus Crioceris; species Crioceris asparagi. The sequence continues at coordinate 35,088,984 of OY293828.1, forward strand.
AGGATACCGAAATATTGCGGATAAGGATTAAACACGATGTTGAAGATACAATCAATAAATATCGCGGGGAACACATCGAAAATATGCCAAGAAAGCATTGGATTACTGACGAAACGCTGCGTGTTGTCCAGAAAAGGAGAAATATCAATAAATATTTCTTACAAAAAATTGGACCTACTTTATCAGATGTTGCAATGAAAAATACAAAATAATATTAATTCTATTGGTGGTGGTAATTTTGAAGTTGTGCCGTTGTAATTTGTTGTTGTAGGTACCAACTCCAAAAGAACCAGTACCAATAGAATTAATATTATTTTGTATTTTTCAGTGCAACAACTGATAAAGTCAGTCCAATTTCTTGTAAAAAATATTTATTTCACATTTTTGAGTCTAACATTAGTCATGAAAATGGTTGAACGTACACTAATACCCAAAAAGTTATAGGTAGGTTTAGCTTGTACTAGCGGAAATACGCATATCACATATTTCAGACTTTACCATAGCGAAACTCGGAAACCGTAACACTTTTGAAAAAATGTTCAATTTAAATGTTTCCGGATATGGTCCCCTTTCTAATTTTCAAATCTCGAATTTTCGGTTTTCGAGAAAAATTGCCCCCTCCAACCCGTTTGGGGGGTGGTTTTTGGAGGGAAGGCGATTTTGGATTAGATTTTTCTCAATATGGGACCATTTCTCAACTCTCCTCTTACAAATGAAACAAAAATCGTCTAAATCGGAGTATGTTTACTACGCAAAATGCGCGAAAAGCCATAAAAAAAACAAAAAAAACAATCTTACAACCGAATTGTATACCTTCTCCTTTTTCTGAAGTTGGTCAAAGTAGAGGGATTAGTTTCCTAGGAAAACGAAAATAAATACAACAAACAGCCGACAAATGGCACAAAATATGTAGAGAAGAAAAATGGCCGAATGATTGGACAAAAACCATTTTCATGCTTATACACAAGAGATGCACCTCAATGAAATGTGAAAATTACAGAACAATCTCCATAATATCCCATGCTAGTAAAATTTTACTGCGAATGATATACCAGCGAATCAACAATTATCTGTAATCCCAAATATCAACGGAACAAGCTAAATACAATATCCCTATGATGATGTCTTTCATCGATTATAACATGGCGATTGACTATGTCAAATGGAAACAACTATGGTCTGTCCTCTGTAAAATGGGGATAAATTAACATGACTAAAATGACAGAGGCAATACTCTAACACAAATAAATAATTTGGATGAACTAGAAGAAGTCACGATGAACAAGAAGAAGTAACAGAATTCATATATTTAGGCTCACTCATAAGCAATCAGGAAAATTGTGAGAAAGAAATTAGAAGACGAATAGCAATAGCTCGAAATGACCAAATTGAGGAAGAAACGGCAATATCAGCAAATCATAAAAAAGGACAAAACACAAAGTAGTTAGAACTCTTATATTTTTGATCTTCCTTTACGGTGTTGAATCCTGGACAATTAAGGAAGCCGATTAAAATAGGATTGAGGCTTTCGAGATGTGGTGCTGTGTATTCCCTGGAAAGACAGACGATCTGATATATTTGTACTGAAAGAGCTTGAGAACAAAGACAAACTATCTTGAGTACAATATCAGAAGAAATGGGGATTACATGAAAAAGACAAACCAAGAAATAAAGTTAAAGAATGCTCATAAACATAGGATCACGACTTCTCAGACATGAGAATACGACGCAGGTGAGACAGGTATTTCGTATCGAAAAAAAAATTACTTTCTTCTTACTTAATTCTGTGCTATTTCTTTCTTGGAATAAAACTAGATTATAAATTTGACATTATTAATGCTATGAAATGAATATTTTTGAAAATGATTATAAATCATACTAGTATAGAGTTGAGAAGTAGATTAATATTGCTAGTTTTTCATTGACTACTGTTAATCCGAAACGTTTAGTAAGTTCGTCATTTTGGTGAAGTAGGTGTTCGCGGTGTAGGAAGACCATCCCCTAAAAATCTAGAAGGGGTGGGCTTGCCTATATACCAAGTATGGGACTGTTAACAAAGTAACGAGTAATTGCCGGTTCTGATATAAACATTTGTAAATGGTGTACATAGTAAATTTAAATTGTGTATAGTCTGTGATATGTTTAGTTTCCAAATAAATAAAATGAAAATAAATAGTCATTTTTATATGCTCGTTACAATAATTAGCAAAGACCAGAATGGAAGATTAGATCGGTGATTCAGAACGTGAGCGAATAAATATCTTAGAACTTAACATGGGTATTTTGATTTCTACATGTAGTGTTCTGGGTACAAATTTTGCTTAGTGGCAGAATTGGGTCTTTGAGCGTAAGTACAGTGAAACCTCTCTGTGAATATAAGAAAAACCTGCGAATTGATATGTTTTCGTTTGTTTGAACTTTCCATCAAAATCATCAATTTAAACTACAAACTGCTTCAGCAAATTATTAAGATCTCAGGATAGAAACTGACGGGGTCATAATTCCAATTTTGCAAATGTTATTTCTTTAAAACCTAATATGCTTCCAAAATAAAAAACAAAGTTATCTACACGAGACTACGTTCTAATTTAATTCTAGAATAAATGTATAGTATTGATATCATGTTAGATGAATGTGATTTATAGTGTCTGAATAACGTTTTAGAGCGGTTTTACAAGCACAAACCTTCCTCTATCGAGAGCTTCAATTGTATGTATATATATAAATCTGTTCTATCAACCGGTAGTCTCACAAAGGGTACAGGCCATCAAAAAACATGATTAATTATGCACTAAAAGAGAGGTGGGCCGATTCCGCTTTGAGAAACAAAACAAAAACATATGTACATACATATACATAATTCGGGACGTACCTACCACACGCTTTCTACTGAAACCCATTTGACGCAATAGCCGCGTAATGTTTACGATTCGTTTGGCTTAGCTGACACCCATCGCCTGTTTTGTTGTTCAAAAGTTTTGTTGGACTTTCAACGTTAGCTCTACCTCATTTTATACTTTGAGCTGGCCCTGCTTTCGGCAGTGTGACGTAAATGTCTGACTTTGTGCCAAAAAATAATAATATGTTGGGAAAGTTTTACCTAAATTTTATGACAATGGGCTCAGGAAATGGGAATGGTTTTATGAGTGTTTTAAGCACAAATTATTGTTCAGTTCAGGCCAGTACTGGCGATCCAGCACCGATATGGATTTTAATTTAATAGAAAGCATATTGATATTGCTATAAATATATGAAAAGTTATGGGTACACTTTTCAACAACAGGATGTCATTACAATCACCGTTCCTTTAATATCATTTTGAGAGCTGTTTTTGTTTTTTTTTTCTATCGACGCATTCTTCCTTGCTAAGAAATACCCTTGAATGTACATGGATATAAGCTGCCAGTGTGACCAGACATCAAAATCCATAATGTATATTTCAAAAAGTTCAAAATAGCAGCCACTTTGCAGAGACTAATCAAAGGTTAGTTCCACAGGAACTTAACATTTTTCCTCGATAAAGAGTGTCCTATGTGTTAGTACAGGTAATAATATATCTGTAAGCCAAATTCCATCCTTACTTTTTCCGCAGTTTTAACGAAATTGTGTAAAAAATACGAACTATCATATTTAGAACATAAGTATGGATTGATGGCAATCCTATAGGTAATAAATGATATATTATAAGTCTATAATTATATATATATATATATATATATATATATATATATATATATATATATATATATATAAATAAAAATATGTTCTTGGGGATGCAGTCATATATTCTAAATTCACGATCTTTGCCCTGAAGAAGAGAATAAACATTCTCGAAAGCTCGGCTTCAACCAAAGAATTTTATTGAATATATGACTGCATCCCCAAGAACATCTTTATATATATATATATATATATATATATATATATATATATATATATATCATTTATTACCTATAGGATTGCCATCAATCCATAATTATGTTCTAAATATTTTTTACACAATTTCGTTAAAACGGCGGAAAAAGTAAGGATGGAATTTGGGTTACAGATATATTATTACCTGGACTAACACATAGGACACTCTTTACAGAGGAAAAATGTTAAGTTCCTGTAGAACTAACCTTTAATTAGCCTCTGCAAAGTGGCTGCTATTTTGAACTTTTTGAAATATACATTATGGATTTTGATGTCTGGTCACACTGGCAGCTTATATCCATGTACATTCAAGGGTATTTCTTAGCAAGGAAGAATGCGTCACTAGAAAAAAAGCAAAAACAGCTCTCAAAATGATATTAAAGGAACGGTGATTGTAATGACATCCTGTTGTTGAAAAGTGTACCCATAACTTTTCATATATTTATAGCAATATCAATATGCTTTCCATTAAATTAAAATCCATATCGGTGTTGGATCTCCAGTACTGGCCTGAACTGAACTATAATTTATGCTTAGAACACTCATAAGACCATTCCCATTCCCTGAGCCCATTGTCATAAAATTTAGGTCAAACTTTCCCAACATATTATTATTTTTTGGCACAAAGTCAGACATTTACGTCACACTGCCGAAAGCAGGGCCAGCTCAAAGTATAAAATGAGGTAGAGCTAACGTTGAAAGTCCAACAAAACTTTTGAACAACAAAACAGGCGATGGGTGTCAGCTAAGCCAAACGAATCGTAAATATTACGCGGCTATTGCGTCAAATGGGATTCAGTAGAAAGCGTGTGGTAGGTACGTCCCGAATTATGTATATGTATGTACATATGTTGTTGTTTTGTTTCTCAAAGCGGAATCGGCCCACCACTCTTTTAGTGCATAATTAATCATGTTTTTTGATGGCCTGTACCCTTTGTGAGACTACCGGTTGATAGAACAGATTTATATATATATATATATATATATATATATATATATATATATATATATACAATTGAAGCTTTCGATAGAGGAAGCTTTGTGCTTGTAAAACCGCTCTAAAACGTTATTGAGACACTATAAATCACATTCATCTAACATGATATCAATACTATACTTTTATTCTAGAATTAAATTAGAACGTAGTCTCGTGTAGATAACTTTGTTTTTTATTTTGGAGGCATATTAGGTTTTAAAGAAATAACATTTGCAAAATTGGAATTATGACCCCGTCAGTTTCTATCCTGAGTTCTTAATAATTTGCTGAAGCAGTTTGTAGTTTAAATTGATGATTTTGATGGAAAGTTCAAACAAACGAGAACATATCAATTCGCAGGTTTTTCTTATATTTACAGAGAGGTTTCACTGTACTTACGCTCAAAGACCCAATTCTGGCACTAAGCAAAATTTTTACCCAGAACACGACATGTAGAAATCAAAATACCCATGTTAAGTTCTAAGATATTTATTCACTCACGTTCTGAATCACCGATCTAATCTTCCATTCTGGTCTTTGCTAATTATTGTAACGAGCATATAAAAATTACTATTTATTTTCATTTTATTTATTTGGAAACTAAACATATCACAGACTATACACAATTTAAATTTACTTTTTACACCATTTACAAATGTTTATATCAGAACCGGCAATTACTCGTTTCTTTGTCAACAGTCCCATACTTGGTATATAGGTAAGCCCACCCCTTCTAGATTTTTAGGGGATGGTCTTCCTACACCGCGAACACCTACTTCACCAAAATGACGAACTTACTAAACGTTTCGGATTAAAAGTAGTCAATGAAAAACTAGCAATATTAATCTACTTCTCAACTCTATACTAGTATGATTTATAATCATTTTCAAAAATATTCATTTCATAGCATTAATAATGTCAAATTTATAATCTAGTTTTATTCCAAGAAAGAAATAGCACAGAATTAAGTAAGTATGGAAAGTATTTTTTTTTCGATACGAAATACCTGTCTCACCTGCGTCGTATTCTCATGTCTGAGAAGTCGTGATCCTATGTTTATGAGCATTCTTTAACTTTATTTCTTGGTTTGTCTTTTTCATGTAATCCCCATTTCTTCTGATATTGTACTCAAGATAGTTTGTCTTTGATCTCAAGCTCTTTCAGTACAAATATATCAGATCGTCTGTCTTTCCAGGGAATACAAAGCACCACATCTCGAAAGCCTCAATCCTATTTTAATCGGCTTCCTTAATTGTCCAGGATTCAACACCGTAAAGGAAGATCAAAAATATAAGAGTACTAACTACTTTGAGTTTTGTCCGTTTTATGATTTGCTGATATTGCCGTTTCTTCCTCAATTTGGTCATTTCGAGCTATCGCTATTCGTCTTCTAATTTCTTTCTCACAATTTTCCTGATTGCTTATGAGTGAGCCTAAATATATGAATTCTGTTACTTCTTCTGGTTCATCGTGACTTCTTCTAGTTCATCCAAATTATTTATTTGTGTTAGAGTATTGCCTCTGTCATTTTACTCATGTTTATTTATCCCCATTTTACAGAGGACTGACCATAGTTGTTTCCATTTGACATTGTCAATCGCCATTTTATAATCGATGAAAGACATCATTAGAGGGATATTGTATTTAGCTTGTTCCGTAGATATTTGGGATTATAGATAATTATTGATTCGCTGGTATATCATTCGCAGTAAAATTTTACTATCATGGAATATTATGGAGATTGTTCTGTAATTTTCACATTTCATTGAGGAGCATCTCTTGTGTATAAGGATGAAAATGGTTTTTGTCCAATCATTCGGCCATTTTTCTTCTCTACATATTTTGTGTCATAGATCTACTAGCAGTTTTACAGCCGCATCGTCTAGCACATATTTCTGCCTGTTTTTTCAATTTATATCCTCTATTGCTTACGTTCTATGTTTGAGTTCTCTAGACAACATGTTCACTTGTTGAAAAAAAATCAAATACATGTCGTTTTCACTGTATTTTTTGACGACTTCCCAAAAGGAGGAGGTATACAATTCGAATATATATATATATATATATATATATATATATATATATATATATATATATATTGATTCTGAATTCTTGACTGGTTTATTATTTGATAGAATAGATTTTTGTTGGAGATGCAGTCATTAAATAAATAAAATTCTTTGGATTATGCCAAGCTTTCGAGAATGTTCATTCTCTTGGTCGGGGCAAAATTCGTGATTTTTTTAAATTAATTAATTAATGACATTTCTGATTGATGGCTATGAAATCTTTCCTGTTTGTGGTTAATTTTATCTAAATCCACGAATTTTGCCCCAACGAAGAGAATAAACATTCTCGAAAGCTTGGCATAATCCAAAGAATTTTATTTATTTAATGACTGCATCCCCAACAAAAATCTATTTTATTGACCGACTTCAAAAAAGGAGAATGTATACAATTCGGTTGTAAGATTGCTTTTTTTTATTTTTTTTATGGCTGTTCGCGCGTTTCGCATAGTAAACGTACTCCGATTTAGACGATTTTTGTTTCATTTGAAAGAGGAAAGTGGTGAAATGGTCCCATATTGAGGAAAATCAAATCAAAAATCTTCTTACCTCCAAAAACCTCTCCCAAAGGGGGTGGAGGGAGCAATTTTTTTCGAAAATCGAAAATCCGAGACGACAGAATCAACGAAAATTCCATATCCGGAAATGTTAAAATTGGACATTTTTGAAAATATTCATACCTTTCCGCGCTATAGGCTGAAATATGTGTTTCAGCTATGTGGAAGGGGCAATTTTTTTTGAAAATCGAAAATTCGAGATTTGAAAATTAGTAAGGGGACCATATCCGGAAACATTTGAATTAAACATTTTTTCAAAAGAGTTACGGTATCCGAGTTTCGCAATGGTAGAGTCTGAAATATGAGAAATGCGTATTTTCGCTAGTACAAGCTAACCTATAACTTTTTGGGTATTAGTGAACGTTCAACAATTTTCATGACTAATTTTACACTAAAAAATGTGAAATAAATATTTTTTACAAAAAATTGGACCGACTTTATCAGTTGTTGCACTCAAAAATACAAAATAATATTAATTCTATTGGTGCTGGTTCTTTTGGAGTGTACAACAACAAACTACAACGGCACAACTTCAAAAGAACCAGCACCAATAGAATTAATATTATTTTGTATTTTTGAGTGCAACAACTGATAAAGTCGGTCCAATTTTTTGTAAAAAATATTTATCAAATATATATATATATATTCAGGTAGAAAATCTTGGGCTTCTGGTTCGTGGATAACAAAAACAAAATTCTCTATGGTATGTTTATTGAAGACAAAACGTTTCGTTTGGGGCTCCAAACTTCTTCAGTTGTAATGAGATTCTAAATTAAATTCCGGTTATGGAGTATATGAATACAAGTTATAATTTGAAAGGCTTAGGTACCATGTAACACATGTTCAAGAGGTATACATCATCTATCAAATAACTGTATTTTTTTTTTGTTTTATATTTTTTTTTTGTTATTTTATTATGGCGGTAATAGAAAGGAAAATGTGTTTTTAGCTTTTTATCTTCGTTGTTGACAACATATTTTTGATGTTTTTATAAAAAAAACACGAATTTGTAGGAAGGAAACAAGGAACCGATCAGAAAATAGTACTTGTCACGTTGTTCATGATCAATAAGTTGCGATGGTATTTTGTGGAAAACGACAGAGGATAGGAATTGACTTTTGACAAATACAAATTTGAGCACAGACAATTCATTAATTTTGGAGAGTATTTGTATTGTTTTGTTTCATGGTTGATGTTTGTAACAATGGACGAAATAAGGAGGTAGGCTGGTGTTTTATGTCAGTTTTGCCACAATTCAAAAACAGGAAACAGCAATTGAGGATCGTTGTTCTATGTAGATGATTTATCGTTGACATTGTCTGTCCGATTTACAAGTTTGTTGGTTATTTTTTTAATTTTATTAAATTATATTATGATATGTTTTGCTAAGATTTTTTATGTCCGTTCTATCATTTAAAGCATTAGGATTTAGTATAATATGTACCATTTCAAGGAATTCTCTTTTCTTTGTGTTTTTTTCGGTACCAAGGATTTTAGTATTTTTATAGTTAAAATCATGGTTTGTTAATTTTTTGTGTATGTTCATAGCTGTTGCCGCGTTTTTTGTATATTTGTGTGCATTAATTCTAGATTCGAGGTATTGGGATGTTTGTCCAATGTAGCATTTGTTACATTTTTCGTTATTGCATGGGATTTGGTATATTACGTGTGTTTTTTTGTTAATTAGATTGTCTGTTTTTAATTTAGAATATATTGTTTTGTTTAGTGTATTGTATCCCTTATGTCCGATTTGTAGGTTGTATGGTTTCAAAACATTTGATATTTTTTCGGAGAGTTTATTGATGTATGGAAGTCCTATATGCAAGTTTTAAGGAGCGTTGTTAGTTTTATTCACATAAGTATTATTGCAGTGTTTGTGTATTCTAGCTTTGAAAATGTTATTTATCAATGTTGTTGGGTAATTGTTATTTGTTAATGCCGTTTTCGCTTTTTTATTGCTTCGTGTCGATAAATGGGGTCGGATAGAGTGACTGCTCGCTCAGCAAGTCCAATGATGACTGATCTCTTTTGTGACATAGAATGGTGTGATTTATAATTTAGGTATCTGCCAGACCATGTTTGTTTTGTGTACCAACTTGTTTTAATTGTACCATTTATTCGATGTAAAGTTAGATCTAGGAAATTGATTTTGTTATTCTTTTCAAGTTCGATAGTAAATTTTAATTTAGGATGAAACGAATTAAACCTGCCTTGGACATGATTTGTCTTTTCATTTGGAATTATAAGTAGGCAATCGTCAACATATCTGCGATAAAAAAGTAGTTTAAAATTTAATTTAGGAATAATATTGTTTTCAAGTTCTTCTAGGACGAGTTGAGCTATAAGACTAGATATTGTAGCACCCATAGCACATCCTTCTATTTGTTTATAAAAAAATTTCTTTATGTTGAAAATAAGTAGAAGTAAGTGTGTGAGCGGTAAATTAGTGAGTTTTTGGATTTTTTCCCAGTTGTTTGTAATGATGTCTTGTGCTAACTTTAGTGGGATGTTGGTATAGAGAGATACTACATCTAGTGAAATGAGTATGTGGTTTGGAGGTACGATTATGGTTTTAATTTGTGTCTTGAAATGGAAAGAATCTTTTATGTAATAATCATTTTTGCCATTACATAAAAGATTATTTCCAAGAAGTCAATGATTTCATTAACCAATTTAAATGAATAATTTTCTTCCAAGTTAGTATACATATCAAATTATTCAACATAACTCCATAGGAAGAAATCCAGAGGGTTGAGGCCCGGTGATCTTGAGGGCCAGTTAATGTCAATGTGGATCAATGCAAATGCCGCTGTTACATATCACAATATTCCGAAAAAAACTAATGTTACACTCAAAAGTATGAAATAAATATTTTTTACAAGAAAATGGACCGACGCTATTAGTTGGTGCACTGAAAAATAAAAAATAATATTAATTTTATTGGTGCTGTTACTAGTGAAGTTGGTGCCAAAAGTTTTGAATCTAACTGCAACTGCACAACTTCAAAAGTACCAGCACTAAAAGAATTAATATTATTTTGTATTTTTAGTGCACCATCTAATAACGTCGGTCCAATTTTTTGTAAGAAATATTTAATCTAACTGCATTCCCATGACCTTATTGTCGACACCACCTTCCATCGTACTTTTATTTATACTACTTAGTGTTTGCCCAGTGGCCGAAATTCAACCATAATCATTACTGACAATTGAAATGGTTCGGCTTCAATTATGTGCCGAATGTAGGGAAAAAAACTGACTCCAAAATATTGATTTGATAAATCCAAATCTCCGTCGAAGGTAGAGGAGAAAGAAATTGTAATATATTTTATTGGCTTGTCGATAGCTACTTAGCAGAAAAAATAATAGAAATGGAAGAAAACACAGGAGAAAATGGTATTCAAATTTTGTTAGGAGCAACCAGATTTACATAAAAAAGTCTTATATTATTTTTACTTCAATTACTATTTAAAGGAGTGGAAAATTTGCAGGAACAGTTCTGCTTAGTAGACTACGAAATTACCCTCGTCATATCACCTAGCGCCTCCTTTCAAACATGCTTACGTTTCATCGCTATATAATTTTTCTAATTTATATTTTACGTGTTCAAGATACGCATACACTCTCTCTCTTCAAGCTTCTTATCATCAAAGAAACATCTCCAACATTTCTCCCTGACTTTATAGAAGCTGTGTCGACCCCCTTTATCCAATGAAAGCTTCGAGATTTTCCTATATTATTTGTATGTAAGTTGTGTCACGTTTGAATAAATAACTCTCATTCGTTTGATGTTTTTTTTAAAACAAGCACAAGGTTCGTTCACAATTTCGCTCAAAATGACATGGTAACATTAACATGAAGTTACTGAGTTTATAGAGAGATAGTGTCGTAAAGTGTATAAATTTCACATCACCACGTCAGATATTATAGTAGCTATAAAGCATGGATAGTTTTGCTTCAAGATAGTTTCGAGTATATATAAGGAATGTTTACAAAACAAATTTTAAATGTGCTACATTATTAAAAAGAAGAATAGATTCACTTTATACAGTGTGTCCAAAAAAATAAATTCATTATTAGCTAAATAAACAATAAAATTAAAAATTCCCGAAATAGGTGGATTTTTGATTTCAACTTAACTGTTTTTGTTATCAAATTATAATCTAATATACTGGTCAAACCACCCTTGTGTGAAGACGTCATCACACACCCCTTTTTTCAATTTCCAGATTTCTCTTGATGAGTTGATTCCAAAAATGTCTTACATTTTACTTCAAATTGATTGGACAAAATCCAAAAAATTCAAGTTATTCATAAAATATCAAATAAAAGAGTAAACGTACCTATTAGTACGCACATTAAATGAAATTACGTATTGTTACACAACTACATTGATAAACTATTAAAAACAAACAAAAGAAAATTTACAACAAATGTTCAAATTGTTCTCTATTGACCGCTAGATAATGACCCACCCTGTACCAATTTGATGCAACTTATTATACATTTTTGAAATCAGCTCATCAAGGGGGATCCGGAAATTGAAACAATGGAGTGTTCCATTTAAATAATAATGGTGATGACATCATCACACGAAGGTGGTTCACCCTGTATATTAGATTAATATTTAAAAAAAGAGTAGAATTAAATCAAAAATCGTCCTGTTTCGTGAATTTCTAATATTATTGTTTCTTTAGCAAATAATTATGCGTTGATTTATGGACGCACTACAGATGTTAGTAAAAAACTAAGATTTACTTATAAATACGGCTGATAGATTTCGATTTCAAAATAAATGCCGGCTGATAGTTTTCGATTTTTTTAAATAAAATGCCTTCTCGATCGTTTTTTGTGGTTATAATTCCGATAATTTATTATAGATGAATCTGTTCCAGTTAACTTTCCATAGCGAAGTTATTGTTTTGGGTCCGATGTTTCGAATTACAATGCTGAATTTCATATGGAAAATTGATTCTTTAAAATGGAGAGGAATTAACAAACATACAAATTTTAATCATATTGAAGGCTGAACAAAAAGAAGTTTTACTAATTACAATCAACGCCTCAAATATAAAATAGCCAAGTGTCACATTTTTAAACAGTTTTGTTAGACGAGATGGAGATAGAAATATTCAGGAGGGGCGAAAATTACCTGATTATATGATAATTCGATCACGTTTGAAATGTTTTCTCAAGTTTTGTAAGGCGCATAAAGTTTCGCCTTCAATTGTAAAGTTAATTGTATGTTTTCATCTATATATCTTATAATATTGCAAAGTTAATCTATTCCTATTCATTATAGTTGGCTGCATATATGTGGTTACTAATATCCTCCCTTAATCGATATTCGAAACATGAAAATCTCTATATGACAACAATCATTGATAGGTAATACATTCCAAACCCATCAGATAAAATCAAACTTTTTGATATTTTATATCGCTTAAGTTGGTCTTTCTTATCACAAAATATTACAGACTCGTCTTTTATTGCACCAAGCCTTTCAACTTGCTCCACTGATCATGTTACTTTGAGAAACTATCAAAATTCTTCGAAATACCGCGATGGAAGATATCTAATAGTGATAGCTATAGTTGTTTTGAGTGCTAAAAGATTCACAAAATTACAAGTAGTAGTGATATATATCAACCAAATGGCAAAAAAACATACTGAACTACCAACGTTGACGAGGACTGAAATCTAATTTAGAACTGCATGATTTCCACATACAGGCTGAAAAACCCCCAAATCAGCTTGTAAACACACAAACTATCTATCAAATGCACGTACGTAGTGGTATGTTGAGGCACGAGCTCACCACAGCAAAAGTTTCTTGCAGCAGGAATGAAATCACATCCTGCAACTAAATAGAGTGATGGAGGGAAACTGCTGCAGGAGTCAGTCGGCCGCGCGCGAGCGTTTGTTGTCTGGGAGTTAGTTAAGGGCGGCTTCTCAGCTTCTCGAAAGCGGAAGTGCTTCTAATGCACCACCATTTCCGCACGGGGAATCTATCTTTTGTTGAACAACAAGCGCAACCATCTCTTGGACCGGATATGACTAAGGGCCTTTGTTTTCTTAACATTGGAGAAAGGAAGACAGGGAGCGATGGAGTTGTTGGTCTTCTAAATGTGCCTAGTCTCAACAATGTCGGAAGCTATTTTAAGCTACGTAGTTTGTTATGTACCTTTATTTTTCAAATATACTGAATTTTAAATGAGGAAAGTGAAAGAAGGGAATATTGAGCTGTATAATTATTATATGATTATACAGACTTCAGGCATGTCACTCAAGTGGATTCCCTATTATAATAAAATCAATGTTCTTCTTTCTTCCACGATGAGTACAGTTTTGAGTTTTTACATGCATTACTATTTGTTTCTCACCATTTGCCAAAGTTTAACTTTCTGGAAATATGGATATAATTTCTATTTTTGCAGACTAAAATTAAATAACGTTAGATTAACATCATTGGTGGGTAGAACTGTTTCCATGAAATTCGTTTGTCAATATATTAGTTTGCTAGTTAACATTTATGTTATATGCAAGCATAATTATGTAGTCAAATAGGAGTTATTGAATATCATTAATTTAGCTATAATTGATATTATTGAAAACTTGTTATATTTATTATTAGTTTGGAAAACAAACAATGATGATTATTATTATTTAAAATAAACATTGTGCGTGAAGAGCATATTATTGTATTAAGGTAATTTCGGAGAATAACAAATTTTCTTTTCAATTAGATGAAAAATGTATTTATAGCATGACTCCATAAAATATCATTCAGAGATGTATCTAAAATATTTAATATGCCTACTATTTACTTTCAGGATGTACTAGAAAGAATCTTATTTTCATTCAAAATTTACGAATCTATAGATCTCAATTTATGATAAATATAACTAAATGGATCGTTTCGATCGGCAAATATTAAATACGATTTGAACTAATATAGATAATATCTTATACGCTGGTTGACTAAAGTATTTTCATTTCCAAAAGCGATTTCATAAATGCTGTTAGTCCAGACTGAAGAGCAGTTTATATTTCTTGATGGTGATTAGAAGAATTTTTATGGGCAATGAATACTACATTGACGAGAGAAACAAGAAGCAATGACACAGTCCCCACATAGAAAAGATATAAATTCAGTGTTATGATTAAATCTCTCTCGATTTCAATCGTTTTACGTATATAGTAAAAAAAAGTTACAATTTTAAGAAGATTATTTTGCATAATTAGATTGAAAAATATCTCGTTCGCTTACTAATAACTTCCCAGTTTATCTTTAGTTCGGATCGAGGAAAGATATAGCCATTTATTCATGAGAGGAATATACGAAATGTAGTCATAATCAGTTGTGACAAGATTTTTACTACACCGCCTTAGCTGCAAGACCTAGGTTCCTATTTGCCTGTTTGAAGTAAACCATCTACTATCCATTACTATGATGCGCGAATACATGGACAAGCAAGCATTCAGCTTGTTGAAGGGAAAACAATCCAATTTATATCCAACCCCCGTATACCCCAATGCAGAAAATCACATATGGAACCATACTCATCATACCAACAACCCCATAAGAAACAAGACCTCCTTTTTCATGATCTTTGAATCTATTGGCAATAATATCAGTTAACAGCAAGTGCTAAACAAGTGCCAGGACCTGTTCTTTCCTAAACAAATCATCAATAATCAATTTTCCACTAATTTTAAATTTCAATTAAGCAGTGTACCCTTTCGATTGTAGCAAACATAAAATTTTATTAAATTCTCTAAAAAAAGGCTTACTGAATACGATAACTTTTAATTATCAGCTGCATTCCTTGCACTACATGAACAAAGGAATACATGTTATCAGTTCGCCTCAAAAATGCAAAAATATTGACAATCACTCGATGATGTAAAATGCTTCTGATTTTTGTCATATTGTAAAAGCTCACGGTATCTAGAGAATAATAAAATTGCAATCGTGTGATTTGAACTTTAAATCTGTGTGTGTTATCTAGTATAATATATTTCGTAGGCCATTGAGAAGAGAGATTCTAATAGCAAAATGGAGCTTTACGACTAATTTCGTCCAAATGGGGGAGCCCCGAGAATTAACTCGACGTAATATCATATATGGTCCGAATAATGGAGCTGTAAAAGGTAGAATGATTTATTTCATTGACGAAGTAATCAGCAGAAATAATCTTTACTCTATCATCAAGAATGTTGTTAATTACCGATGAAACATATTGAATATACATATTGGAGCACAAATATCGGTTAAAATAATAGTCGAAAATGAACAATTAATACCTAGGGTGTAACTTGAAAAATTTAAATCCTTTTGTCTATTTCATCGTTCCGTTGGATTTCGGGAGCGTCCCATCATTATTTGATTTCCATAGCGCTGTTTGAAAACGAACTCTCTTGTACGCTTCAAAAATAATGTATCTCCATCTATGTTATCGAAACAAGAGATACGAATGCTCTCTACTGTAGGCTGTAGGTAGAGATTAACGAGAGCCAATGTTAGAACAAACTTCAAATTTCACTATCGCATTAGCTATAAATATATGATGCTTACAGAGTACCACCCTTGCCCACCGATATCCAGAAAAGTGATGATTTGATTCATTTTCTGAAGATCAATCAATATCAATAAGTTTTTTTGTTTCTCATTCAGTAGGCATTGGCTTCTTTTTATTCTTCTTCTTTTATATAAGACTAGGTCTTGCCTCTGTAATGTTGCTGTCCAAGATGCATAATATCATTTTGGCGGTCGACCGGTAGGTCTTCTGGTATTGGGTGTTCTGTTCATCACATCGATCGTCGTCCATTCTGTCCACGTGGTAACGCCAATATCTGTGCGTTGATCTTGCAAAGAATAATACCTGCAGCTCTTCCCATATTACAGTATTTTGTCTTCTTAATGTTTTCATTCTGGCCGCTCGTAACATACTTTTTTCTTAGATGTTTCGACCTTCACTTTCTGATTCGTATGTTAGTGGTCTTATTACCGTTCTGTAGATGAGTACTTTAATTTTTATGGAGATATAGTTATTTTTCATATCATATCCCTCAAGTATCTTCATAATCTTGAGGCTTTGTTGACCCGTGCTCTGACTTCCTGATAGATTTTGCTTCTCGATTCGATGGGATAGGATGATCGTTTGCCTTTAATTTGCATCTGACAGGGTCTTTCGCTGTTTCCATTGTTTCAGTCTTTTCTATAGATATTTCCATATTCAACATTTTTGCTGTGGTTTTGAATCGGTACAACAGTCGTTACAGATCGTCTTCATTTTCTGCTAAAAGTAAAGCTTCATCGACAAAGCATAACATTTTCAAAGCTTTTTGTCCTATCCTGTATCTGCAGTTGATTTTTTTGACGCCTTGAATTATCTTTTCCTTGCCTTGCCGTATTCCGGTCCAGACACGCATCTCCTCTGTTACTCCTTGTTTTTTTGTGCGGCTGTTAGGTATTACTTTTATTCCGTTCTTCGATTAATTTGATGATATGATGATTCACGCCGCATTCATGGAGTATTTATAGAACGTCTTTTCGAACTCTATCGAAGGCTTATTTTTGGTCCACTAAACAGGTGAATAGGAGTTTATTGTATTCGATTGACTTTTCAAAGATCTATGGGATAACAAATATTGCATCACTTGTTGATCTGTTTAGTCTAAATCCTTGGTGTACTTTGCTTATCACAATTTTACTGGTTAGATTTGCAGTTATGATTTCTGTAAACAATTTGCATGTGCTGTTTAATAAAATTATCGCTCTATAGTTGTTGGGAACATTCTTGGTTCCCTTTTTGAAGATAAGAATCGTTATGCTATTTCGTCACTCTTCTGGAATGCTTCTGGTCGACAGGTCTGAATAGTCTGGTCAGAACTTTTTCTAGTTCGTCTACCGTATTTTAGCATTTCATTGGAAATATCGTTGGATCCTGGAGCTTTTCTGCTCTTTAACTTGGTCAGCATATCTCATACGTCTTCTGGTCTTATGTCATCTTCTACTGTAATGTGCCCCCTAATCTAAGTCTCTTTGAATGCTATTATTATCATATTCCTGGTTGCTGTGAAAATTTTGCATGTATTCCTTCCATTTTTCTGATGTAATTTATTGCTACATCTTCGTTTACTTCTTTTTTCCTATTTCTTAGAACATTCCAGACTTTCTTTTCTCCTGTATATAAGTCTTCTTCCATTTCGGTTGAAAACTTTTCCCAATATGTTTCTTCTTGGACTTTAATTGCATTATTGACCCTGTTTCTGAGGGCATTTTATACCCACTGTATATTCTTCCTACGTTCTTATGCTTTTGTATTTTAGGCACCTATGCTGCCTTCTACTATTGTGCCAATGCCTTTATCTCATTTGTGAACCGGGGCTTGTTATTTTTTCTTCCATTTATATTTGTTCTTCAAGTACCGAGAGCTTCTTTTACACTATCTATTACATTTATCTTGATTATCTCCAAGCATCGCAACGATTATCATCTTCACTTGGTAAGTTTAAGGATAGTTTTAGTCTGTTCTGATATAACGTTTTGAATGATTTGATTTTGAGTCTGTATTTGCAAAGTACTAAACCATGATCAGTGTCTAACTTAGCAGTTGTTAGCGTCCTTACGTCTAGAATTTGATTTTGGTGGATTTCCTTGTTTGTGATGGTGTAGTCGATTGTGTGTTGCCAAAGGTATATTTGTGGTGTTATTTATGTTTATAAAACGTATTATTTACCTATACGGAGCTCGTTTTGAGTGTGGTTATACGCATTTCCCCGTTGTTATTTATAGTTTCTTCATTGAATTTCTGCATTATACCTGGGATAGGATTGTTTTCGATTCAGGAGTTGAAATCGCCAACTTGAAAGTTTTTGATTCTCTTGGGCCTCTGTCTATTAACTCTTGGAGCTCATCGAAAAATGTGATCCTTTCTTCTGCGGGCTTAGTCATATATGGCGGATATATGATTATGAACTTGTTTCTTTCTGTGTCGAAATTTAGAGTAATGTACATATTATTGCTATTTTTTTTTTGATGTACTTACTAGTATTCCTACATCTCTGGTTCTTTTCTTTGCCCCTGTAGAAAAATATGTAATTTTGGCATTTTGAATTACCTGTGACTTTCTTTTTTAGTTCTGATAGTGCGCAGATATCGATATTATGTCTAGTCACTTCAATGATGACCTCTTGGTCCCTTTTAATCCATGATGTTATATGCCATGATCCTATGCGCATTTGATGAGTTTTCCATAGTTGTTTATTCCTTTTCTCGCCTAGTCGTTTTCCATGAGATCTGTCCTTTTTCCGTTGCTTTTTAAGCAGTTCTTTAAGCATATAATGTTTTTGTTACAGGTGGGTTGCTAGGCTCGCCATAAACCCTCTTCCTTTATTCGGGCTTGGCACCGGCGGAGTTTAGGTATTGGCATACCTTCTAGATGAGACTTGTTCTATAAATTGTATTATGACCAACAAATATATTTATTGAATAATTTTCTATCAATTCTAAGTATATAAAATAAACCTAGGTATTTCTCAAAATTTGCTGAAGGACGAGTCAACAAGTTTTCGTTGCATGACTATCACACGAGCTTTAGAACAAATTTGAAATGTATCTAGAAGCAAGTAAATTATAATATACAATGCTAGTTTCTGTCCTATGCTCTTGTGTAGGATATTTTTTTTACCAACACCTTAGAACTTTGATTTTAGAGAAATCGAGAACTTTTCGTGTTACCTACCTGTTTAAAGGTAACAATATAATATTATCATTACAAAAGCCAACAATTGCTACTTTCTATACATCGTGATCGTTTTACATATCTATAGTTAGATACATAGAATTTGTTTTCGCCGAACATTTAGTGTAGCAAATTTCTTCAGCCATACTCAATTATTTAGAAGATCTATGAGGTACTACAACAAGAACTAACAAATAATTCCCGAGCACTTGTAATAGCGTCTTTATAATTGTTTAAAGTTACTCAGTCCATACCAGGTTCCGTAAATTTAGTGCCATCAATTTAATCTAAATTAATATATTTGTTCATAGATATTATTAACTCTCTATGATGTACTTATACAAATTTGTGAATGAAATTAGCTATTAAACTAGCATATAGAAATTGTAAAAATATTCGAATAACATTTAATGGTAAAAGATATCTGGTTCGGCTTTTCGTTATCACGCAAATTCAGCTCGATTTAATCATTTTCTCCTTTTGTTTACTGCAGCAGAATGAAGAGAGAATTCGTATTTTTCCCTATTATTGAATGATGGAATGTTTTCTTGATAAGCAGATTTTTTTTCAGTTATCGCTGAATATTGAATCATCTATTTAACTTGTGCGACTTTTAATTTTTCTATGCGTCCTCAGACAAATAACTTTGGACATATTCAGTTTATGTATTGGGTGAAAAGTCTGAAGATTTCATTTCTTCGACTTTTTACCAAATATGTGCATTGAGGTGTATCTGCTACAGACCATTGGTTTGCCTAATAATCTCAGAAGAATTGTAAAGACAAACTGATGCCTTAAACTTGTTTTTTTTTACTCATATGACTCTGAAGTGAAGGGATTTGTTGAAAACCAGTTTAGATTGAATACAGGGTCCAGCATTATAACAATCATAATAAAAGTCAAATAGATGTATCGTCGAACTCAATTTCAAATATGAGCTAAATATTCGAAAACAAAACCCATTTTCAGCTACAAAAGGGTATCAAAATAAATATCGTTGCTCGACTCGAACGAAGAATTCATGAAACAAACATAACAATTACAACACAGCTGCAAAGTTACCCATACCTATTGCTCTTGTAGTTAAGGCCCTACCTTAAATAGAATATTGTTTACTTTTATTTATAATACTGCTGGCAACAAGAGGCCTTGATAGTTAATCGTTACGGTGAAACGTCTTTATCAGGAGAACGAGAGAAAACATTAGGTACCTATCTCTTGCGTGCAGCTCTTTGTTCGCCTGGTCTAATGATACCTTTTCAGACAATAAACACTTTCGCTATATGTGGCTCACAATTTACGTGAAATTACGAACATTAAATATAAATATCCGGAGGGCAAATACCGCCGCTACCACAAAATCGCAGCGTTATGCTCGAAATGAGGCGACTGGCAGAAAAATACCGCAGGAGACGTGCGAGATGAGATACTTATACGTTTCCACGACGACCTGTGCTATTCAAGGGATTAGCAACAATATTACGCGTGCAGATACAGTATGCTCTACTGTTTTTAATAAACCATGTCCGTATTCGAGGACGGACTTTGAACCATACCCCCCTCATTATCGTGTATCCGTGCCTGCAGGAAGACAAGCCACCGTTCATTCTGGCTCCAAGACTTTCCGGTAACAAATTACGGTAGTGGCTTACCTCCGCAAATAAAAGAGCACCTTCTCTAGGGTAATCTACAGCTCCAACTTTAGCCAGACTGGTTCATCAAACATTTTATGGCGGTAGGGGCATTGTGAGGTAACGAAAAAATACTGTTCAGTAATTTTATGCAAAATCCCTGTTTGATTCCTAATAATATATTTAAGTAAACTATTTATGATTTGAACGAACAGAAAAAAAGAGAAGTAGGAATACCTTCAATTTTCAATATTTTAAGATAAGTAAATGCTTCAGATTTCCTTTTATACAGATAATTTCTACCATTGTATGTATTTTTATGTTCTATGACAACATCTGCAATTGATGTTACATGTTATATCCATATGTCAAAATATAATCTACCATATTCAATAATAATGATCAAGTTTACATTTATTCTTGAGTTTATTATGGGAGAAAAATATAGATATTTCAATTTTCAAACTTCAAAAATTACACTTATTTCATCAAATTATTCATAAATAGCATTAGAAGTACTTGTATTTAATATTGACTATAAAATATCTAACATTCTTTGTATTGTTTGGATATTGTTAATAAAAATAAAATATTGTTTTTAAATAATTATTATTCACTGTTATTATAAATTATTTTATAATATATAAGTATATTACATATACTTAATAAAGAATTAAAAAAATATATACCTTGTAATGGAGTAATGAATAATAGATCAGTTTTATTTGAAGCAAAATGGGGTTGAGACATGATATGAAAAATCAGTGTAAAACCTATTGTATTATTTGTCACTTGCAGACACGTTCATTTGTCAGCGATCAGAATCTACCACTAAGGTATTTAAGATGAGTCAACAAATAATGGGGATAATATACTTCAACTTAAGAGATTCAGGGTATTTAACTTTTTTTTTCAGAAAATCCATGCTTGTCTATTATACATTATTCAGAAATATATCGGACATGGAGCTACGTTCTTCTTCGCTTTTATTAATAATAGTTAAATAAATTAATTAACAGCACGTTTTCGGGTTTTTAGGAATGTAAACATGCGATATTTTATTATATTGCCAAAACGAAGAGTCTGATAATATCTAAGTACAATGCCATAGGAAAAAAATCCTTTTGTCTGCAGTAAAAACTAATAAGAAACTCATCAAAGTAAATGAATTAAATTATTCTTATGCCTTATACAAACGATATGAGCGAATACTTTTTACTCGTTACTATATCTTATATCAAAGAGCACGAAATCATGTGTTTGTCATTACATCGAAGAGTGATAGAATTTCAAAAGTTTTTGTTACTTTCTTACAACTAGGCACAAAATACCATCAATAACTGCTTTTTAGTCTGAATTTTTGGAAATTTCAATTTATTGCAAACAACATACCAACACTTTTCACAACTGCATTGGCTGCAAAGCGTGCTAAAGGTAGTTAGTGTATTCAAAACTCGGCGTATTCAAAACGCTATAACTTTCTCAAAAATTGCTTGAGAAACGTAGGAAAAAATCATAGATGAAATGGTAGGCGAATATCAAAAATGTTGATATTCCAACCAAATTAGTATAAACTCATAACCATAACATATACAAGTATAATATCATAATCGGTCCAGTAATTTATTCATAATATGTAGGTACCTATTGTTAATACATTCAGGGCGCATTCTGTTTTCCATTGATATGAGAATGTATATAATATATATATATAATAAATATAATATAATATTAAATAATAATAATATTAATCTTTATTTCAAAATGTGCCAGAAATATATAGAGTTACAAATGAAAACACAAATGAAATTGTGTCTTAGACAGGTTTCTCTATTATTTTCAATTGGATAAGATTCAAGTTTTCGTTTCAAAATTTTTTCTTAATTATAAGAGTCTTTATTTTGTGTTTAGAGAATTTGAAATATCTAACAGATTTGAAGATTTGTTGTATTTTATTATATACTAGGGACTTTTTTTAGTTAAAGTTAATCTATGAAATGTGTAATTTATATTTCTTGCTCAGGTATTGTATGAGTGGGATACTTATATTACAAACAATAGACTATTTTTATAAAAAGAATAGCAATGATTCATAGGTATAATTACCATACAGTCATCAAGCCTTCCCTTCTACTAAAAAATTCACGACAGCCTTCGCTACGTACCTACATACCAAATTTTTTATTACTCATATATGTATATCGCAATTTGCTTCAAAATACAGTTTGTTAACGGTTGCGCTCCCGTCACTAAGGAAGCTGCATTGATTTTCGCCTCAAATTCAGTATACGATGTCAGACAAAAATTTGAATACCTAATGCTTCCAGTGTAACATGAAAATATGTATGGGCTTGATTCAGGAACGTCTGAAGAAGAGAAAAAAAAATCGAATCTATCAGTGCTGTAGGTTTGGCAGATGGAGTATACCTACCTTTTTATTTTTTTTCTTTTCTATTTAGGGCTGAAATTGAGATTTTGCAGGTATCATTTGTTTACCAGTTATTCATAAGATGATTAGATACGGTAGGAAAACTGAGCCTACTGGGGTAGCTACATTTCGGTTGGACTTTATAGAGGGTGAGACAGAAAAACCTCCCCAATTTGGAAAAAAATTATTTTCTTAGTAAATAAGCATATATATAGCCATTTTAAATTACCTAATGAGTCTTAAAAATTACATCTCTCAAGTGGTGGCCTCCATTGTTGATAAGCTGAGTAAGTCTCTTTCGATAATTTTAGGTAACTCTCCCGGTCACTTATCAAACGGAATGGTAGCAATCTCCTGTATTATCACCTCCCTAAAAGCTTCCAGGGTTTGGGGACGCTGTTGGTACACGTTTTCCTTAAGGAAGCCCCACAGATAATAATCACATGGTGTTAAATCCGGAGCGTTAGGGGCCACCCAATGTCACCACGCAAAGAAACAACATGTACCGGAAATATTTCTCTCAAAATTGCCATTGAACAAAGAGATCCATATTGTTTGAAGCATACGTTTTCTTGTCCATTTTCATCAAAAAGAGCTAGCATCGCACAATATCGTAACGTTTACCGTAACACCATTTTCTTTTAAAAAGTCCGGACCCCACACACGAAATTCAGACATGGCATACGTAGGTATTTTATTCAATATAATTTCAACGGAATTTATACCAGCTAGTTTCCTGGTTTCCTCTCTAGCCCATGATATAAAATGTGTATCGTGCTCTAGCCTCTAAGAGGGTATGCATATGTAAAATCGCCCTGTTGGAGTGGGGATAAGTTCCGGTCAGCTCGGCACTCGGTGTCCTCGGATTTCGATGTGCAAGTCTTTCGAACTCCTCGGAATTCGACACGCAGCTACGTACTCAAACAATATTGAAATTAGTGGGATCTCTTCAATTGAGCGCAGTATTGAATTGTTGTCATATTCTTCTCTTCTGTCCATTGTATCTAGGTATGATGAGTGGGTAACGTCGCGTTGCTTTAAAAGTCAGATGTGCTCATTTTTACCTAGTTTACCTTGTTTTGTAATGACAGGAGCTACAAAATTGCAGAACTGTAAAAATCCTTAATCATTGCTCTCACAATTTGAATGAAAATATAATAAAAATTAAAAATCGTTAAATTTACCTAACCGCCGGCTACGAGCTGTCGATTTTTTTTATATTTTCAAAGGCGTTTGTAGTAGAATACCTACTAGAAAAATATATTTGAATTACTCACAAGCCCTTTCACATGATTGATGTGCTTGAAGAAAATATTTCTTTTAATTTTTTAAATTTTTCCACAAAATAACCCCCAAAATCAAAATCTGTTATTAAATTAAAAGTCCATATTGTGGTTACTTAACTCAGAGGATGTAGGCTGTCAACAGACAGAGTAAAAGACAGACACCAGAAAGATCTTATCATTGTTCACTTATCTTTTTACTCAAGGCATATTACCTACACATTTATTCAGAAGGGCTTATCTAGCAATAACATCCTGAAAATATAGAAATAGGTACAAGTAAAAAATTGTGTTGAAAAGTTCTTAATAATTACGTATCGAGAACTTAAATCGACCATGAAAGAATGAATGTATTGTTTCATATTTATCCATTTAGTCTACTGTGTTTTGTTAATTTGTTACTGAAAAGTGAAGGTAGGATATACAAGAATAAAATGTAATCACGGTACTTTAAGCTCAATTTAAAATTTTAAATAAAAAGTGCTCGAATTGGAAAAGTTATCCGCAGAATAATCGCTTAAAATGTTAAAATTTTATCCGGGAAACGCGCGTGTGGATGCCCAAAAAAAGATTACAACAAACTTTCTTCTCGGTAATTAATTCCTATGCGAAAAAGGAGAATTGCGGTGCCGGAAAACTTGACTTTATTGCGCCCAAGAAAATAAAATACAACGATAGAGAGAAAAGTCGTTCGGAATACGGCCATCAATATTATGATTCAACTTTTTAAAGGTTTCCTTCGATTTAAATATAAAGTTGTGAAGGAAAGAAAGGTATTTTTTCTACTCTTTCTCTCCCATTGTCCCCGAAGCAATCTGGAAACAGCCAAGATGTAATAAAACGTGAATTTGTCGTCCCTAAAAATTGCATTCGTTCGAATTCAATGTAGGTAATATTTTTTTATGGAAAGCCCCTGAAGATATAAATATAGGTATTATTACTCATGCATAGAGAGACGCGTCCAGCGAATTCTAATTTGCTTACAAAATTTTTGACCTAATTTATTCTGTGTATCTTAAACAGAAAAAAAACTTTTTATTAAAACGAAACACGTCAATGGCGCGAACGCCAAAACCAATTGATGAAAGAACCTATGCTCAATAGCTGTCTGTGAATTGCTCAATATCTTTCAAGTAAATGAAGATAAAAACAATAATCTGATATTTCTTATACAGAGGATCTAAGCCGTTAATTAAGCCTCACCTGTATTATTTTATGGAACAACAACAAATATTGAAAATTCATAAATATAATTGTTATACTACAGCAACCGATTATTGACACAATCCTTGAAAAATGCCATGAAAATATCAACATTTTCTTTGCAGGATTCTTCGAAAAACTACAAGAAAATAAATTTCACTTCAATCATCTATTATTACATTCAAGTGGGGTTCCAAGTTCACAGAGCTTAAGTTTCTTCATACTTCTACTTCTAACATACTTTTTTATGTGTAGACAGAGTGTGACCTTATCGCTTCTTAAACAGTATTTGAAATTTTTAAAAATGGCTATAATTGGTTAATTTCAAGCAAGTACCTTAGCAATATTAACATTACTTCGAGATCATTGCATCGTGGAGACACCTTCTCATATAATATGTCAAAATGAGTGCACAAAAATATGAGGTGCTTTGAAACTCAATTTCCTTTCTTTTCCTTCAAATTGGCTACCATCATACGAAAACATAAAGTGCAATTTTACCCTGATTAAACGAGCCTTCAGACATTTCAGCGTATCGTTCGTTTCCCTTTTACACAGACAATGGAAGTGTATCTTTCGCAGGATACAGGGTCCGTTAATACTACCACTACACCTACAGCAAAGCTATGGCTATACCACCTAGCAGCGAAGAGAGGCTCCCCGGGGAGCCACCATCTAATGCGAACGTCAGAGACCTTCCCTCTTTGCAATGTGTCAATCGCTCCCCTCATACAATACGTATCGCAGGAAAGCGGTCATTTGTCAAAGAAATAGGACGTCTCACCGGTTTGATCGAGAATTGGATGACATATGTTGACACTCATTTTCTTGGCCTGCTTACTGAAATATCTATGTATAATTATATGAGTATTTTAAGATCAAATTTGCTTCTGCAATTACTTTTTTGTACAATTGTCTTATTGTCTCTATCTGATGATTTGAAATGAAATAAATATTTTGTACAAAATATGGACCGACCTTATTAGTTTGTGCACTTGAAAATACTAAATAATATTAACTAGTAGTCTGCCATTGGTCGAAATTCGACAGTAATTCAATATTTTTTAAACTCAAACGTTATTCAGGTATCTTTTTTTCAAAGATATAAAAATTGCATATAATATATATCTGGGAATTTTGATCTATTACTTCACTTGCAAGCTTGTAAAGAAGGTAATACGTTGACTCAAACTCGTTTGCGAGAAGTTTTTGGGGAGAAGGACATATTGATTTTCGTTTTTTCCAATGAGACCAACTGTCACTGCTCCTCTATCAAATGAGAAAAATCTGGTGTGTCCACTCACAGGACTTTCCTATCGCTCGCAGGCAAATTCTAGTTAATAAAAATTTCTACAATATTACAATACTTTCCTTACATAGCGAAGATAATAGCGGTAGTAGAGTAAAAAATCGTCTGGTCAAATCGTGCTACCACTAATTTTTTTCAGCATGTCAAGACAAACAACAATAGTCATATAATATTTTTTCGCAAGATGAAGCGCTTAGCCAGAATCTGAAGAAACATCTGGGAAATATGGAAATTTAATCAAGCATAACTTTTCTGTGCTTTTTCTCAGAGATGGCGCTGTATGTGGGTAGTAAAGGGCTATCAGGAGAATACTTTAGGCAAGTTTAATCAAAATTCTTAGAGCCGTTTTCGCGCTACCATCTTGAGCAAATCAAGTTCTTTGGCTATAGCTCAACACCCAGTGTATATAGGATTCTCATTCAGTGCCACCGGCGAATGATATTGGTACCAAACAAAATAAAAAAGAAATCAACCAAATACACCGATTCGTTCCCGAAATAATGCTGTCACAGTCAGACGGACAGACAGACAGACAGATAGACCAATGGCTGAAAATATGTTTATTAGACTTAGAAAACTCTGAAACGTTAACATTTTTAAAAATCTGGATACCGACCATTTCACACGATTACAATACTTTCCTTATACACCTACTAGAAGCAGCGTAGGAAAGTAAAAATAACATGAAAATAGGAGCACGTTTACTAATAGACGCGAACAGCAATAAAGGAAAAGAACAGACAGACAAACACTGGTTCGTCAGTCAAAAAGCAACCCCCTTCCAGATCTTTCCCAAAATCCCGACGGAAAATGTAATATGTCTTCAACGTATCGATTTCCCAATTCTATAAGAGCCGGTCTCCGTATTATAAATTCCGAACCGAATGTTGAACTGACTACAATTGGCAGTATGCTTATTTCAATCGGCGGTTTGGCTTCAACCGTCTTTTGAATAACCAACGGTTGAAGTAACGTTTATAAAACCGGTCCGGAGACCTCAATGACAATTATTCATTTTTGGTAAAGGTAGGCAAAATACTCCTAAAATGGTGATGAAACTTCGATGAATAGAAATAATAATTTTCATTTATTTCTTATCCGACATTAGAATTCAAAAGGTAGTTATAACGTGTCAGTCCTTATATATCGAATGATTCCATTTGAAATTCGCAATCTTGTAATATTCTCAATTCATCAAAAAGGTGAAGAAAATCTTATACTTACTTTTTTTGAATTGCTCGTCATACTCTGAGAATTTAGGATAGGATTCTATTCTATGTTATTTGTTTTGAAGAAATTTTCATATTGCGAGAATTGAGTGAGCAAATAATAAGATTGATTAGGGTTTACTACAATAAGAAAATAACAAGAGTGAGAATATCAAACTGAGTCACCTGGTACAAAAAATAACTATCTCTCATTTTGATTTTATTCATCATTATCCTTAATCACATGAGTATACCCACCAAATTTTGAAATAATCATTACCTTGACAGTTTAAAATAACTTAAGTTTTGCTCATCTGCTTCAGTCTCGCATAAATGTTATTATAGAGCCTCTATTGATGGTTGAGTTTGACTAGCAGGCAGATATGTGAATGGGAGTGCGAACCGTTAATACGAACTATCTATTATTCATAAACACATGCAATTTGCATTTCCCACCGGGACAGACACGATCTTGCATACACGCTCGTACACTCATAGATCCGTTGGACAAAGACCTGCTCCTTGTCCTCTTCCTCCGCATAGGGACTTGGAGAGTATTCAGATGGAAGCGGGAGTCCGCACAATGCACCATCGTTCGACGGATATAGAGACGAAAGGTTCTCCAGAGATGTGAATGCCCCCTTTCTCAGTGAACTATGGAATGAATTCGGAAAAGCAATGGAGAAGGCAATCTAATATAACAACTTTCGCAATCAAATAGTACAACTTTCATAGGTTGCATAAAATGGGGCCAAAAATATATATTTAATGATGCAATTATTCTCAGATTATAGGCATTGTTTGATATTCGACAGTAATTGAGAAATTATTATTATTAGAAAATAAAAGAATGAGTACCTATGCAAATATTTCAGTTACGATTTTAGTCTATGCTGGTTCAAACTGTGGGCACCTCCCAGAATCATGGGTTTTTATTCAGCATACTTACATTTCTTCAATATGGAAAGAGCTTTGCAATCAAATTCTGCGCTGTGCCTTGATGCAGAATTAAAAAAATACGTTGTAATAACCTTTCATGTACTTGAAATGATAGTGAAATGTGAAAAAAGTAGAATATAGAAAATAAAAATATGCATCTCGACCAATCACATGTTGCAGCAATAACTTCAAATCAATGTATTTTATTTTCTACCGCATATAAGTATTTGTGAAACGCGTAATTTTTACAAATATGCGGGATCTACAGATTATCGTCGGGTTCGAAAGATAATATTGGCGAAGCTTACTATGGCATTACTACCAGTGCTTCCCAGGAGGTAGCCACTGTATCGAATACAATGCATGACAATCGAACGCGCGAACCACAACACCACGGTGACATTCCAAGTTCAAGTCAAGATAATTATGTTTTGTGACCAACGAACCCCGAACGGAGAACTATACAATTCGACTGTCTGCTTTTTTGTTTTGTTTGTTGGTGCGTTGTATATAGTATACGTACTCGGATTTTGATGATATTTGATTAAGTTGAAAGAGGATATTTGAGAAATGGTCTCATATTCGTAGAAACTCAAATTCGATATCTTCTTCCCTCCGAAAACCGCCCCGGAATGGGGAGGCGGGGCAAATTTTCTCGAAAATGGAAAATTCGAGATGCCAGAATTAAGGATAGGGCAATATCCGGAAATGAATATTTTTTCAAAAGAGTTACGGTTTTCGAGCTACATTAATTTCAAAATCTCACATATGGGTATTTTTGCGATGTGGAAGGGGCAATTTCTTTCGAAAACAGAAAATCTCTTGATACCAAATGAAAGACAATAATATTTGTAGCAACATTTATAATGAACATTTTTTCTTAGAGTTATGATTTTTGAGTTAATTGGTGGTAAAATGATTAAATCTAAAATAATAACTAGTACAAGCAAAGAATATACGTGGGTAATAGAGTACTATATTCATTGGTATTAGTGAACGTTCAACGATTTTCGTTACTTATTTTACACTCAAAAGTGTGAAATAAATATTTTTTACAAAAAATTGGACCGGTGTTATCTGTTGGTGCACTGAAAAGTACAAAATAATATTAATTATATTGGTGTTGGTACTTGTAAAGTTAGTGCCAAAAGTTTTCAATCTAACAGCAACTGCACAACTTCAAAAGTACCAGCACCAATAGAATTAATATTATTTTGTACTTTTCAGTGCACCATCTAATAATGATACTGATAACGTCGGTACAATTTTTTTTTAGATATTTTTCGATAATCTTTATAGATGCTCATATACATATATTGTTGAATTCATTCTCTAGAAGAGATCGGCCAAAAAATAAGCTGTAGAGCTGTGCTTTTTCGTCAAGGAAAAGGCCTGGGCTCTTTTTGAGGAACTTGAGACGCAAAAAGAAGCAGGGGGGATAAGAAAGCGTAAGAACATTGGTAAGATGGGAAATCTCAGATAATACGTTTCTGGTTTTATGAAAAGCACTTAATTTGATAACCCAGAATATTTCATTGTTATTTGTTGCTTTTATCATATAGGTACTTACTTTTTTAAGTTACCTTAAAGGCTTTTCAACAATTAATAATTGAAATATTACACATCCTTCTTTGCAATTCAAAATATTTTTCAAAATCAAAGAATAATGTTGGCATTACCTTGAAATATATGAAAAGTATATTTTGACTTACAGCTGTAGTCAATATCCTTTTCTAACTAACTCTTTTAAGATATAAGGGGGTATTTTGAAGGGACTTTCTGGCCTAAGCATGAATTTCGTTTTTGAACATTAATATTAAATAGGTCCTTTAGTGCTAAGAGACGATGTGCTTTTCTATAGCATCACTATTAAATAGATTTAATAAAGGCTCTTTTAGTAGTTAAAGGGGATTTTCAATACGGCTAATAAAATAATTTTGATTTACTGAAATGTGTAAGCAGTAATTTCCCAATGTTGCTTTGCACATACAATTACAACTAATTCTACGTTGTCAGACATAATTAAAAATAAACTAGATTTTTTGTTTGTACTTCAAACTTTCATCTCTACGGGGGCCATATTGGATTCTCGTTTCCCCCTCATTATTTCAACCCCAATACTAACCAATATAGAACAAAATAGAATTTTTGTGAATGTGAAAGACCAAACTCATTTCAAAAACCAGTACTTGTCAATGCAACAGAAAGTGAAAGATTCATGCTACAGTAACAGTACAATTTAAAATATTATGTATAATATGGACGAGATATTTTAAAATCACTGTCCAGATAAAACTTCCTTGACAAAGCAAACAAATGAAGAACTGTATATTCAGCCGTTTCATGGATCAGCTCTCCTTATCGGATATTCTTCCGACTCAGTTATAGAGACAAACTAAATATTTAGTTCGTCGAAGAGAAGAAAAAAATATATTAGAGAACCGATTTCGGTCGAGTTGAGGAGTAAGATGTCAATTGGAAGTTCAAAAGTTAGACGATGCCTGTTCGGAATTTAAGATTATGTCGAATTATCCGCCTACTTTATTTCACGTTTATGTCCTAAAATGTGAAAATATAAAGCATCTAAAATGAATACTAAGAAAAAGCACACTTAGTTTCGTGATTATTCTTGTTATTGTGCTACTCTCATCATCAATAATTCAAATAACAAATTATTATTTATCAAAAACTATATTTTCTAAAAACTATCTTTTGTGTAATTTCGTTATTAGTTAGTAAAGAACATGAAAAAAATTGATGTGAGGAAATAGTTCTGTTGCAATCGAACCTATAACCTTCCATATACAGTGTGTCCAAGATAAGGGAAGGGATAGCATTAGAATCTAGGAAAAAGTTGCACAATCCAAAGTCCTTCTCTATGGAGTTTGCAACAGTGGGTAATGTTTTTCCGTATTTGGCGATATTTTGAATAAAGTAAAATTTTTGATATCTTTTATTTATTTCTGACGTTCTTTTGAAATACATCAAGAATCTCGGAAAGGGTTGGAGTTATAATATTGGTTAAATTAGGGAAAAGTTTCACAATCCAAAGTTCTATATGGAGTTTGCAAAAGTGGGTTATGTTCTTGCGTATTTCCAGATATTTTAAATAAAATAATATTTCTTATTATTTCAGACGTTATTTTGAAAGACATCAATCAAATAGAAAATACATTTTCATTGGAGCAACCTTCATCAACTTATTTTTAAATGAGGCCCTGTTATTTTTAATACGAAATTGAAAGCCATTGAGCCGTATTCATAATCCAATCTTAGTTCGGTACTAGCTAGTATCGTATTGAAATTTTAAAAAAATATCCTACCATAACACTGACATAAGAGTCATAAACCTAATATAAGGTTAGGTTAGTTACATTGAAGCACAGTCCTCATTTATGACTGTGAATTGACGGTTCTGTCATATTCACATGTATTTGTTTAAATAAGTTCTCAAAATCATTCAAGAAAAGCCATGAGATAAATATAGATGGAGCTATCCCATCCTTATCTTGGACAGACATTAATCGCATTTCTTAGCATTTAGCTCTGTATATGGTATTTTCTATGTATCCCACAATTCATCGCTTTCGAGCATCGCTATTGAAGCACCGTACCTTGCATTCTACAGTATTTTAATTCTAATCATTAATCTATAAGCCTGTTAAATCTTGTCTTATTCTTCAAATAAATATAAAACAAATGGATGTATATAGTTTAAATAGAAAGGGAAGCCAGTTTCGCCAATTTCGTCACGTTTGGGTAGGTATATATAGTGACCTAAGGAATAATTATCGGCGGATTTGAGTAGTCTTGTTCCATAATGCCCACCTGATAATGACACTGGCTAATCATTTTCCTTTGACTATATCAGTTCGCGACATTTAAGGGGCTAGAAAAATACTGATCTCCATTTTGGAATGCGATACTCAGGTAGAAAGCTTATTGCAGGGCGATTCATCGTTATGACATGTTGCATGAATCAATACTTACTTACATTTGCTTCGCACAGGGATGCGATGGTACAATGCAAAGTGCGGTACGGGGTGCCGTGCGCCGTTGTTGCCTACACATATGCTCTACACCACAGCGTCTACAGATTTCAAAAGAATGAATTGTTTAAATAAAACAATGGATCATCTCCACAGTATTGTTGTAAATTCTTATATGGGACATATTTCGGGATTGGTAAATCTCATTTTCAATCTGTAAAGTTTATGGTAGTAGAAACATCATAGGAATCCAAGAGGGTGTAACAAGTCAAAATTATGAAATAAAATAAAATAAATTCAAAATTACCTTCCTCTTACATAATTACCCCATCGGATTAACCCCAAAAAAAAACTAACTCTACACAAAACATAATTAAAATTAAAATTCTAACGGAAACTTTTCTTCTTGTGGTTAATCCGATGGGGTAATTATGTAATGGAAGGGTAATTTATTTTATTTTATTTTATAATTTTGACTTGTTAAACCTTATTGGATTCCTATGATGTTTCTACTACCATAAACATATCTGATTGAAAATGGGATCTACCAATCCCGAAACATGTCATTTAAGAATTTAAAAGAATTGTAATACTGTGGAGATGACCCATTGTTTTATTTAAATTCAACACTACTCCACTTTGACAATGGATTTCTTCTTAAAATGTATTATTTACTTCAATATAAAGAAATACATAATGAGCCATTTTATAAAAGTGCGTTATCTTGGAACCTATAACTTTATATTTATAAACAACTTTATTATAAATAGATTTTAAAATATTTGCAGCGGTTTCTGAGATGACTGTAATACTCTTTCGACGTTGTCAGAGCCCAAATTATAAAACCATTAGATTTATCGAGAAATTTTCAAATACAAATGATCTAAGACATCATATGTTCCACAATATTTAATAAAGAAAGTTTAGATTTTTTGTAAATATTTTTTTCTTACTTTCGAAGGGATTTTTCAAAGGAATGAGCTTCAAGAAACCCTGCTAATTTGAATATGGAAATCACTTAATCTTCCTCTTTCAAATGAAAAATGGAACATCAAAATCGGTGCATGTTTATTATGCAAACCGACGTTACATATGCACTTGAAAAACATGCAGTCGAATTTTATACCTCCTCCTTTCTTCCTTGTGGGAAATGGAAAATCAGAGAATATCAAATGTTATTTGACGTAGTTAAAGTAGATTTCACTAATACTGAGCTACTGCGTCAGCTCTTGAGTTCTTAGAAAATCCAGATTCCCCACAGATACCTAGTCCCCTTCTTGCCCCTTTCCACCTTCTTCCTAATTATACCTTTGTCTAACTGGAAAGCTCCCGGGTTCTATTCTCATCAGCAATATTTCTTATTTAATAGATTTCCGCAAAGTTGGAAAATAACTACTATACTCCATTGCTAAATATAAGTAAGAGGGCTGAATTTAATAAATTATGCAGTTTACAATTTGTCAAGGTGTTGAAAGAAGTGTCCTTAGTTTCGGAAAAAGATTTTTGCCGTCCGTAGATTTGTCCTTGAATATTGCAAAAGGAACAACTTATCTTCTTTCCAAAACTGCTGATATTATTCTCAATTAGGAACTTAAGTGTAAGAACCTCTCTAGAAGAATGAAACAGACATTCAACAATAATTATAAACAATGGTTGGCAATCGTTTATTTGTAATGATTGTAAGTACAAAGCTGAGTTTCTTTTGTGCCAAAATTTGTTTTGATCATCACATATAGTAGGTACTCAATGATGTTTTTCTCTTGGGGCGCCATATCTCCCTTAATACTCTTGATTATTGATTGCGATGTTATTTTGAAGAATACTTTCTCCAAAAATAATATTTTCTTTGAAGAATGTAGAAGTCTCCATCTGTTGACAACGTGTTTAACAGAAATCCTTGTTAGCAACCTTTTATAATACGTATAACTCTGCCTTTATTTTATTAGCTTTATTGGAATCCTTACTGATTCTTGACTTTTTGCGTACGTTTGAAATATATGCCAGGTATTAAATTTTGTATTAGAAAAAATTATGTTTTGCAAATCGAAATGTCAGTGCTGATCTAGTTGATGCTAGATTTCAACTAGAATTTGAGGTTAATGTGACAACTTTTAGATTTAGTAGATTATACTCCTTGTAATTATAACTTTTCAACCATATATAAATATATATCGCATATAGAAATGGTAAATTTAAATTATATGTATTATTTCTCAAAGATGATTTATTGTTGATAATCCATACAAATTCAAAAATATATTGGAGAGTTTTTCATTTGAAATTACAAGCCTTATTAGTTATCTTTGGTTATATTTGTTTCGTTGAGAGGTCTCCTTTATGTGCCTACACGTTAACATATTCTAATCATTCTGTAAAATAAAGAAAATGTAGGTATGTTCAGTAGTGGCGGGAACAGCTCTGATGGGGGGCACAATAGTAGACCTCAAGGTCGCAGTGCAATGAAAACCCCTTAAATCTAGAATCTACAATGGTCAGTTGAAGAAGTCTCTTAAATTTGGGCACAATTTCCTGTTAAGGAAACAAACTTTTGATGATAGGTACTCAGGAATGCCTGGTACCTACACATTTTTAAGATACTAACAGTCCATGCAGGCATAATCAAAGTTTCTAAAAATGGCTCCTATCGCACTGCTCGTTGTGGAGGGAGGTTTTAGAATTATCAAGAACTACAAATTGCCATTATGAGCTCTTGTGGTCATTAAATAGAGGTTGTCGCTATAGAGAGGTATGAGATAATGTCAGTAGGCACAGTGAATTTATAATCGGCCATTAAAGGCAGATCTTGACATTATAGAGGTAGTCGCAAACCGAGTTTTCAGTGTAATACGGTACATTTTTATCAAAGGTAGCTTGCAAATTAGGTAACACCCTGTAAAAATATTGAGAACATTCTATAAATCACATTTACCTATGATAGAATAATTATGTAAAAAAGTAAAACATAGCATTCAAATAGAAATCAGCCGGCATTTATACGGTATCTATTTTTAGGATTTTTAATTTTTAAAATTTTCACAATAATTGAACATAATGTGATAAAGACTTTAAACAATGAGTCTTAGCTACTATTTATTTTCAAAATAAAATACCTTTATAGGACGAATGCATGCAATTACTTACTTCCAAATTACTAGGTATATTCCCATTCACTGACCATATTATTGTGCGAAATATTCACTGAGGTTAACTAGTTTAATGTACGAGTATTTATGCTGGTATCTGCTCGGTAGGATACTACATTTGAGAAATCTGCATTGCTTAAAACTTCAATTAGCGGAGACAAGTTGTCAATCGAAATCCTTGAACGAAAATAAGCTGATAGAAATTTATACAAAGATTCTCAAAGCTATAAAGTTCCTTATTTAATCGAAATAAATTATGAACATTCACAAAGAGGCTATGAAAACCCCACATGAATACCAGGACACAAATTAAAATACAAAATTATCAAAGGAGTTATTTCAAACTCGTGCTTCCTCCAAAAAAAGAAGTATGTTTGCACAGGAAATTTGTTATCGCCATAAAACAAAAAGCCTCAGGTCAAAAATAATTTATATTCTTTTGGGATATGCATGGGTTTTGAAGCGAGCAGCTTATAAAAAATCTGATAATGATATCTACATATATTCAAAAATTGATATGAAGAATTAAACAACGGCACCAACTTTTTGACCAACGAATCCAAACGGAGCAGGTATACAATTCGTCTGTGCTTTTTTTCGTTTGTGTCCGCTCTGTAAATAGTAAACCTATACTTGGATTTTAATAATTTTTGATTTATTTGAAAGAGGTGACTTGAAAAATGGTCCCATATTCGTAAAAACTAAAATACGAAATCTCCTTACCTTCAAAAATAGCCCCAGAAGGGGATGAAAGGGGCATTTTCTCGAAAATCTGAAATAGCACGACGATTAAACAAAAACATTAAAAGTACCAGCACCAATAGAATTATTATTATTTTGTACTTTTTAGTGCAGCAGCTGATAACATTGGTCCATTTTTTTGTCAAAAATATTTATTATTATTAACATCCCTAATGATAATATGCACTGTGCACTGGGATAAATAGAAGCAAATTTTATGAGTGGTCTTCGATTGTTTTTATCTACAAATTCGATGGATGATTGGATTATACCCACCATGTTACTATGAATACCTGACCAAATATCTAATCACTTACGGCAGTATGTTCAAACAAATCCTGAATTTGTTGAAACGAAGTATTCAGCTACATAGTGCATTAAGAATATACGGGCAAGTAGATAGACCAATAACTTATTGGTCATTTAGAACAATTATTATATTATACATTTTAATGAATTCCAGTGAACTAGGCGGATTATGAATTTATTTATGATAAAGTAATCTAGTACTATGCTACTTGTCTCCAGAAAAAAAATAGCGTCATAAGACAGAAGACAGCCGTACCTACTTTAAAAACGATATTCATAAATAAGAGAGAGAAAACATAAAAATTCCAGAGGTTACAAGAATGTGCTTAACAACATTTCTGAATTTGAGCTGGTTGCCTAAAAACGAGTTTTTTCTAATATATCATTGTTAGTATTCATCCTGAAATAATTTCATACATATTTTGACAGAACTAGTAGATAATGTTGAAACTATGGTGAAACTAAGTGTTTTTGAGGATTTTTGCATCAACAAGCAAGAAATGGTCTTAAATGTGCTGAATTATTTGAAAGATGAAGAAGAAATGCGTATAACATCAACAACATAAAAAACTTGTCAGCAGACGAAAAAGTAACGCGTAAGATCGGTGGAGAGAATTTTTCAGGAAGATCGTAAGGGCTTACTATTGAAGAACAATGGACAATGAAAACTAAAAGTGAGATTACAGGAGAAGCCGCATAGATGAGTGTGAGGAATGTTAATTATGACCTTTATGCCTCAAAAACCCATATAACACTTCCAGATATGAAAGTCGATCTAAGGAATAAAGACATTTTGGATACTGGCTTTGGATCATTCGGTGAGTTAATACAAAAATAGGTTTTTGATACAAAAAGGACTGCAATAGGAGCTACTTATGTGAGTTACCTAGAATTGCTAGTGGAAGAGTTTCAAGAAAATATGTAGAAAATTACGAGTCAGAATTCAGAAAAGTAGTTTTTATTGAGGAAACTTGGGTACTTGCAAATGAAAGTGGATCTAAATCATGGCTAGTGATGATGCGAGACTGGTCTTGGTTTTGCTGCAAGACTTGCGAGACTTGCAAGACTCTTGCAGTTCCGTAACCAAACACCAAATTGGTAGGAAACATATTATTTTGCTCAATGATAAGTTAAGAAACGCTTATAAATAACCTAATTAATTTAATCTTTGAACTCCCTTATTATCGATCTTTATTTTACAGATTCTAAAATTATTGAATTAAAAGTTGTTGCGTGAAAAGCGAGTTCATTTTACGCTTTTAGGATTTCCGGATTTTAAAAAATTCTGAAATACCCTATACCTATACTGTAATTTCAACCCTTCTAGCATTTCCCTTACCGAGCTGTTTTCAATGAATCCCGATAGTTCGTAGCCAGTAGAAGGTAAACTACACAGTTTTTTATTTTTATTATATTTTTAATCGCGCAAAATGTTTTAAGAAAACGTTAAAAATCGTCTATAAATCTGATATCTTTTTGATGACATTTATCCAGTGGCCACTTTTGGAGATATTTGAAATTTT
The DNA here is from genome assembly GCA_958507055.1 of Crioceris asparagi. Classification (NCBI taxonomy): domain Eukaryota; kingdom Metazoa; phylum Arthropoda; class Insecta; order Coleoptera; family Chrysomelidae; genus Crioceris; species Crioceris asparagi. The sequence goes on from OY293828.1 coordinate 35,127,953, forward strand.
AGGATGCCCATATTTTGAAACTATTTTTTCGATCATGCTCATACTAACTTAACTGAGATATTCACACGACTGACTTGTTAAATAAATACCTAGTTTTATAAATGCGCCTATTAACTTATCTCTACTTGTTTTTAATTTTCATTTTTTGGAAAAAGCTTTCTACAAAAATTGAAGTTTTATAAACCAGAAATACTTTTGATCGCTTTCAGAGATTCTTTCTATTTTATTAAAGAAAATGGTACAAAACCATTGTAGAATGAGCAAGAGAATGAGTTATGAAATAGAAGTATGAAGTAGAAGTATGAAGTAAAATGAGTGCTCAGTTGGGACGGATGATACCAAAAAATACAAGCAGACTAAGTCGCGCTAGGAAGAAGCGATTCTCATATGTGAATGGTGATTATTAATTTATAAACTTTATTAATTAATTACGCATCTCACTTGCCCTAACTTAATTCTACGCACCTAGTTTTATTCTCATTACTTATTCTAGAATGGTTTGGTACCATTACAATACCAGGCGTGTTTGTTCTGGACAATGAATTTTTTTTTATACGGTCGATATTCATCCATTTCGAATGACAATAATCTTATAAGATTATGAATTAAATACTTCCCATATGTATGCAAGGTTCTTCTTCATTTAAATTAATCAATTACGGTTTAGAATCGCAACAAGTTTTCACACTTATAAAAAGATCAAAATTTTATTTTCTTGCAAGTCTTGCAGCAAGACCAAGACCAATACCAAGACCGTATATGTAAGACCAAGACCCAAGACCAAGACTAAGGATTTGATGCAAGACCAAGACCAAGAGTGCAAGACCAAGACTAATACCAAGACCATATCGGTCTTGGTCTTGGTCTTGCTTTGCGCATCACTAATCATGGCAAGATGATTCAGTTCCTAAGGTCAGTGAAGCGAAAAAAAGGGTATGGTTCGGGCAAGAGGTTTATCATACAAGTTGGACAAAGAGCGCCGATTACCATGATAATATGAATTGTGATTTTTTTTTAATGGATGAGGGAAAATCCGTTTCCTAATCTAGAAGAGCTTTCAATAATCGTAATAGATAACGCTTCTTACTATTCAAGAGCAATTTATTAACAACCCACTTCATCTTGGAAAAAGGATCAAATATTCCAATGGCTAGCTTAAGAAAACCAGAATCCATCACCAGACTTATTAAAACATGAACTCTTGGTAAAAGCTAAATCGATACCAAAACCAAAATTATACAAGATAATTGGTATGATTAATTACCTTTTACTGCAACTATCCCACTTCATATTATAGTCAAAAGTAATACCAAGGTAGGTATGTGGTTCTATCTACACGTTTTATAATTTTATTTCCTATTTTCGGATTGTGTTATGAGGAACGCTATCGCGATAACTACCAAAAGTTATATTAACGGTTTTATCTATATTTAGTGATAATCTGTTTGAGGAGAGCCAAGGGGCGACTTCGTATATTATTTAACTTGACTATCTGCTATCGACCTGCTAGACAGCTTTCTAGTATATCATAAGGTTTACCTCTTATTCCATATCTGTGTAGCTTATCGAGAAGTATACTGCGATTAACGGTATCGAAGGCTTTTGCCAAATCGAAAAACGCAGTAGGTAATTAGAGGTTCAAAATTAGTTTTGTCTTTAAACAAGTATGGATGAATATTACCCTCATACTTTATTTGCTTTACACGCCATTGCTTTTCTCCACAATTTTCCTGAATAATTCCTGTAGGTGCCGATCCACACCAACATTCACTGGTTCTGCGGCTTTTTTATTGCTACAAGTTTAAAACCAATATTTTGCTTGTCTACAATTTTTTTTATCTGTTTATATTTTAGAGTAATTATTGCAATTTAAAAAAATAGAGAGTTTATTATAAATCCTTGTTAAAAACTATGAGAATATTTTTTATAGGACTAATATTTATAGTTAATAGCTACCTATAAAATGAATGGTAGATAAATGATTATAGAAAACTATTGAGTCTTTTATTTATTTGATTTTATCTCTTATTTAATAACATTATTAGTATTATTCCTTTACTAAAAACATAGGGAGTTTGGAATTTCGGATTTCACTAAATATGAAAGTACCAATAAGAAATAATTTTGAAACGGGTTATTCGTTGCCAGTCTGTCATTAGATGCCTATCAGTTTGAAGTAATATTCAGCTTATTTTATTAAAGCTTAAAGAAAATCAGCTGTTCCTAATCCGTCATAATGTTTATTACATTACAAAATTGTTTGGAGCCTCTGGTCTTAGTGATTTGATTCGGAAATTATTAACCGCCTCTCGTTAAGAAGAAGGTGACTATAATATTCGACCTGTTTGCCAATTTCTGAATGACTTATTAGTATGTTTTATCTCCAAATTTATCTCAATTAATGATCATTTGAAATTAGGTAATGAGAAACTTTATGTCCCTTAAGGAACTCTGTTTATTCAAAATATTGAATCAGTTGCCATCATTCTGTTTTTTTTTTCAGTTCAGTTTTGCTATAAATCGACATAGTTTGAATCTTTTTCTAAGAACTAATCATTATCTATTGGGTCTTGCTAAAATATGATCTAAACGGTATCATCAACATACTTACAACAACTTTTGGTATATTTGGCAGAATACTTCCTTCGCTCCTGGTGCAATGTTGCCGGTGATAGCTCATTTCATTAAGCGTTTCTTTATTAATCCTTTGAAGCAACGGGAATAATGGTGAAACGACCTGGTTCTGAAAAACGTGGATTAAACAACGTCCTCATTTTGCAAAACGTTAGTAGACGTTTCCTCTCCCTTATGCATATATATATTTCCTTCGACTGCTGCCTACAGCCGTGTTGTAATTGAAAACGACTTTAAAGCCAGCCTTGCCTTTGAAATTTGGAAAGGAACAGAAAACTCATTTATTTTACATTATAAAATTAGAGAATGGCATGTAAATTATATTTTTATTAAGGCCATGCGAATGGTGAGGAGGACTACACATAGGCCACATATTTTTTTCCAGTTTTTCATTATGTAATGAGCATTGATGCCAGGCATACCTAGTTAAAATATAAAGATGAATATATTTTTTAATGCGTTGCAATTATATATACCAAAATTTAAGTTTTTTTTGGATGTTTGTTTATCCTTACCAACCAACCTTAGTGGACAAATAACGATCGATGTCGAGAAAAACAGGTTGTGAAAAAAACTCTGCAACAAGGCAATTTTTAATATTTACTTCATCTTTCATGTAGTTTTAGTGAGAGACGGTATCTTGATGGCGTTACAGTCGCTCCATCTTTTGATAAAAGCCTTTCGAATGGTAGGTACTGATGTAACCACATTAATAGATTGAATGGGTTAAGTAAGTTAGTACTCCTATATTGCTAACACGAGAAGAAGAACCACCAACGCTGGAAGAGATCCGAAAAACAATAGAGAAAATGAAGAACAACCGTGCACCTTGAATAAACAAAATCAATGCTGAGCTTCTGAAGTATGGAGGAGGTGCTACAGACAATATGATACAGGAGATTATTCGGATGGTTTGGGAGGAGGAAAAGATGCCGGAAAACTGGACTGTCGGTGTGCTGTGTACGATCCACAAGAAATGTGACAAAACCGACTGCAACAGCTTCCATGGTATCATGCTACTAAAGACTGCATATAAGGTCTTCTCCTCCATACTGAATAACCGTCTAAAGGAATTAGCTGAAAAAAGATTGGCCGTTACCAATGTGGCTTTAAGAGAGACAGAGGAATAAGTGACCAATTTTTGTCATATGTCAGATTATGGAAAAATGAAACGAACACAATATAGACCTCCACATACTGTTCGTAGATTTCAAACAAGCCTTAATTAACTGCAAAAGAAACTATGTAAAAGAAGCACAAGAAGACCTTGCAGTACCCAAAAACAGATTAACCTAATAATGGTAACGATGAAGAACTCTAAAGCCTAAGATAAGATATACAACCAACTACGTCATTCTTTTGACATCAATAAAGGAGTAATACAGGGAGATGCACTCTCTTCGACACTTTTTATTATCCTTCTACACTCTGTCAATAAAGTTACAGACCAAAGAGGAGCAATATTTATCAAATTAACGCAGATTTTTGCATACGCCGATGATATTGGACTCATCGTCAGAAGCAAGACCAGGCTCTTTGAAGTGTACAAAGACCTTGAAGAGAAAGCAAAAGAAGTGATACTAGAAGTTAACGTATGCAAGACCCATTATATGTATCTACCGGTAGAACTGCAAATAGACCAGTGTACGTTTAGAGGAGTCGCAACATTCAAATATTTTGGAATCCTGATAGACAATGAATCCCAGTGTACAACAGCCATTGAACATAGAATACAAGCAGGGCTTAAAGTTTTCTACGCCAACATAAATCCTCTGAAGAGTAATCTTTCTGCCAAAATGCAAATCTACAAAACCCTCATTCGACCAGTTGTGACATACGGCAGCGAGACATGGACGCTGACAGAAGCAGACAAGGAGAGACTACGCAGATTTGAAAGAAAAATACGAAGATTTACGCAGGTGTTAAAGTGAACAATTAATGGAGAATCCGATACAACAACGAGTTGAATGACATCCTGAAAAACAAAGATATTGTCAGATTCATAAAAGCTCGCAGAATTCAATGATTGGGACATCTACAATGTATGGACGACTCCCGGATGCTAAAGAGAATCATATATGCAAGAGCCTACATCCCGAAGAGAAGAGGGAGGCCGAAGATGCGTTGGATTAACAATGTCACAGATGATCTACAGACAATGCGGGTAACAGGATGGTGCTCTCTTGCTGGACTGACATTGTGGAGGAGGCCGAGGCCCACACCGGGCTGTAGTGCCGGATGGTAAGGTAAGTGTATTGCTAACGCCTGTAAGTGGATGTATCACGAACCTTCAGTCCCTTGCTGTGTACCGGACACGTCTCTGCATATAATATGGGGCATACCCTCGCGCACTTCTTTGGTGGAGTCTTATTTCTTGCAATGACGCTGATTGGTCAGTTCTAGAGAGGTGTAACAGAAACAGGGTACACATCTAGAGACAGAGATATGTTTCTTTACAATGTAGGCTTTCAGTCGATTATTAGACCCAACTAGAAATATAGAAGTATTAAACAAATGATTGCCACAATGTGCAAAAATATTTTCGGTTATATGACATTCTCATAATCATCCGTGTATATTGTAACTTTCGTTCTACGTTCTATATATATCGCGTTCTAAGATACCCTCGAACGATTTCGTACCTGTCCTATGCGTGTATCCTTTGATGTGCTTTGAATATCGATATGAGTTCTTATCGATACAATAAATATTTGTTGCATAAAATTGAACCGACATTATTAGATGGTGCACTGAAAAATACAAAATAATATTAATTCTATTGGTGCTGTTACTTTTGAAATAGTGCAGTTGACGTTAGATTGATAACTTTTGGCACACTTTTGAGTGTAACATTAGTCCCGAAAATCATTGAACGTTCACTAGTACCAATGAAGATAGCATATACTTATCCTATTATCCACGTATATTCTTTGCTTGTATAGTTGTTATTAATGAGATCTCAAAACATCGCTGCGGAAATATGCGTAGGTATTTTAGATGTTAACATTTTACCACCAAAACCTTAACTCGAAAACTATAACTCTAAAGAAAAATGTTCATTATATATGTTGCTACAAATAATTAGGTCTTTCATGTAGTACACACAGATTTTTGATTTGAGAGAAAATTTTCCCCCATCACCCCCTTTGAGGGCGGTTTTCGGAGGGAAGGAGATTTCGGATTTGCGTTTTTATGCCTCCTCTTTCAAATGAATCAAAAATCATCCAAATCGAAGTAAGTTTACTATATAAAACGAGCGAACAAACAAATAAACAAAGCAGACAATCGAGTTGAGTACCTCCACTCTTCGGGGTTCATCGGTCAAAAACAACTTTGTGTCGAAAGAAAAGTAAGTGCTTGTATTTACACGTATCGTTTCAATATTAACCATGAATCAATCAAGATGTTATTTACTGGTACCTACAATTTTATTAATACAATTTAAATGGAGTGATACCAAAGTAGAAATGGTTAAACAGATTTACATTACTTCTCAAAAATAATTTTGACGTGACAACGTCCTACTCGAAGTGTACCTAGTAAGCTCATTAAGTCAAGCTAAAAACAACGTTTCCATCAGCACTTTTTTCTATAACTAATACATGATACATGCCAAATATTTAAGTAAACTAACACGGTAAAAGATAGGTACATTTTTTTAAATTCATAAAATAGATGTGAAAAGAAAGATATGTTTCAAAAGCAAGAATGCTACTCAAATAGCTTTTTATTGGTATTATTGCAAAACGAAGAGAAAAAATAAATATAAATATTTTAAGGGATTGCCTCTACCACAGCATATCAACTTTCAATTTATTAATATGCTGTGCCGACTTCAATAATTAGGTATATAGTTTATGGCCAGAGACAACCATGAGTCAGTCAACTAGATAGGAAAATTGTGTTCGTCTCACAAATAAATATTGCTATAACTGCATCCTCATTCAATGATCATTTCATGTACTTATTTTTCTTTTTTTTCGGTGTAAAATTTATTAATTTAGTCTCATTTGTTCTAAAGTTATAGGCAATTCTAAATTGCATGCTTTCGCACAAAAATTTTACAAATATTTTTTTTTCTCCAAAACGGTAAGATATAGGTTGGTATAACTTTTAATAAAAGTTGCCACAAATGTATCGTAGAATTCAAAAATCGTATAAAAATAATGGCATTCTATTTAAAAGAATGAAGGTTACCCATAAAAATGAATACTTAAAGACTTAGTCTTTATACTGTATTCAACATGTAAAAAATCATTTTAATATGTCTAATGGTTTCGTCACAATTTTCCGTTCCCACATCGTTGCACCACCCTGTATATATATAGATATACATATATATGGTTTGAATGACTTCTAACTCTAATCAATATTGAAATGGCCTAATGAGTAGCATCCCTAAATAGCAGATGTAAACATGTTTTGGTGGTACGTTACAACGTACAGTAAATTGATTTTTGATATCAACCCACCACAAACACCCAATATACAGCGATCACCCCTCCGAATAATTCTAACCAAATAGAACATGATTATATATCTACAGAGATTATGTTTGTTTAATATTAATTACAACATAATCAATCCATGCATCCGATTCACATATAATGAAGACTACTCGGAACCAATTTGCCTCGAGTAATGTTGATTCTCGATGAAGTTAAAGCACTGATGCACTGAGTCCAGAGTAGATGATGGATAAGGTTCTCAGAAACTATAGGTGATAGAACAAAATGATTGGAAGAGAGAAATTTTATCTGAATGGTAATTGGTAGCTGCATTTGCTGAACAAATCCCACAACTTGGGTAGATTCTGAATCTATTTAATCGTAGTTTAAATTTTTTTTTGCTTTAATTTGAATTTTCATTTTTGTTTTTACTTTCATACTGCTACCCCAAGTATTATTAGTAATCATGCAAGAAATTTAGTCAGACATTGGTCTGTCTGTCTATATTTGCAAAATAACGCATAGAATGAGCGTCCCACTCGCACTATAGCCGAAACAGTAAACGACTCTATCGATATAGATGAAACTTGTCTGGAATATTCATCTGAAAGCTCATCGCCACTATTTAAAGTCGCATATCTGAAAAAAAGTTGGTATAATGTTACGTGCAAATAAAATATCATATTTTATTAGAGTTAATTCATAGTCTCGCTAAACGCTTCCTTGTTCAAAATTACACACCATCATTGTTGTTTGTCATAGCTAGCCGGAAAAAATAACTCTTGCACTCGATTTTTTCATATGTACGCCATATTTGGCTTTATAGAATTTTAAGAAGACTTATTTTTGGCATTTTAAAGTTTGATTATAAATGATCAAAATATATAGTTGCATCTGGAAAGTGATAGATAAAACATTGAAAAATCTATATTTACTAAATTTTACTTTGCTCGTTTTTTGGAGCTTCCTACAATATTATGCCTATCTTACTATACATATCGTAGAAAATTAAAAGTAATATCACCACCATCACCATTAGGTAACTTGTCAAGCAAGCCGATGGTAAACAATGATGGAAAAATTAAGACTATTGATTCTTCCGTAACTCATCTGAAATTTCTCAGATCTAAATATCTTAGGACAATATATTGATTATGCAACACACTTAAAAAATATACGATATGTAATTTGTTTTAGATTATGAAGTTCTTAGATTATAAACTTTCTTCTGTTGATAGCGATAGATAAGAAAATACATTTATTGCATTAGAAAGATATAAGATTTTCAAGAGAAAAAGTGTGAAGGTCAGCCTTAATATGCTCCTTGCAATGTGGCTTAAATTCAGAATTCGACTTACTTATTAAAAAATACTAAAAATGATGTTTCGTTTTAAAAGACACCACATTCAACAATTCCAAACTGCTGCGAGTAATTCATCTCTTCTTCCCAAATACTTTTGACAAGAAAATTGGTTACGTGAGCTTTGAGAATCACCAGAGCTCTCGTAAGTCTACCAACAGAAATATATACCTACTTATATGGTATATCGGAATCAGGGCAGATTGTTTCCCCTTAAAGGAGAATGGTTCTCTTCCGTGTGTAAGTTATAGCAATGTGCGCTGTCAGTGGCACCAAAGGCCGAAGGGGTTATTAAAGCAAGGCATCCGGATGTCCGAGCCCCACGACTTGATTGAAAAGTGGAATGCCAATAACACAATGCGCCCGCCGTCTTGGTCGATGAAAAGATCTCGTACCTGCCGGCAATAGCCATTCACCATCGTCTTTTTCTTGTAAAGCCTTCTGTCTCGTTCCATCAATGCACAGCTTTTGATGATTTAAGAACTTTAGGGCATTGGTGCATTGCATTGCACGCAATAGTAATAATATTCCATAGAAAATACATATGTTTACACTTCTTTTGACGCCATTATTTTGATTATGACGTCATTAGGAAGTCTTTGTGAAGCCATCATGCCATTTCACTCACTTAATCTAAGTAGAAAAGATTAGGTATTCCTGAGAATGGCAATATGCAACACTTTGACCTTAGGATTGATAGTTTTCAAAATAACAGGCTTTAAAATTTGAAATATAAAAAAGAACCAAAAACTAATGCTTTTTGTACAACATAACTAACAAAATGATATAATAAACTAAGCGATCTTCTCATTTCGTTATAACCTCAAAGAATCAAGATTTCAATTCTATTTTTTTACCTACCTAGATGAGATCAAATAATCTTCTGTGGAACTGGTTCACCGAGTACGTATCCATGCATCGAATTCTCTATACACCGAAGTACTGTGACCGCGAAATCTCTTTGCATCAAATTCCCGTTCGACCGAAAGTTATCCCCACTCTTTCAGGTTGCTTGACGTAACAATACTTTTGGCAGAGGCTAGTTATCTTGAATCAATACTCTATATTCACTTCACACAATGAAGTAAGGATGATGTAATGAAATGTCACTGGGTTACCAACCAAAAATTGAAACCAGTAAAGGTTATTAGAATGAAGATTGCCAACATTTATATTTATTATTAAGGGAATCGGAAAGAATCGTAGAATAAGCAGCTGTACAAAGGGTAATTATCAAGGAATAGTTTGAACTCAAAAGGTTGGCAGCGATCTGTGCTATCTGTAACGTGGGCTTTATACCACGCTGCAAACGCGCCTTAAGACAGGACACACGTCAGACGTCAAGCAAGTATGTCATGTCATAACATATTCAATAAGCATCACGAGATAGTTGTTATGTAGAAAATAAATAAAAGTAAGAATATAATCTTCTATTTCCAAACAATACATTACATGGTGTCAAAACTCGTGTGACGAATTCATAGAAAGTGAAGAAATCTACCAGATAAGGTTATAATAAATAAAAACCTAAACATGGGAGATGAAATTGCAGTGGCCGGCATAAGACCACCAAAACCTCTAACTTTCATTGAAAACATGTCAGCCAGTTGGAAAGGATGCAAACAACAATTCAATTGGTATGGTACTGCATCACAGCTCAGCAAAAAATCACCTGAAGTGCAGGCAGCAACATTCATGACGACGATTGGATCTGAAGCAATACAGATATTCAACAACTTTAACCTAACTGAAGCCCAGCAGAAAGACATGGATCAGATAATGAACAAGTTTGAAGAATACTTCATACGAAAAATTAACGTCTCATTTGAAAGATACAACTTCTTCAAAATCGTGCAGAAAGAGGATGAGCCCTTCGAAGAATTTTTGAAAACAATCAAAACACAGGCAAAAACATGCGAATTTGATAACTTAACCGATAGCCTTTTGAAGGACAAAATCGTTTTTGGAGTACAATCTGATGCTGTTAGAGAAAAACTACTCACTGAAGAAAATCTAGATCTGAATAAAGCAATCTCGATATGCCGAGCTAGCGAACAAGCAACACAACCACTGAAAGAAATCAATGTTTCAGAAAATAGCCAAATACACCTAGTGAAAGGCAAGAAGAAAGATTACAGCAAAGATACCTTCACGTGCAAACGATGTGGCACAAGACACAAAAAATAAAGTTGTCCAGCATATCAAAATAAATGCAATAGCTGTGAGAAAAAAGGACATTTTGAAAGCCAGTGTTGGTCGAAGAACAAAAAGAAAGTAACAAAGGTACCAAAATGCATTCAGTTGAAGAAAGTGAAAATCTGATGGACGGGTCAGAAGACGAACAAGAAATTCTGTACATAAGAAGGTTGATCCAGAATGAAGAAAAAGATTGGCATGAAATCATCCAGATTGGAAAAAAGAAAGTTAAAGTTAAATTAGACACTGGTGCACAGTGTAACGTTCTACCAAAATGGACAAGTGATAAACTTGAATGAAAAATAATACAATCAAAAACAAAAAGACTAGTAAATTTCACAGACGATAAGATAACAGTGCAAGGTGAGGCAAATCTGAACTGTAAACTGAAAGGACTGAAACAAAACATAACCTTCAAAATCGTTGAAAAAGATGTTCCCCCTATTTTAGGAAGAAAGTCATGTGAAAATTTAGTCTGGTAGTAAGAGTTCATGAGCTGAAATATACTAATAAAGATATCTTCAAAGGACTGGGATGTCTGAAAAACTATGAATATGATATTGATTTAGTTGAAAATCCACAGTTTATAAAACAACCCACAAGAAGAATTCTGTATTACATAAAAAAAGTACGCAAAGAACTTGGGTGTAATAAAACCTGTGAAAGAACCTACTCCAATAGTCAGCCCAATGGTAGTCGTAAAACAGAAAGACAAATTGGGAATCTGTCTTGACCCTACCGATATAAATAAAAATATTTTAAGGAGGCACTATCCATTAAAAACATTGGAAGAGATGACAGCATAAATCAATGGAGCAAAATACTTATTACATTATTGGACTGTAAGTGAAGACTCTGGCAAATTAACTGATCGTACACAGAAATTCCTTACTTTCTCCACTCCATGGGGTCGAAACTGTTGCACTAGATTACCATTCGGGATATCAGCAGCGCCAGAGGTGTTCCAGGAAGCCATAAATTTTGTGCTAGGAGACATTTCAAATGTTCAGTGCTACATGGACGACATATTGATATTTGCAGATAGCGTAGAAAAAATTTAAAAGTTAACAGAAAAAGTCATAAGAAAATTAAAAGAAGCTGGCTTAAAGTTAAACTATTAAAAATGTATTTTTACTGCAAAATCAGTCAAGTTCATGGGTCACATATTCAAAGCTGATGGCATTTCATTAGATCCATCAAAAGTGGAGACAATTCAAAATCTGAATACCCCCAAAAATGTGACAGAAATTCAAAGACTTTTGGGTATGGTTACCTATCTAAACAAATTTATACCACATATGTCCGAACTTACCGACCCATTAAGAAAGTTACTACAAAAGAACGTCATATATCAGTGGAATTTTCAGCAAGAAGAAACATTTCAGAGAATAAAGAAAATACTGACAACTCTACCAGTTCTCAGGTATTATGACGTGAACAACGACATCACACTATACTCTAAGAAAATCAACCCATAGCATATGCAACCAAAGCATTAATAGCTTCACAATAAAATTGGCCACAAATTGAAAAAGAAGCATATGCCATCAAATTTCGTTGTCATAAATTCCATGACTATGTATATGGGAAAAAATTAACCATTGAAACCGACCACAAACCACTGGAAACTATATTCAAAAAACCAATTCAATCCGCACCAGCCAGACTTCAAAGAATACTACTAGATGTGTTGGTGTATTCTTCAAAAAAGGGAACGAAATACCAATCGCTGATCTGTTAAGCCGGGACATAAAACCAGACAACAATCATGAAGAAACAGAAGAAGAAGAATTGGTAGTACAAATAATCTTAGCTATGTCTGAAAATGCTAGAAAATCTCTAGTAAAGGCTACAGAAGAAGATAGAGAACTTCAAATTCTAATAACCTAAATAAATAACGGTTTCCCAAATGATAGTCTGAGTTTACCAGAAATAGTGAGACATTACTATAATTTTCGAGAAGAACTTTCCACTTATGAAGGATTAGTATTCAAAGGAGAAAAAGTGATAGTACCTAAATCTAAAATAAAGGAGATATTAACCCAAATACACACAGGACATCTTGGAATACAAAGTTGTTTGAAACGAGCAAGGCAATTGTTATATTGGAAAGGACAATATGACGATATTGTCGAGTTTGTTACAAAATGTGTAATTTGTGAGTCTACCCAAAGAAACACTCCAAAAGAGCTTATACTGATGAAAGAAATTCCTAATAGGCCTTGGCAGAGAGTAGCCACAGATCTGTTTACACATAATGGACAATGTTTTATATCCATCATTGACAGCTATTCAGGGTATATCGATTTTGAAAAATTAAGAACAACTACATCAAACGAAGTCATAGAGATTATGAAAGACTGGTTTTCCACCCATGGTATAGCCGAAGTAGTTGAATCAGATAATGGACCACAATACGCAAAAGAGTGGGGCTTTGAACACCAAACAAGTAGCCCATACCAGTCTCAAGGAAATGGACTAGCAGAAAGAGGCGTACAGATAGCAAAAAACATTATACGAAAGTGCTCCATGGATAAGTCTGATGTTAAACTAGCACTACTAAACTACAGAAATACACCGAGAAACCAAATCCTTGGAACACCAAGTCAAAGACTTTTTAGTCGAATAACAAGATCCACTATACACACATCTAAAGAAAACCTAAAACCCAAAATAGTCGAAAATGTAAAAGAAGAGCTACAAGAACTAAGGTTGAAACAAAAGCAATATGGAGATCAGCATAGAAAGAACAAAGAAGAGTTACAAGAGGGAGAGAGAATAAGACACAGAATTGACCATCGAAACTGGAAAGGAGGAGAAATAATAAAGAAGAATGAAAACCCAAGATCAATTATAATACAGACAAGGGAAAACAGATAAGAAGAAACTCAGGTATTATCCAGAAATCCAAAACCAGGATCCCTGATAAAAAAGAAATTGTCATATTCCCCAAAAGCCAACCAAAAATACTTCAGCCACCAATAGAAGTTTAGGAACAAAATACTTCCCAATCCCAAGAATCAAGACCTTAGAGCCACATACCAGAACCATCTACGTCACAAGAGAAACAAGTAAACCCAGAATATGTTTATAGAACTAAATCAGGAAGATTGATGAAACCTATAGATATACTTGATATATAAAAAACATATATTTTAATTTCAACAAAGTATAGGGGATAACGTGGGCTTTACACCACTATTATGTTTGCTGCGAAATTTTTGATCTATGGTACCCTTAGAATCAACAGACGAGATTAAATGTTGATAGTTTCGATTTAAAACAATAATAGAGATGCAGAAAAAATTAAGAAGAGACCGATTACTCTAATACACAATTATATTATTTTAATAAAATATTACCACATAAATAAAATAAACAGTATTCAATCAATGTATTTATACCAACAGACAGTACATGTCTATTGTGGAAAATACGAAAAAGTATTGCTTAGACTAAGTTATGTATTATGTATGTTAATAATATAATATGATTATCTTCCTCACAATTGACACTTCAAAATTATCATAAAATATATCCAAATCTAAATATTATGCTGCATTTATACCTACAGAGGTCATTATACAACCTTAGACATTTCAGAAGTGGTGAATTGAAGTTATGAAGCGTTTAAGGGATATCATAATAAAAAGTAAAAGGGTTTCTGCTCGTTAAACGTGGAACAGCTATCCGACATGTTCTGAAGCCATGCTCATGCGAACCTTGGTGAACCTTTTTATATTTTGAGGTTATGTTTGAATGACAACAGAAACACAGCTTAGTGGATAAGCTGTGACAGAACTACTATCAGTATAATGGAGCAAAAACCTTAACTAATAGGAGAACATTGTTTAAGATATGTAGGCCTTTTATTCGTTTGTGTCTTGATGCCTAATCAAATTTGTAATATGCCAATTAAGTATGAATTTAAACCCATCATTTTGTCAAAAACCCATTTTAAATTTTATCTATAGCTCACAGACTATTCACATTGAACCCTAAGTATTATACATTTCTGAGATCTGTTCTTTGTGGAACCCGAAAGTAAACAGAAAATAGGATGTTCTATTTAAAAAAAACTGAAATGATGATCCTGGGGATGCGAGGGTCAAAGTTACAACAAATATAAATATGTAAAAATATGTCCTTCTGCATATATTTATTGCCGTGTTTCGTAAAAATGATTCTATCAAAAGTTATTTAGGGTGAATAGTTTTCATTGAAACGCACTGTATAATACACAACACATTGTGCACGAGTAAAAAAATATTTATATTTTATAAAATATTTTTTAATATCGTTAGTATAAATTATACCAATACATAAAACAATTATATTACGTAATCAGTAAAATACCTTATTTTTTTGTTGTTTAACGTCTTTTGATGGATTCAGCATGTTCTTTATATGGTAGACTATCCTATCTGTTATAGCCATAGACATCTGAACACCTAGACCACGCATAGCCTCTTTCAGAGCTATCCAAGATCTCAAGACCATTATTCTTCTTGTCCATAATGGTTCGTGTACGACTGATACGATTAACATATTTGCCAAACTTCTTATTTTTCATGGCATCTTCTGATTTATAGAGTAATAATCAAAGACATTCAGACGTAATTGAAAGGTGGTTGTTGAAATAGTTATTACTGATTATTCAGAAATACCTGTAGATTAAATTATGTACCAAATTTATATTTTAGAACACAAAATAAAATTTTTCATTTGTGAAATAAGGGGATCTTCAGTCGATATCGATCGATTGAGTTAATTAGGCAATTAGGAGTCCGTAAGAATTCGTCAGCTTTCGTTGCTATTCGGAATATTGTTGTTCGTTGTTCCATTCATAATTTGAGTGTTGCTACTACGGTTTACGAATTTATGAGCTTCTTCACAGGTACACTGTTGCCAAAATTTCCTATAGGAAAATTTTGTCTCTCTCTTACACATTGAAAATACCAAAACAATTCTCTAACTATAACAGATCGCCTTTGGATACATGTTATGAATGAAATGCTTCTTCTAGGTGTTTAGATGTCTATGGTTATAGCCAAGGCTGTGGGTATTGGGTATGAAGGGATCTGCTACTCTAGCCTCTAAGCGGGTCCTCTGACGTTGACATCACAGATTTTCTCCAGTGACAATGTAATGGAAAAGAAGGGCAATCAAATTTGAAAGTGACCTGTCCGAGCCTTTTTTGTATTAAATATATAGGACTTGTTTTATTCATGATTTCCTTACTAAACGTTCACCCTGTAGAACATTATGAATACCTTGAATATGTCGAAGTACTCACAGTTTGATATTTCTAATATAAGATCTTGTTATTTTGCCGCAAAAATATACATAAACCTAAAATAAGAAATATTATTAAATTAAATAGAACTTGAAATAAGTTTTCTTCTGGAATATCATGTTTTCCTATTATGCAGTTTTATCAATAAAGGAAGTAAATCAACAATGTTTAATGTTTATAATATGTGCAAAAATGTTATGTTATTAGTCTTGGGTGAGGATCTAGCTAAAGAGATTATCTTTCTTTGCACTATTTTTGTTTTTGTATTCGAACTCAAAAACACTTTATCTAATAGAAAAACAATAATTTTATTCACAACTAGCTGTTTTACCCAGCACTTCCCATGCAAATACTTTGGTAAACTGTGGTACGAAAACATAGTTCTACTAGCATATAAAACCAGTCCGAACACCAACGCAGATTCATCCAAGGGTATGCACTAAGACAGAACAGCATAAGAGTTTCTCCTACATATATCTTAGGGATTTTCCGACATGGAAATCTCCAACTTCAAGTCCTAGTCGCACTGACAGACTCTCACAAAACAGTCCATTGAAATACTACACACAAATAGGTATAGCGAAAAATCCACGAAAATCTGCCATGGAGCTCCAAGATAATTCTTTGGTTATTGCAGGTATGGAGCCTTTCACCTAGGAGGCCCAGTCATACTTACAGCCACTAACAGATCATTCTAATCTACATATATACATGGTAACAAGACCATCAAAATAAAGCCATAGACTTCAGAAATATACAATGTACTTTCAGGTATGGAGCCCACCACATAGAGTTCCACGGGTACTGCAAGTATGACAGTAGTTGTACTTAAGGTGTGAACACATGTGCAAAATTTGGCTGGCATATCTTGAATAAAGGAACAGCCAATAGGGCACATACACTACACACCCACATACAGGAAACTTTGCAGGCAAGTACAATGACGCAAAAGGCTTCCGACTCCATATCTTTTAATAATTATAATATTAATAAAAATAATAATAATAATAAGAATAATAATAATAATAATAATAATAATAATAATAATAATAATAGCTTTATTGGCCAACAGTTACCCAATTATAGGACAATTCTACAATAAATATTATACTCCTTACTTACTAAAGTAAGAATAAAAAAACAATAATAGAACATAAATCTCATAATAATTTCCGTAACAATAATAATATTTAATATATTGACCATTTGACTCAATGAACATATAAAGAGAACGAACAAGAAAAAATTAAGGAATGCAATAAATCAACATAATAATATGTCTTCTGTTATCCCAAATGATCAGTTGCTATCTTGGACAGTTGATTTATTGAGCAGTTAAATATGTCACAATATGAACTTATTCCGTTGAAATTGTTGCACATAACATACAATGGTGAACTAAGCATGACGTTAGTCCTTGCTCTTTGAGGCTTAAACATTGATTGATTTCGAGATCTTCTAGAGGGTACATTGAAATTTATCTGCCTCAACATTGCCGGACAGTCGATATATTCAGAAGTTTAAACAAAAATGATATGGACGCCACTGTTTCGTCGCAGATCTAAAGACGTGAAATTGAATCGATTATTCAGCAAATCATCCTCTATACCTTTGCAGGGTAGGATCCATCAATTTTGAAAGGAAGAAATTTCACAAACTTTCTCTGAATCTTTTCTATTTTTTTATGTGTAAGGTACAATGGGTGCCATATGATACTTGCATACTCCAGCTTAGTTCTTAAAAGTGAAATGTATAACATCTTTAGAGAGCTTACATTTGTGATTTTTTTGCAGTTTCGTACTATAAAACCATAACTTTTGATTGCTTCAGAAGTTTTACATAAAATGTGGTCTGTGAAGGTTAGCTTAAAATCGAAAATAAGTCCTTAACTTTAGTACAACGTTCTATAACAGAGCCTTGGACCTTATATGGATATTCACAAATGGCTAATTTTATAGAATAAGATATAACCTTGCATTTATTAGCATTTAAATTAAGACTGTTTTTAGCTTATCTTTTGTTAATACTGTAACTTTTTGAACTTAAAGGGACACCCTATATACTTTTACAGATTTTAAAATACCTTTCTATTTCAAATTTGACCCCACAAAGTATCGTGGAAATAGTTTTTAAAAACGAGAAATAAATCACTTTACAATTAAAGAATAGTTAACTTTATTTACTTTAAAATAATAATTTGAACAAAATCACTTCATATGTACAAAATGTTCCCCGTTCACCTCCTGACAATAGGCAAGCCGATTAATAAATTCATGAATCACTCTTTCCAAGACTTCTCCACGTATTAGTTGACATTGATCAATTGTCCCAATTCCTGCAAGCATATGGGTCGTCTAATATAGATACGTGATTTTAGATAGCCCAAGAAAATCTAATGGGTTAAGGTCTGGGTAACGAGCGGACTCTATGAATCCTCTAAGTCCCATTCATCGGTTTGGAAAATTTGTGTCCAAAAAATCCATAACCCGTCGATCATAGTGGAGAGGCGCTCCATTTTGTAGAAACCAAAAATTATGTGGTAACTGCCCATTTTGTTTAAGTACAAGAATAATTTGGTTAATCGGCAAATCTGAATACTTCTCACCGTTCAAGATTCCGTCCAAGGTCCTATAATCTTATATATTTTCAAGAATCCAATGAGGATTCTCATTTGACCAATATCTTGAGTTATGGCGGTTAACTGTTGTAAAACACTACATTAGTTGCAAAATGTTCGTCGTCATTACAAATTTCCATCAGTCATTCACAAAATTCTATCCGTCGTTCAAAATCATCGTCTGACTATTCTTGAACCAATTGTATAAGAATACGGATGATACTTTTCAATTCTCGATATTTTCTCTACAGGCCTTTGACTTATACCATAGTTTAGTGCCAAATTTATTGTAGATAGGTGATTCGTCTGAATCAATTGCAATGTTTTGTCTAGTAGCTTCGTTCGTTGTGGTCATCGGTCTTCCAGTTTTTGGCAGATCTTTGACCATCCCAGTTGCATTAAAACGTTGCAATATCTTAGTATAATAATTCAACGTGATATGCGATTTCTTTCAGGATGCATATCATTAAAAATATTAAACACTTCTTCATGACTTCAAACCCAATCACCATAACCGATCATCATTAATATTTCAAAATGATCTCTTTCACATAAATAAAGTATTCTTAATCGTACAATTAATTTCAGTCAGTTTGACAACAGCTATTTACTAGATAGTACTCGTTTATCTCGTAGTAATGCTATTTATTTATTGTTGTTACAAATTATCTCCATTAAAACTAGGATGTACGAATATGAAATAAGAAGGTCTTTTAAAAACTGCAAAAATATACGAGGTGTCCTATTTAAATTAAATATTTATTTATTTATTTATTATTTACAATAAAACTCGCGATATTTTTTGAATCTGTAGTCTAAAGTACCTACCTGGAACGACCGCCACCAATGCTTTCAACATGCTTTATATACACTTACATTGAATATAAATTTTCTTGCCGCCTTTGGAGAATCGCTGAGGTACAAATAGAAATAAAATTTTATTTATCTTTGAGTGAAAGAAGGACTGAAATAACACACAGATATGTTGGTATACGATTATTGTAAGTTTATTTTTAAAGGCAATTAAAGGATTTGGCGATTATGTTGTAAGGGAAAAAAGCGAAGAGCTAAATTGAAAACAAATTTTGTTCTTTTCACGTATCTTCCTACAGAAAGGTATTCAGAAATTATATTTAAATAATTGGTCAATTGAATTAATTTGAGATATCATAATGGATGCAATTAAAATAGGCAAATTGGTAATTCTTTTCAATGGAAATATTTTAATATAACTTCGAGTCAAATATCAAGGAAATACAATGTTGGCCTTACACAATGTCCAAGTCTGTTCGCGCCGTCTATAAGAACAACTTTAATGTTTTCCTCATGCAGCTAAAAATACAAAAGACAAAAAATAAGAAAAGACCACCATTTAGGGTAAATAATAGAGATATAAGTTTCCTAACTTTTCCTAACGGATAACTCTCTCTCGAGCATTCCTAATGCAAGAGACAATATTCCGAGATTGGAAGCGTGAAAGGAAAGCAAATATTAGAGGGTTTCCTGTTTATAGAATTAGCTACTAGTGTAACCGTTTTATTGGTGGGTGAGAGATATCTTCATGACGAATACTATGAGAAGAGCAATTCAGAGGACAAACATGCATTTTGATAAATAAATATGAGAAAGGCTAAGGAATGAGTTTACTAACATTTAATAATTAATGTGACTTTAGTCAGTCTGATTTTTCCTCACCACTCCAATTGAATTCCTGTTCTACTTTCTATACGCACAACTGTGACCTGAGGACACATCAATGAATTAGATGTTTACCAACACTGATCATATGATAATTAAATTGAAGGAATTACAAACATCAAGCTTTGAAGGGATCAAAGAAGACAGCAAAATGTCGTATAATTATTTGAGTGACTGGGGAACTATAATTAAATGGAGTATGTGAAGGTTATATTCACAATTAATAAAACTTACTTCAGGATTAACGAGAACTTGATTCAGAATTGTGGAAGGGATGCATATCTCTTATTTCTTAACAAAAATGTGGAAACACGCATGTGTTGTACATTTCTGAACAATGTTTCTGATGAACCATATCAAAGCTTATGTTACTTTTTTCACAAACTGGACTTTAAGTCCATACAATTAAGGCTCTCCCAGACTGGTGCGTTATATAGGTCAATATAATCGCATGCGCTGTAAAATATTTTGTATTGAGTAACAAGCGATCTTACACAATAGAACTATAACTTTGCTTTACATTGCCCGGTGACGCTCATACGATAATATCGATCGATATAACTTGTCTGTAGGAGCTGTAGACTGTTGTTCTAAACATGGTTATGAATTATTCCTTTTATTTGAAGATTTAAACGTTGGTACAGTCGGAAATCACATATAAATATTTAAGGAAAACAATTTCTTTCTATCTTTCATCCCAAAAAAAGTTTTGTTAAGCAAATCAAATTTTCACAAATATATTTGTTGGTTTCGATTGAAATGTTGGTTGATGTTTAAATAATAATTGCACCTTTTCCCTGACATCCTATTGATCTCTTCTCTTACTTAAAATTCCAGCCAACGCAAACTTTATATCATTCCCTATATAAGATGAACATTCTTAACAGCAATAAGAGATTGCCTTCGAAATTTCTCTAGTGCCGGCTTCTATCTCTTCCCTCTTTGTCGCTTACACATTCATTCGAGTACCTACATCTTCAAGATCCAGCAATTTAGCCTCAGTAAACAATGAAATATAAGTTTGTCAATGTTTGCGCTGTGTTTGCTGAAACAAAATACCGCTATTAATCTAGAGAGTGTATATTATATATATGTACTTTGTTCCGTGCTGGGGTTGCACTCGATGAAAGCGACGAAAACTTGTCCCTATCTCGCTGCGAATATCGCTCTTCTTAGGTTCTTGAGAAATAAGTTTCACATTTACCTTCCGACTTCAGAAGTTCTAACACAAAGCGGTTTGTTTC
Organism: Crioceris asparagi; assembly: GCA_958507055.1. Classification (NCBI taxonomy): domain Eukaryota; kingdom Metazoa; phylum Arthropoda; class Insecta; order Coleoptera; family Chrysomelidae; genus Crioceris; species Crioceris asparagi. Next base: position 35,149,446 of record OY293828.1, read on the forward strand.
CGCTGTTATGTTCTAAATATGTTCGGAAATGATGGAACCAATAAATATATTTAAGTCTGCCTGCAGTAGTATCGGATGAATTGAGTAGTTCTATATTATTATTGCCGGTCCCAAGCCCGGATAAAGGAGGAAGGTTGGGCATGAAGTTAACACCCTGATCTTGAAAAATCACATATATCTTTATGAAAATGTAAATATGCCTCGGAATTGGACTGACAAAAATTAAACGAAAAAGTCTAACGAAAAATTGCTACTGACTATAAGTATGTAAAACTAAAGTGAAATATCCTAAGCGGTACCGATCTGGTGCATCTATACAAACAATCGGAGCACTAGAAGCAGCTGTCATGGACTTTACGGATGGCCAGGAAATTATATTGTGAGAATCATCAAATGCACAGTGTTCTTTAGCGGAACGACCAAGGCATACATAAGTATGGAGCGAAGAGCTTAATCCTCTCTGTAATAGAATTTCATCTCATAAGTGAGGGACTATACCGGCTAAGGCTCAAAGGACGATGGTACAACTAGTCTGTAGTTTTTGCATATGCCCTTACTAATAAAGTGATGATGAAAAGGAGCTGTTCTAACAACAACTTGAGCATCTAGCAAAAATAAGTAACTGTCTAGATGTGCGAAGCCTAAGTGGTGCTGATGCGAAAATAAGACTTACAATAGCTGCACTCAACAATAAACAGAACTCCCCCTCCCTGACATTTAATGTAGAAATGATGACCACACAAATAGAAGCGATAAGAAATCAAGGAGATATAGAGGTAATGTGGAGGTACAATAAAAAAACGTTTTCGTCTCATTTGAGAAAACTTTGGGATTACAAACTAAGCGGAATAAAAAACAATGGTTTAATGATGGATGAATTAGAGTAACCGATGAAAACAACACTAGTAGAAGAAAAATCTTGCAGAATCCAAATGACAATAAAATGGAAGATACAAGAATCTAAGAAGAAAGTCGAGGAAAATTATGAAACGTATGAATACTTACTACTACTTAACCCAGACCACAATGACTCTAGATCCAATTCCTATTTTTTGTATGAAAAAGTATTAGCCTATCAGATTTTTCTAAGGCTCAGTCAAATTGTCGCATGAACGGTGGCGTTCACCTGTGAAGGTGAATAAAAATAAAACACATTTATTAAAACATGGCTCCTAGTTCATAGATGTTGCATATAGTTATAGTTAATATAGTTTTCAATAAATTTAAAATTTTAAAATGTTCGGTTGCTCTACATGAGAGATGTTTTGTTCCCTACCATACATAGGAACGAATCGACAATTTTCATTTTTGGCTAAGTTGCTATAAATTTTGAATAGTTCAATTTTGAATTATTTTTCTATTAAATCTAAGGCCACTAATCCGTATCATTCCAGCACCAACCTGAAAAATATTCTGGTATACGCTGATAGTCATTTAGCTATCAGCTACATGCAGTTCATAAGGAATAAGCCTGTGTTTCCTTAAAAGTCTATACACTACAGATTTCTTCATACCAATTAGTAGAAGTAAAAATGGAAGTATTTGCCGAGTGGATACCTTTGGATTCATAGCTATGCAAGCCAGATTAGATCCTCATTTGTTTCAGGTATAGTTTTCCCACGAGAAGGTAGGTATTCCTTAACAGGCATGTTGCTGCATATTTAAGACTAATCTGTTAAATATTTAAGCCCTTGACATCGTTTTCTGGAAATCTATTTTGATGGCCTTGAGGAGCAAGTCGGGAGTTTTTGGGTGATATGAATAATACCAGAGTTTAAACTCCGAGTATGTACTCAGTAGCATGAACATGAAGCAGTAGTTTGTGCTCCAATTTATATAAATAAAGAAGATGTTTGAGGAGTACCTATTCCTAGTACATAGATACCCGTCATTTTATTTTAAACTTGCCGGAGCCTGTTATAACAACAACAATGTTCCGCATATTTGCACTTCTAGTAATAATCAGAGTGCATTTCTAGGTGCAATGAGTAGTGAAAGCAGGGAAGAATAAAATAATAAAATCTCTTATTCCCAAACGGGATTTTAATGTATGTAACGTGATTTTCCCATACTTTTTTAAATCACAAACACTACTTGTCCGTCTAACATAATCCAAAGCACTCGAAACGATGAAAATACAGATAAGGTAAACCTATTACGGTTCACAAATAAGGACAAATGAAATGTACAAAAAAATTAACAATTTGAATTCCAGACTCACGAAAAATACAGAAATAAAGGAATCTTCCTGCAGGATTGGAAAAGATTATGTTAGAAATCATGAAAGGTGATACAAATCGAGGTTTTCCAAAAATTCATAGTAAAGTAATGTCTTGATAAATAATAAAAAATCATTCTTAATTAAATAAAAGTAATAATTGAATTTCAAGCAGTAGTGCGCGAATTTTTAAGCACTACACAACGTTAAAAATTAGGAAATAGTTTATGTTTCATGAGTACCTTATTTATCAAAATCAAAATAAGAGTATACTATATAAATTCTATTTAAGAAAAGTCTCTAATCACAATATTTCAATATTAGTCAAAAATAAAGGTGTGATATTGATTACCTATTCCGCGTATTTATCACAAAATAAAAATATATTGCTATATAAATTTAATCTTATTACTTTAAGCATTATCTATTGACATACAAGAATCAGATAAATGAAGATGAAGGTACAATTCCAAAAAAATCGACTTTTGATGTTACTGCGAGTGGACATCACGTGGGTAAAAAAAGAAACATGATAAAATAAACCTTACTAATCAACCTTCAAATAACGAATTGTGCAGGCTAGTTCTGCTAAAACAATTGTCTGTTTCGGATATGAAGGAAGAAATCTTAAGAGACAGCTAAATTCAAATGTAGTTGATCAATAAACTTTCAACAATAGTAGTGATGTAATGTTGTAATATTTTTGTGTTGTAATCTGTGAACGTTTCTGGGTGTAAAAATTAAAATTATAAATATTTTCTTTTGTGTTCCGGCTTTTACTTACCTTAAGGTAGAGCAAAATTGTCTGCTAACGCCTTCGTTGCCCGCTCTGTCTCATATTATTGTCAACTTCTGCTTGTGCCGGATACAGTAGTGGAATTTATTGAAAGAGATGCTCCATGAGATTCAGCTCATCTTTTAAATATTTTGCTACATTGTGTAACATAAAACAGTTTACGACAATTTTGGATCTTTTTCTATGGATACCCAAACTTTATATTGACGAATCGGAAATCGTTGTTTAAGTTGAGCACATCTTTCAGTTATTACACGCTCCTTTCTAAATAAATTATTATAAACGTGTTCTTGTAGTCTATTGGGGTTTCTGAAAGGTACAATTAGCCAATGTGCTATGCCATATCATTTATCTCTTAAAAGTAATGCATTCTATTTTATCTCTGAAAATCATTTGTCGCAACGTTATAAATTTCCGAGTTGCTCCAAATTCGCCATTCCTGGACAGATGCGACTACGTTTGCAAACTTTTCATACAAATTGCACTTGGCTTGATCATCAATGCTATGATGTTCCTTGCGATTAATATACATATTTATCACCATGAAGAGGTGATTTTTTATGTGAGTAAAATCTATCATAGCCAATAAACATGGAAAATTATATTTGCTCTCATCTCTTTTGTATCCGCAGAAGCGTAAGGAATTTTATCCACCGTCCACACTTTTCTATTAACTGATCAGCAACTTCCGTCACAAATTTTAACACCGAAGTTTGATGAACACCGATATCTTCTCCTCCTCCTGTCAGAAAACCCGGGTCACCAGCATCTAACCAATCATAGAAAAAAAAAAATTTTATCAACGTTAAATACATATAGCACCAACTGTTCTTTCTCCAAATTCTTCACCCAAAAGGTGATTTAATATACATTCCAAATTTTCTTTAGTAAATCGATACAGTGTTTTAAAGTCAGTTCTTGATTTGTAATATTTTTCTAAACGCGAATCATGGGATCATCTCAGCCATAAGATTTGTCGCGGTCAAACTGAACTCTGCTTCTTATCATCAGACTCCAAAATTATAGAGTAGATTTTCACCTTGACGAGCAAGAACAATTCTATATTGATAGCAAAAGTGAGAATTTAATCACAACAAATGGTATACAAGAGTAAATAGCATCTGCTTATGCTTTTTATACACATCACTTGGAGTATTTACACCAAATTATATGGAGTTTAAACTAAAACTCATTTTTATTCATACGACTATTTATTACATCTTATGTAGATGTAAAAAATGTGATATGTACTGCTCGTTTAGTGGGAAAGTAGCCATTTTTCTTAAATTAACAGCAAATCACTGGAACCCTCAATCTAAATATTTCACTTCAACTATTAAATTAATAATTAATAACTCAGAATTGACAGCCCAAAATGTTATTTAGTTTCAATGCATGACAACATTCCTAATTACGCGAGAATTTATCATCTGAATCTGGATTGTCAGAAATTATAAAAATTCTTATGGCTTTATCCAAGATGGCGCCCATTTAAAAAAAGTTATTGTTAATATCTCGAAAGCCCTGAAAGTGGATGTTTAAAAAAATTATATGATGGAAACAAGAAACTTTGGTTTCAAAATTTTTAACGGATAAAGGAAATATTGTACTTTTTAGAAAAAAGGGTATTTCGGTCGTTTCCGAATAACGTGCTTCAAGACTTGTAAGCAGGATCAAATCAGGATAATAAACTGTTCATCATAGCTCATTTGACCCTGTATTTTAATATTAACAAAGTTAGCCATAAAATTCCAATCAATTTGGGGAAGCAGAGATCATTTCCGGAAACTTTTCAATAGAAAGTTGTTCTAAAACTTTAGCAGTTTCCGAGTTAAATCCCATAGGAGACATTCCAATCTTTTTTTCAACAATTATAGGTATCTACATGAGTATTTTGTTGCCACTTTTACAAAAACAAGTACCCACTTTATTAGATAACAAAATAAGAAATAATAAATATAGAATAATATTTTTCTAATGTTACTGGTAGACATATTAGAAATAGGTGCCAAGTGTGTATGATGCTCCGTAAAAAGTGATCTAACTCCATCTAACGCCATATAAAATTATCGATTTTTGTAAAAAAATCCTGCTCTCTTTTCATTCAGCGGATTTTTGGTAAGAACTTCAATATCTATGAAAAAAGCGTCAATAAACATACCTTAATAAGAAAAAAGTGAATTGGAGTCGGTCAATAAAAAAGCATTTCTTATGAAGAATACTAATTGAGATAAGACTGATTTTTTTGTTTTTTATAATTGACATTAAACAGAAAATGTAAATAACATTAATATTTACGGTATTATCCTTATTCTTATTATTTAAATTCGAATAGTCCTCTGTAGTTCCTAAAAAAGAAAGTAAGCAGTTTGAGAATAATTTTACACTTAACCAAATGAGTAGATACCTACTCCCGAGAATTATTATCATTATTTGCTGTACTGAATATTCCAGGCTATGTTTTTTGCTATATTTTCAACGTTGTACACTATTCAGTACGTTTGATGGCATTCTGTTTACAAACATAAATTGGTGAATGTATTTCAAAGAGTGCTTGTTGCCAAAAATAGCTATAAGCGACGCTCGTGCTAGGAACAGTTTATAGCCAAAATGCGGATGTTATCATGTCTAGCAATACTCATCACTTCTCAGTCAATATTTTCCTTCCTGGATACCTTAGTTGCGCCAAATACAACCAATCTTGGATAACATAATACCTACATTTTTAACCGACGAACCCCGAACGGAGGAGGTATACAATTCGACTGTCTGCTTTTTTTTTGTTCGCGCGTTTTATAAAGTTATCGTACTCACGGTTCCATATTCATAAAAACACAAATCTGAAATCTCTTTCCCTCCGAAAACCGCTCCCGAAGGGGGTGTAGGGGGCAAATTTTCTCAAAAATAAAAAATCTGATTTGGTATAATTAAAGATAGGACCATATCCGAGTAATTGAACATTTTTTTTAAAGCGTTACGGTTTTCGAGATATAGGCATGTTAAATTCTCAAATATATTTATTTTTGCTATGTGGAGAGGGCGATTTCATTCGAAAATTGAAAATCTTTGAATACTACATGAGAGACATAATTATTTGTAGCAACATTTATAATGAACATTTTTTCCTTAGAGTTACGGTTTTCGAGATAAATTGGTGTTAAAATGGTAACATATAAAATTATTTATTGTATTTCCGCAGCGATGCCTTGAGATCTCAATAATGTAACGTGAAGACTTACCCGAATAATGAACTACACACTCACAAATGTCACAAACATTCCAGAAAACACGGGAGACATCAGAGGCAACGAGAATAAGTCCTGGTCTATTCTCGACGCCATATATTGAGAAATAACCTCCAGAAACAACGAAAACAGCACTGGAATCATCTAGAGCATTTTAGGTTAGATATATAATGCTGATGGCAATGTCAGTGACAGTTAGTGATAGATAGTCAGTCGGTCATAGATCATAGTACCATAGAAAGTCGTAATAGTCCGAGAAATAAGTGTGAATATAAATGTGTATATAGTCGTGTAGTTATTGGTATAAATATATAAGTGAAAATAAATCGAACCCAGTTTTAATATAAATTCCCGTTACAATAATAACAACTACAAGCAAAGAATATACGTGAGTATTTGGATAAGTACTATCTTCATTGGTATTAGTGAACGTTCAACGATTTTTGTGACTAATATGTAGTGTGAAATGAATATTTTTCACAAAAAAATGGACCGACGTTATTAGTTGGTGCACTGAAAAGTATAAAATATTGGTGCTGGTATTTGTGAAGTTGATGCCAAAAGTTTCAATCAAACTGCAACTGCACATGTTTTGAAAAGGAAAAAATGCTCTATTTAATAAGTCTATAGTCAACTGTGATTTGCAATTAAAAAAATAAAAGTTTATATTATAACCGAAAAAAAAAGATATTCAAAATATGTTAATATTGTTCGATTCTACTCAAAAAAGTGCATAAAGAATGTGTAAATATATTTTTTCTAATTTGAAAACCAAGAACGATAGCGAAATTAATCGAAATCATAAAAAATCGAACTCTTCCATATAGCTCGAAAACAAAAGAAGATATCGAGTTCTGGTTTTCACCACTGATTTACTGTCAAAAAGCGAACGAGAATGTACCAGCCATTTCTCCGCAGTACTTATAGTTACCAAGATCTCCTATAGAAACATCAAAATTGGCCCACCCTGTATATAAACTGAGGATGATAGATAAATTTTTATAAAAGTTTATTTCTATTATATTTCTATTAATGAATGAAATTAATTATTGCAGATTAATTTTAGATAGTAATTTGAAATTTACCATAAAAGTGAATCAAATTAGCTTGCGGTGAGAATGATTGGATGATTTATAAATTATAAAATAATCTCAGCTCACTGATAGATATAATATAAAACCTACAAATCGTGCGGGTTGGAACATGTACCTAAATGGTTTCGATATCAAAATAAATGACATATAATTTGTTGATGTCCATCCCCTTTTAATATGTGAATGTTGTAGGAAAAAGCGGCCCATATTATGCGGTATATTATGGAATATAATGCAGCCATCGCCAAAGCATGTTATTGTATACACACACAACACTAATGTCAACTGTCAAACAGAATTACATATGGAATAATGAAGTATGCAAAGCAGACAGAAATTTGTGAAATGAGAGCTTGTCGGGATTTTTAGACATTGATTTCGGCTACATCTAGGTGAATTACTACTGCTAGCACTGATATACCTACGCTGTCCAAGATAAAGATATTAGGCTCTCCAAAAGTTGAGAGCAGATTGATGCTATTAGATTGTGTTCTAAAAAAATTAACTCTTTTGGTCTTCGAAATTTATCAGGGATTTTTCATAAAAGATATTTATAACTTCTAGATTTAGATATTTCCCGTTTATCTAAGTTGATGGAAAGCTATCAAAAAACGTAAAATGAAGTTTACAATTTGACGTTGCGTTTAGTTTTTTTAGTAGGCGATGCTTAATGTTAAATGGAATATCAAAAAGTAATGTACTCTACTTTTATTTAACAAACATTTCTTACCAACGTAACTATCAGATGGATATTCGCATGAGTTTGTTAGGTCAAACTTTATCGTTTTTGGTATTGTTTTCAATAATTATGTAGTTGCACTTTGAAAGTATTAGGTATCGTAGCTATTGAATAACGTGAAATATATTTTTAAATCAAAAACAAAATGAAAATACTCAATTCAACAATGACCGAGAATTATTTATAACGAAAATTATTCTTAAAAGAACCATACAGATGTATATATACATCCTCGGTTTTTCAAAGTCAGTCAAAAGGTTCGGACCTGCACGTAGTTGACTAAATAACCTCTACATTCAGTCCCGAAAATATATACAATACTCACGATTCAAAACATTTCCTAAATATTATTGATAGTGCAATGTGAAGTTGAATATACACACTTAACAGTGAGTACATTTTCCATTCCATCATAGAAAAGCATAAATCTAAAATTGAATCAATTTTCGAAACAATTACCAACTATAGTAGACTGTCAGCAACCTTATCTCGCGTATCTGAGATTCGCCAAGGGCGGATTCAGAGCACGCATGAAATAAATTAATTCTGGCCAAAAATATGGAACAATCCACCTGTCTAACTCCAACTGAAATAGAAGTCACGTATGTTGCTAATCATGACATCAAAAATACCTCTAATTCAAAATCATACTCATCTGCTCTCACACAAACATCAAACCAAATGCCAAGCAAAGATCAAGCCATTGTTTTCACCTCCCTAGATGGACTCAAAATCCAAGATTACCTACTCAAACTTGGGCCCATAGTTAACCCTAAAAATATAACCTTCTGCTCACCCATATCAAATAAACGGATTTGTGTATACCTAACCAAGAAGGAACTAGTAGATACATTTTTGGATAACCACGGTGCAATTACAATCAATGGCACAATAATCCCAGCACGTCGATTAATCACCCCAACAGAAAGACTTCTCCTTTCAAATGTGAGTCCTACTATTCCACATAAAATCCTCATAGATACTGTCCACAATATGAGATTAAAACTTATGTCTCCTATGTCATCTCTAAACATAGGGACCACTGATCCGGCATACAGTCACATCCTCAGTTTCAGAAGGCAAATATATATTTCTCCACCCGAAAATATACAAATACCAGAACATATTGACTTGGACTACGATGAAACATCATACAGAATATTTATTTCAAGAGAAAATCAGACCTGTTTCAAATGCAACCAAGCCGGTCATAATGCATCACAATGCGCAAAGCCCATGAATACCCAATCTTCCTTCCCCATCTCTGCATCTCCACCCACGCATTATTCACAAACTTCAAATCAACACTCTAATCCTTCAACACAACAATCTCAACTCATCCCACAAGCACCACAACAAACACCTGAGAGTAATCTCAACAAAAATATCAGACATGCAATTACTCATACTTCACATTCATTACAAGTTATCTCACAAGAAACAATCGATCGCGCCAACAAAGCACAAACATCCATCCACGAGGAAAAACTCCCTGCTGATGACATCTGAGAAATCTGAGAAAAACTAACTGGATCACAGATATAGATTCCCTAATAACATAAAATAATTTATAGATAAACATTCTCCACAATATCCTCTCAACAGTCAACAGCTCGAAAATTTTATAGACAATTCCTTTGGATCTAAAAACTTATTAGCTCTCGTCAAGGATTACACCAATGAACCCCTAAAAATTATTTCAATGATTGAAGAAATTCGTCCCCAACTATCAGAAAAAAAATCAAAGCTAGATGTACCAAGCTGAAAACCAGACTACTGAAACAAATTGCCACAGGAACCATTGATACCGAAACTGACTCATCCACTAACTAAACTATAGTATTTCTCTCTAAAATTAAATAAATTTACAAAACAATCATGCAATGGAATCTCAATGGATTCCGAACACGACTACCAATGATTCAAATTCTCATTAGTCAACATTCTCCAGATGCCATTTGTATACAGGAAACAAATTTCAAGGGTTCCAACTATCAAAACCTGAAATCGTACAACATATATTGCAAAAACCGAGCAGACAGAAACCACGCTTCGGGAGTGGTCGCCATCTACCTGAGGTCTCATTTAATTTCAAGACAAATCCCTCTCAAGACAACCTAAGAAGCCGTTGCAGTAGTAATTGGTAACACAAAAAAAATCATCTTTGTAATATATATATTCCTCCAAACTATGACCTAGAAGAAAGTGATCTCCAAAACTTAATAAATCAGATTCCATCACCTAGAATGATCTTAGGAGATTTCAATGGACACAATATTATTTGGGGATCACAAAAAACTACACCTAATTGACGAAAAATTGCAGCTATAATCAACAGTGCCAATCTTGCACTTTTGAATAATGGTTCCAACACATATTTCAATCTAGCCTCAGGAAGTTCGTCAGTCAGTGATCTCTCCCTTTGTAGTCCTTCTATCTTAATTGACCATACTTGGGCACTTACTAAGGATCTGTATGAAAGCGATCATCTCCCAATTATAATAACCAATAATAGATGCACCAAAACTCCTTTCTTACCTGAACCAAAATGGAAACTGGACACAGCCAACTGGGACCTCTTTCAAGAACTTATTAAAATAAAAATATTGACTATATCCATGAACGACGCCATTGATAACATCTTGTCACAATTCAACGAAATCTTAATACACTCAGCCACACAGGCTATAGGTAAAACAAAATATATCGACAATGACAAGATAGTACCATGGTGGAATCCTGATTGCGATCGAGCAATAAAACAGTAAAAAAGCCCTAAATACTTTCAAGCGCAACAGCACCACAGACAATCTGATTGATTTAAAGAAAAAAAGAGCGTAACTACCAAAGCTAAGAAGGATTCTTGGTATAAATATGTACAAAGTATTAACATAAATACTCCAGTCAGCAAAGTTTGGAGGAAAATCAAGAGAATTACTGGTACAAACACCCATCACGGCATTCAAGAACTAGAAGTACAGGGAAAGTCAATTACCAACCCATCTGACATTGCGGAAGAATTGGCCAAAAGCTTCAGCGGAATATCAGCAAATCACAACCAAAATTCTTATCATATAAAGAAAAAGAAGAAAAGAATCCATTACAAATAATTCCAAATAATGATCCCATCAATACAACAATCTCTAAAACCGAGCTACTTGAAGCCCTTGCACATTAAAAGATACTTCCGCTGGACCCGATCACATACTTGCCTCTTTTCTTAAACATCTGCCAGAAGAATCTCTTGAATTTTTACTTGATTTTCTCAACAAAATTTGGACTCAACATGCATTTCCAGAACTATGGAATTCAGCTAGTATAATTCCAATATAGAAACCGAATAAACCACCCAACGAAGCTGATTCTTACCGACCGATAGCTCTCACATGTGCTTTGTGCAAACTTCTTGAGAAAATCATCAACAAGCGTCTCATATGGAACTTAGAGAAGAACAACCAATTGATCAAGGAACAGGCGGGTTTCCAACCCTTAAAATCCACAACAGATAATCTCGTTGACTTTGAAACCAACATAAATGAAGCCTTTGCAAACAAACAGAAATGTATGGCAATGTATTTTGACTTATATAAGGCGTTCGACATGGTATGGCACCACAAAATATACAGAACCTTGGAGTCCTGGGGATACCAAGGCATCTTGGCCTTCATAAGAAATTTTCTTTCAAATAGAATTTTTCAAGTAAAAACCAATGGCACTCTATCAACCGTTCATCATCTACAAAACGGTACCCCACAAGGTTCTGTGATAAGTCCCACTTTGTTTCTCATAGGAATCAACGACATCCTCAAAACTCTTGAAAAACCAGTTCAAGCCAGACTGTTTGCTGATGACCTCATTATTTTCATAAAAGGAAGAAATCTTCAAAGCATGGCCAGTTTGTTGCAACAAGAATTAGCAAACCTCGATTCCTGGTCAACCCGAAGCGGACTTAAGTTCTCCCCAGAAAAAAAAAACTGTATTGTTTTTACTAAACGGTCAATGCAACTCTAAAACTTACCAATTCTGAAGCTCAACAATCATATTTTGACCTACAAAACTGAAATAAAATACTTAGGACTGATATTCGATCAATCTCTCACCTGGAAATCCCATATTCGATAATTATCTGTAACATGCCAAAAGATGCTAGACCTTCTTAGATGTCTTTCAAACAAACAATGGGGTGCAGATGGCAAAACACTACTGACATTATACAGAGTTTTGATCCGTTCAAAGTTAGATTACGGCTGCATATCCTATTCATCAGCTTCCACCACTACTCTCAAAGCGTTGGATACAATTCACAACAAAGCACTCCGCATTATTTCTGGTGCTTATAGAACAACTCCCATTGATAGCCTACTCTGCGAACTCGGTGAGCTATCATTAAACTTGAGGAGACAAGAATTGGGCCTATTATATGCAGCAAAGCGACAAGAACAGAACACTCATCAAATCAGGTACTTTCCAATCAGTCACCACGCAAAAACACATCTTCCGTTCTATGAAAGGATCAAACTTTCCCTAGCTCCCATCCAACTTCAAGAAATACCACTAATCCAACCTCCTAGTACTCACACGACTCCACCATGGCTAATTTCCCCACCATCCATAAACACCCAATTACTCTCACTAAACAAAAAGGAATCAAATACCCAGCTGATCCAAGTAACCTATCAAACCATAATATCCCAATATCCTTCACATCTACAAATCTTCACCGACGCATCCAAGACAAATAGTGGCTTGCGCATTTGTGACAGATAACGTGACAAAAGAATACAAACTACCCGAAACTGCTTCCATCCTCACTGGAGAACTGTATGCAATCTACAATGCTCTATGTTACATAAAAACAACATCTGGAAGGAACTTTCTAATCATCACTTACTCTCTTAATTCACTATACTCAATATCAAAAGTGTATACCCATCATCAATTAGGAAAATTGAAAAGAAGAACTAAACCAACTCAGCCAAAACCAATTAGTAACTTTTATATGGGTTCCCTCTCACACTGGAATAAGAGGAAACGAACTAGCTGACAAGCACGCGAGCGAAGCCTTAGAGAACCCACCACTCATTCCCTATATGAGAACATTCGCAGTGGACTTGAAACCTTACTTCCGTTCTAAAATAACTGATATAATGGACCCAATACTGGCAAACCAAAATCTCAAAACTTGAAGAGATCGAACCAGTTTTTCAACTATGGACCATCCCAACAACCAACCGTTTTTGTCAAGCAGTCAGACTCGCCTCACACACGAACACCTACTCAAAAAGGAACCTCAGCCGGAATGTTTCGCCTGTGAAGTGCCATTAACCATAAAGCACATATTAGTGGAGTGTCCTCGATTCGTAATAAACAGACTAAGTAATGGAATTCCCAGTGACTTTGGCGAAATTTTCAGTTCCTGTACTACAGACAATATAATAACATTTCTCCGGGAATCAAATATCCTGTTTAAAATATAACAAATTGTCACTAATATAAAATGGCTAATAGCCGTTTGGCCGATGCGGATATGTTTAATAAAAAAAAAGTCAGTCAAAAATAAAGTGAGTTTTGTATTCATTCATACCTAAATAGATGAGAATAGTAAGATGATATACATAATTCTATAGACTATGTGGAATTTTGTTTATTGGCTATGTTGATAAAATACCCAAAATTGATTCAAAGTTATCAATTGATATTCTATCATACTTCGTAGCATTACTGTTACTACCTTGAAGAAGTACCTTTGAAATTAATTATTTCAGAACCAGGTTAAGTTAACGGTATAAAAGTAGAAGCAAAACAAAGAAAATTAAGTACCTATATACTAATACAGGGTGATACATGGTGACTGCCCATAAGAAGTTTATGGAGAACCTAGAAATATACAAATCTGAAATTGTGTGCATAGGCATAACAGGTTGGGATCTATCTAACTAAATGTTTTTAGTTATCTGTCACTTAGTGTTATACAGGGAATGGGTATCTACTTAGTAATATTAAATGGAACACTCTGTATATTTTCTCATTTTTGGATTGTCCCAATAAACTAGAATATTTTTTATTGAGTTACCACCATACTTATCCCTTCTACATTTGAGATAGAAAAATATTTATTAATATTTTGACAACTAAAATGCATTAAGTGAAATGACAATAAATTCTATTTTAAACAAAAGATGTTCAAATATTGATTCAAATTGAAGATAAAGGATGCCTTTACCTGCTGATTTTTTTAAATCTATAAATTTTGTTCAGCAAGTGCTTCCAAATTTATTAAATATCTGCATGTATTGAAAAGTGCAAAAATATTGTTATTTTAAATGGAACTACCGTTTGGTTTCATTCAAGGGACAACAAAATTTCCTACAAATTGATAATACATGTCCCTATACCCGGAAATTCAATTTATTGAAGTCACGGCCAACTTGAGGAAAATTAAGACGCACATGATTCAAACTAAGCACAATATGTTGGAGGTGTTATCATGGGTATGTGCCAAAAATTATTTAGAAATTTCGATCTGATATAACATAGGCAAAAAATTAATAACAACAATGCTGTAAATGTGTACAACAATCATGTGATTTTTGATGTATTTATTATGCATAGAAAATGTGACAAAATTATCAGTAGAATATGTAAAATGTTTAACAAAACCTATTCACAGTTACAACAGTTCACAAAACTTAAGTTTAGAGGACTATTTGCAATTTTTCACAACTGTTCCCGCAAGCAACGCTCAATTCGTGGAGCGACATCCCGCTTTGTCACCCTGCGTAGTTTCTCAGCATCCAGTCCTGCAGATGATGCTCTCACTTCCAGCTCTTCTCTGCTATTCACTTCCGTGGCATAAGCCTGGCCTTTTAAGTAACCCCATAGATAAAAGTCCATCGGCGTCAGATTAGTGGATCTTGCAGGCCAGAACCAAGGCCCTTGCCTTCTGATCTACCTGTCTTTAAACATCAGAGTAAGTTCTTGGCTAACTTCCTGGGTGCAATGTGCTGTAGCTCCCTCCAGCTGAAACCAGCAACTTCTTCTGATGTTTAATGCACAACTGTCCCGTCAAGGTGCCACCACAAATGAAGTACGTGAACAGGTTGTCCATCAACAAACTAATAACCTGTGCAGAAAGTAGTAGCATGGGGACTCAGTAGTCCACATGTGGTTATTGTGTTTGTTAAGTATGCCACTTCGATTCGTTAGTCCAGATCATGCGTTTCAGAAACTGATCATTTTCTTGGCTTTTGAGTAGAATCATCTCACATAATTTACTTTCTCTATGGGATCTTGAAGGTGCAGATCTTGAACAAGTGTGAACTTGAAATCGTGGAAATGATGCTTCTTCAAAACTCCTTAAATTGAGCTGACACTTATGCCCAAATCAACCACAGCTGCTCGAATAGAACTTTGAGGGTGAGCCCCAAAGTAAGTCAAGATATTTACCTCCGTATCTTCGTCACTTGTTATATAGCCTTTGGACGAGTTCTCACAGCTTTAACTTATCCAAATTGTAGAAAATTTATTGATAGTCTTCTAAACTTAGGCTTTGTTATCGGTTAACTGTGGATAAGTTTCGTTAAACATTCTGCATGTTCTACTGATAATTTTGTCGCATATTCAATGTATAAGAAGTAAAATAAAAATCAAATGACTGTTGTACAAACTTACTGCATTGTTATTATTCATTTTCTGTCTAAGTAATGCGTGTCAAATCAAAATTTTTAAATAATTTTAAATTTAATAAATTCGGAAGTACTTGCTGAACAAAATTTTTAGATTTAAATGAATTAGCAGGTAGAGGCATCCTTTAGCTTCAATTCTAATAAAAGTTTAAACAACCTCCTTACCGTTTTAAAATAGAATATATAGTCAGTTCACAAAATGCATTTTAGCTGTCAAAATTTCAATGAATATTTTTTTATTAGTAAATAAGGTATAGTGGTATCTTAGTAAAAAATATTACAATTTATTAGGACAATCCAAAAATGCAAAAATATAGCGTGATTCATTTAAAATAACAAATTAAATACGAACTTCGTTTATAACGCAAAGTGACAGATAACTAAAAATATTTTAGGTGGACAGATACCAATCTGTTATGCCTTGCACAAGATTTCAGATCCTTATCTTACTCGGTTCTCCATAAATTTCAAATGGACGGTTACCATGAATCACCCTGTATAGATATACGTTTCTTATGGGCTTGTATTTAATCAGTTGCATACATTCTGAGATGAAACTTAACATACGAGTACAGGTAACCACAGAAATATACCAGTTGGTCCTTCGAAAACAGTCCAGCAAGGTTTTGGTGTTTGTATGTGAAGATAAAAAAAATCCGTGGACCCGTATACTTTTCTTTCTAATGGGACAAATTTACACATGAATTCCAACACTGCAACCCCTTACCAGGGGCGGCTTGCACCCTTATTTTTGGATGGGGAGTGGCACACCCCGTAGTGTGATAAACTGTTTGAAAGGGCATTATATTTTCTTCCAAATGGTGCTTCGTTTTTTAAATTTGAGCTAGGCTTCACAATGAAATGGAATATGAAACATTTGACAGGTCCTCGTATTTACTAATAGGTTTATGAGTAAAAAAATGTTTTTAGTCAAAAAATATGAATGGACAATTCAACTTTATTTACAGTACAGTACTTGATGTGGATACTTCGTTATTTCTGTGTGATTCGATAAAGGTGAAATGGCAGAATTGACGTCCTAATCTAAGTTTCCCCCAGCCACAGATAAAATATCCTAGTATGCCCAAGCGCAGTTGCCAAGTAAACTGTTTTACTTTAAATAAGAACTTATAATTTTCACTGCTTTCAGGTTTAAATGAACATTTGGAGGTCGAGAACATCTTGTTTAACAGAAGTGACTAGAGACGAATTACACAGAAATAGGGCCTCTTACACAGTAGATTTTCTGTTTTTTCTATATCTACATTAGAATTTTACTTCGATTGGCAAACGATTAAAAATCTTGACTTTGTTATAAATAAATGAATCTTTGATCAGAGAGGACGATGGTGTGGATAATTTCAGAATGAAGAGAGCTACGAGGGTTAGAATCTTATTATCCAGCTATAATTTAATATTTATTACTCACATTTCCTGGTAAAATATACGTAATGGTTTCAATCTATCAAATGTTTTGTTTGAAATGAAAAACATTATAGGAAAAATAATTACAAGCATATTGCTACATAATTGTAATCTTGTATTAAACTTGAATATTTATTGTTAGATTTTCTACTTAAAAGAAAAATAAAGAAAAACAGTTCTAGATATACGAATTGAAGTAGACGTAGAATCGAAAGAATGCGAATATATAAGTTAAAGTTATATAAGCTTAGTTTAGGAAAATTCTAATGCAGAAATGAGCTACACATGAAATTACGAATGAAAACATTTTCATAATATTATAAAAAGATTTGGCAACGCTGTGGCAAAATGCTGCTCATTTGAGCCATTTGAAGTTACAATATCGGAATTCATATGTAAATATGTCCACCTTAAAATAAAAGTAGGGAAAACGGTTCCGATACGAGGCCGTAAAACTTGCTGGGCTGTTTTCGATAGGCCATCTTGTATGTGTATTATGTATAGATTTATTGGAAATTGTGCCCTCTAGATGTATGCAGTGAGAAGAGAGGCACTCAAATAGTTTTCTTATGAAAAGTATTGCTAGAATAAGGCCAAGTTGACAACTTTTTCATGATTCGGGACTACAGATACACGTACAGAGAGACAAATCATAATCTACAAACTGTTGTTTTGGGGTATATGATGGTCCTGCTAAATTCACATCATGAATATTTTATTATATGTGTACCCACCTTGACCAGTCGCTTTTATCTACAATCTTTCCCAACGGTATAATGAATGTCATGTAGATATCTGATGTTGTTTTATTAGTTTATTGATTTTGGTCTACACTGAGTTTTTGAAACAACATAGCTTTCGTGTGTAAAAGATAATTCGAGTTTATTTGTTATTAGCTGTCGATATACTGAATCCATTAGGTTATATTGGAAAATTTGGTATCGAGTAAGCAGAAATTTTCACTCAAACTGGAACCACCATGTTTGTCAGTTATTGATTATTTAGGCGGAATTGAGTTCTCAAATTAAACTCATGCCGCTGTATAGGTATCTAAAATTTTATATGTTAAATAATAAAATGCAATCCAGAACATAATTCTTATTTTTCCTTACAAAGATTCATACTTAAATATACATTAACTTTCATAATTTTTTTTGTTACTTGTTTATTAGATTAATCCATTATAAAACACCCCTTTCACACATCTTCATTCCAATGTATTGTAATAAAAACTATTTAGAATCCGGAAATCCCGAACTTTCTTGGAGATTTCTATATGCAGTCGAAGCGTAGTAAGGAAGTAATTCGAATATGTTTAAAACTTAAAGGCACCCTTAAAATGTTTCTTCTTCTCTCTCTCTTTCATTGGATTACATGAGAGAGCACTTTTGCGGACCACAGATTTATTCATACAAATACTCTCGACAAGAAAAACAAAGTAATGGCGAAAAACCGAACAACCCTAACCAAACCGAACAGAAGCGGTAGTGGAAAGTGGAAACAAAAGTGTTTATATGGAAATTGTAGAGTGAGTTGAAGTCGCAGATCTGTAGAGTAGAAGTAGCAACAGCAGCAATCTTGTTGTGTGCTCAGAAAGCTTGCGGCATAATTGAAAACATTTTGATCAACTGAACTAATTTAATTTCGGCATTTAGTCGATCCAAGTGAAATGGAATTAATGTAGAAAAGAGAAAGACGCACACAAAGGAAGAGAGGAAATCAGAGAGGAATGTAATTCGTCCTAATCGATTCCCGGGGTTGGTTTGTATATACGGTAAATTTGGTATGGCTCGAAAAACAACGTGACGTATAGCAAAGGAAATTGTATGTGCTTTTTGCTACAATATAGAAGTTTGTTTTCTTATTTATCCAGTGAGGCCACGGATATTGAGTGCCAAGTTAGTTGATTCCTGTAAGTAAATATCGAAGTATCTAAACTGAAATACTGTCATTACAATAGATTATTTGTTTGCATGAACATAATGAGATTTTGATAGATCACATATTCCATATTTTGAACTCTGCTCATCTTAATTATTTCAACATTATCAGAAAAAGGCAGCACGGTCAAGTCAAATTTGTGCTGATATAAGTTGATCATAGAGATGACAGAATATTTTATATACAGGGTATCCACTAAGGTATCAGAAATACTTTGATTTTGAATTCAATGTCAATTTTTAAGAGAAAATGACTCCATTCACTTCTCTCAAATTGCTAATGGTGCTTGAAATAGCGTGATTTGAACTTAGTTTATCTGAATAAATTCTAGATAAATTCTAGAAAAATATTGAGTGGCGTTCCATATAAAATTTATTATTGAATATAAAGATATAGGTACTTAGTGAATGTATAAGACAAAGTATAGATATACCAACAAAATAACAATATGAATTATGCATTCATATTTTGGAGTTATATAAGCAGGAAGATAATATAATTATACTGCTATAAATGTAGACATGAGTCAATAATGTTGACAACTAATGTTCCGGCTAATAACCATACCAGTCATTTCAATATGTTTACACGGTATTAGCTCAATTAGTATAAGCCAGTGTGCATAATATTGCATAAATGCTACTTTAGGCTTATTTTAGGAACACAAGCATTATCTAGAACTTGAAGATAATTATCATGGACTAACACCAGATTAAAAAACATGTGACTGTTCATTTTACCAGGTGGTTCTTTTTTCCCTTTCGGATAAGTACATCAGAGTACTTGGAATGAGTCTCTGCACGTATATCGTACTAGTCGATCTGACCCTGAATTGAGAATGATTCCGTATTGTACTTAATATGTTTTATCTCTGTCTCTTCTTCTCTTATATTAAACTAAAACAAGTGTCCTATAACGCATTTGGCCTCTATCGTTTCTAAGCCACATGACGTCAAATCCGCTTGAAATTAAGCCATTGTAAAATAGCAGAAAGATCCATGAGTGGCCGAACATATACGAGCATTGTACCTGTGCTACGCATGTCGTATTGTTTCTGTTAGGATGGGTAGGTATTCACCGGGAGCATTTGTTTGTCAGTCAAACTCTTATGTTCTCAACAACTAGAAGTATTTCATTCTAATATTCACGTTTCATCAATATAAATCACACTTGCTTATATCTGAGATAATAAAACGTCATACGACGCGTAGGTACACAGTTTTGTAAATATACAATACGCCTTTGTACTTTCAGATAGCAGATGTCGCTACTAAGTACGTCCGACACAAATTATTTCATGGGACTTAAAGCAAACAGCTTTTTACATGAGTATGTCGTCCGCATCGTTGCCAGAGGGCGTTTACTTGTACGTCGCCTGCCATCTTAAGCCCTCGCATGAAATGTGCGAAAGGTCAGAATATAATCCTAATCTATACGAATCCACGAGAGGCTCCAGTTGAATTATTTAACTTGTGAATATAAGCGGAAAGATACATTTTAGGCGCTCGCTCTCACACATAATTACGTGGAAGTAATAAATTGGGGCCACTGAAAGGGTGAAATAGTGTGTAACTGTGTAGATGAAAACAAACTTGCTTGCCGTCTTTAATTGCTTTAATTCTCTTCTTCTATGGTGAGTGCGTAATGAGAAAATAGCTAAGATGGAGTTACGGGTTGGCTCATTGTTGTATGCTTGTTATCAGGCCACGTTATCCATTAATTTACAATGCGAATGGACTTAGAATGAATCACGAAAACTATCCATCAGGCTAGATACTGGACTAATTGCGCAAGTGTGTATTCATTTGTTTTTGGCAGTTCTCTTGTCATAGCGGTTGCCATTAAAAAGCACTAGCAAAGATTACATTTGTAGTTTATTACCCTATAACAAAAAGGCGCCCCCTGAATACCAGAAGGTATTTTAAGAGAACCCAGTTCTGAGTATGAATAGAGCCTATTTTGCTCGTGATATTTAGTACCAGTTTCAAAAGCCTTCAAAAATAATAAGCTGTGAGTGTCAATAATGCCAAGTATGCACCTATGAAGTTAACCGCAATAGATCTCAGTGGGAGAGGACTGAAACCACCCTATGAATGTCAGTAGACTAGCTCTAGGATGGATCTCGCAAAAAATATCTTTAATACCTCTGTCAGTATTTCATACGAAACATAAGAACGAGAGTAATGATTAAGTTACAACAGTTTTCTTAGAAATATGCAAAATACATACTACAATCCAGACACTATTTAACTGAAGAAAAATAAGTTTTTATTAAAACTAAGCTTTGTTACTTGATTGTTGCAACAAATTATCATTATCTGATCGGCATTGTTTTATTAATATATGTATTTCTCCTACTCATGCTTTTATTATACAGTGATCCTATTATATTTAAAAACTGATAAAGATTTAATGATCTATTAGTATTAGCCTTGATAACATTGTATTTGTCGTATGTGGTGTGGCAGATTGTCTGTCATATAAGAATAGTGGAAAAACTTACTGACTATTTTTACTGGAAATCGATTGATAGATTCTATAGAGGCATGCCTGCCCTACCGTATCAATTTTTCAAATGAATTTTTGTACTAGATCCAGTTCTCAACCATAAGCTCCTAGTCATTAAAAATCGAACCAGCTAAAGTTACCGATCCCCTCTCTTTTCTAGAAATTATTTTGTCGACTACGGATTGCAGTTTTACTGATTATTGTTCTAAAACTGCACCTAACAATTATTTGTAAGCACACATTCGAACAATGCAGTCCTCTAATTTCTACAACTGAAGATCATTCCAGTAGTACCTAAGCTACCCTTAGAAAAGGCATCATAATAGCCATCTTGGTCGATAGATGAACCATCAGGTATATCCAATTAAACGCCTTGCCAGACAACATAGATTGGGTTACACACCTGTCCATCGACTGAATAATATTAATTTAGCTAATTAACCAGCTCACAGGGTATGGAGATCGCTCTTATTTAATAGTAATAATAACCACCTCGACCGTAATGATTGATAAACGCATACGCATCACTGGCTGGATTGTGTATGCGAATGGTTCACTGATAGATGGGTACATGCATGACTTGTCAAAGTTTGAAGGTGGATTGGGAATCAAAAGATAATTATTTCATTTAAATATAGGAATCTCTTAATAAAAAAATGAAAAAAGAGGATTGAAACGAAACTATCTTGAAAATGAAAATTTGTTGAAGTTTGAAGGTACATTTGGAAATAGTATGTGATAGGGCAATTTATTCAGTGAAAATACACTTAGAGTAGGTACCCATTGTTTCATGAAAAAAATCAATCTAAACTTGATATATATTACACAACAAACACTTAAAACTTAGTAAAACAATGATAAAAGATGAGTTGAAACTTTGAAAACAAAATTTGTTATATGGAACTTGTCAACCATGTCACAGCAACAACTGTTTTTTGTCTTTAATAAATAATAGTTTAATTAAAAGACACGCTTCAATAGCAAACCAAACTAAAAATGAGAAAATAATTTCTTTACTCTTCATATAAGGGTAGAGTGAATAATAAAATATATCATTTTAATGTAAAAAAGCGTGGGGTGCTTGATGTCTATTGATGTAAATATTTTATCTTGATAGATACTGATACATCAAAATGATATCTTTTTTGAAGTGTTAAAAAATATTCTGTAATTTTTAGTTTGTTTTGCTATTAAGGCATGTTTTTAAACTACTATTTATATTGCTGTATAAATCAAATAAGCGTTATGAGACGTGTACTTCTACGTGTAAATTTTCTAATCATTTTCACACTCCCACACATTCTTGAACTCCATCGCAAATCCTTTCAACAAAAATCCATCCGTAAAGCTATGAGATGTATAGGTATGAAACCCTTTATCAAAAAGTACCACTCGCACGTATCCAACCATAATTATGAAATCTTTCATCAAAAACTTCCACTCGCACGTTCACAACATCACAAAACCTCCCAACCCCCATACAGATAGAAAGTGCCACGGAAATTCATCCAGAAATCAAAAACACACATAGGTATGGAACACTCTGTCAAAGAGTCCCACTCGCACATACACAGCATGAAATTAAAATATTGTCATCGGTCCTTTAGAGGTATACAAAGTTTCAAGTCCATCCGATCGATTCAAGTGGGTGAAAATCGAGTTTAAAAATTCCGGTACATACATACAAAGCTAATAAAAGCGTGTTAAAAAGGGAACCTCGCCCTCCGTTGAAATTAGTATATGTACGACCGAGCCTGAGGTGTAATCCGTTCAGCATATATCAACTAATATTGGCGAGACGTGGAATTTCTCAGCAAAAAGCAAAAAGTATGTGTATACACAGCTCAACAACATCTGACACTCAAATTACTTAACCCTGAACCTAAAGTTACCTGTGTCCGATACTTGCGTCATGATGGTTCTACTGTGCGACTTTGAGATATTTGTTGATAATTGCCTAATAAGAACCTGAAATATTTTTGATTGCCTAGTCTGTTTTTGATAGAGCTGGCGCCATCTCTCAACTAAAGAAAAGCAAATGTATCTTTTACAGGAATCTGCACTTGAGCATTTCGTGATTATTCACGGTTGTACCTATACCTATATAAATTATTGTTTTTATTTAAATATTTATTCTCTTCTTAGTTTTCAACAACAGTGACAGTGACATCAAAACTCATTGAAATGAGTGCCGCGTGCCTTCCCTCGTATTTTATCTATGGTACCTTCATATGGAAGTGATCATCCTCGAAGGTTAGTAGAAGGTTTACTATATAAAAAGAAATTACATCTTATTATAGTTTTTAAGCAAAATTTATTGCTATCTCAATCTTTCAAAGGTCAGATTAAGAGTAAAAGATCTCTATAGAAATATATTTACATCATGTAGATATTAATGTAACTTTAAATTTTTTTGGTCCAGTAGAATTTAATACGTTTGCATTTCCGACATTATATTTGCGCTGTGAGTATTCTTTCTACATTCATTATAGATTATTGTTACTATGAATATTTCTCATTTTATTAATATACATATTGGGATTGCAGTTTACCACAGCATGGATCCCCTTCTGATCATCTTGTAGAAGCTACGCATTGCTAGAAAATCTAATTAGTGAGTGTTGCGACACTTAGTTTTTATTCGAAATAATTTATTTTAAATTCAAAATTATAAAAATCACCTTGTTAATATTGAAATGAATGTCATTCTGTATCTAGCTGACATGAAGTAGAAATCGCGGGACAAACAAAAGATAATTTTGATAAATAAATTTCCACCAATCGCTAAGTAGATCAATACTAAATAATCCCTTGGCTGACACTGCGGCGGTGGATATAGTATTATCCGGTGATTTGCCCACCGCTGGGGTTAGTTTTCCTTTTGACCCGATTTGGATTTCTTTGTTTTCCAATTACATAGTTGGACACATTTTGTTGACTTCTCTTGAAATCTGTAGTGGTCGTAGCAATAAGGCTTTCTTCCCCGTGAAGGAGTTCGAGATCTTGACCCTCTTCTAGCTCTATAACGAGATTTAAGCTAAAGTTCTTCAATTTCATGTCTTAAGTACTGCAGTTGATGAATAACTTCTTTTATCCCATCGGGAATCCCGTTTTTCCTTCACCTCTTTCTCTAGTCCTCAGTACTTTTCCTCAAACTCTTCTCAAACTGTCCCAATTCCTTCTAGTACTTCTTGTTTCAAGGTCCCAATTTATGGACGTTTCGGAACAATCCTGCAATCTGATCGAAATCTCTCTGTCGTCATACCTCTTCTTCATTCTTATCTGGTTCTCGTCCTAACTCTTTCTCTTTTTTTTCTAGCAGCCTTCGTTCCTCCTTTTCTCTCTTTTCTTGTTGTCGTAGTTGTTCTTGTTTTCTCTAAAAATCGGAGAATAATTTAGTTGTTCCTCCATTTTTTCACCATTGACTAAAGCCTATTCACTCACGTTTCCGTCTTCTAGCACCCAGTTGTTGCGTCTGCGGGTTCGCAGATAAGTGAGACTAATTTACAATTATTGAATAAACTTTATTTACACTCGAAAGTAGAACAATAGAATTACAACTTAACTTTGCTATTGAATATTCTTACCAGCTTAATCTGACTCTTCTATAAAACTGTCTCATTGCACACTGTCTTTTTACTCTGTCCCTTTACACTCTGTCTCATGCTGACGATTCTCCCAAATATATACCCGAAAAAGACTCTCCAGATCTTGCTAGCCACCTCTGGCCTTTGATCACTCCAGCCGAAACTGGACTTTTCTCGAAATCCTTTGTCGGCATCCTAGTGAGAGCACATACGTCACACTTGTTGTCAGCGGCCAGATCCCCATCGTTCGCGCATAAGCATCAAAAGGACGCCGCCACTTTGTGGCCCAATGCCGGCGGCTGTACCCCTTGCACATTACAGTATTTTTAGACTATTAGATATAACAATTATACTTGATCCTTGAAACAAAATGCTTAAGCCGAAAGTTTCAAAAGATGTTTGCATTAATCGTAGCTTTAATTAACGCTTCTTTGTAATGGAAAAACAGTTATCATCGTTCTACCTGAAGTAGGCAATGATAGAGCTTTCCACAAACATACAGGCCAAAGACTTATGCCATATATAAACGAAGTAGTAGACAGAGTACCTAATCCATACCTAATCCATCGGAAGCTCAAGTACAGAATATCGTTGATTGACATACTGCAAGAAAAATAGTTGGGATTTATGGTAATATACTCCTCAGATCAAAATTTGACAAACTTATGAGAAGACTGGCTTTTGTCGGCGACCTTGTTAGCTTAGAATTTAGTTTCATCTCAATATCTTAAAATGAGGATAACCTTTCCACCCAAAGCGTAGGTATATTTTGCTCGAAGCCTAGCTCTTTGTATCTTTAAATACCGCATAATAATTTTCAGCAATTTCGGAGACGACCGCGAATATTTGTTGTTTCTTGTCATTTGCACATACAAAACCAGATTAACAATTGATATTTTCTGTTCTATAACCTTTCTTTTGTCGACCAGTGTCCATTTTTTATACATACATTCAATGTGCAGACACAACAGGTGTTTTACTGTTTTATTATACATATGTGTATTATAGATGACAGATAGTTTTTTTAGAAACTTTTCAATAGGGTTTGCACTAACCAATAATTGTTCACTTATAGGGTGTAGGTGAAGGGAAGCTAGAAATGATAAGCTGGAGAAAGGCAACAATAATATTAATAATAAGAAAATGATCAAATCCGAAGAATTGTCGTCTCGGCACATCATGAGAAATTATATTCATTGAGATGATATAGATACATTTTTTTTTAGAAAATACAATATCTATTCATCAAAGACGACAAGCATCTGAGAGGCTATATAAAATCAGCAATCCACAAGGGGATACATGTCTGACAAAGCTGATACTGATAAATAAAGTAGCGCTGGTGAGAGATGTATTATATCAATTCAAATAATCGAAGAGTAAAAGAGCATACGCTCAAGAGAGTGGATCAGCTATAACGGACTCCAACAATTGAAATAATGGATACTCTATTGTAAGGGAAGGGACGTTACTAACTGTGTGTAGTGTAATCGGCTATTATTTTCAAGTTTCTAAGATGACCGCTATCTCGAATTAGGAAAATGGTGTTTGTCGAAACTTCATCCAATTAACAGTAGCAATAAATGCATGTATTTTAAAACTGGGCTGAATTTCTTTTTTGATGGACAGAGCTTTTCTATGGCACTGCTCAGACAAGTGAGTGAAAACTGTATCTCGATATCATGCATCTAACGTAAAATATCTTCAACTGAAAATTTTAGTTTCAGTTTCTGTTTTTTTTTCTTCAAAACTTAAGAATAAAAATGATATATTTTAACTACACATTGTAATCATTTTTAATTTTTTAAACATAATTCGGTTCATCCTTTATTCAACCCCTACCCTCAGAAGCTACCTTCTAAAATATCTTAAATAATAAGAGAAATGGTGTGATAGCATATTGAGAAGAATCCTTCAAGTCTTTTCTTAGGGCATTTGATTTATGAAAATGGAGTTATCTCTTCCAAGTTCACAATGGGTGAGTTTTGTACGAAATAGTCAGAGATAGATAGCCACCGATAGCGCGGTGAAGAAAATGTTTTCGGACTGAATGCGTTAGTCAGGCTTTTTAACTTTGATTATAGTTCCTTGCGCTGAAGATAGCTTTTTTGTGCCATTTTTGTTTTTAGAAATCGAAAGGCTCCATCATAAAAGCCAAAAGAAAATGAATGAAGGAACCTTCAAAATAATCTATCACTTGAAACCTCCTACCATTCAAGATTTTAAAGAGAGGGAAATGCTGACATTTCTAGAAATACAAAATGAGAAGATTCAAAATGAACACTAGTGTTGCTAATTTGCTCTCAAGTAATCCTTATTTTATAAAATTTATTCATGATATTTATATTTTTTCAATTCCTAGGTTGGAAAAAGGAATAGAAGATTCACAAGAAACAGCCATTAGTATTTTTTTACTGGTGGAAACCGGCAAGCATTGTCCTGCTTCAAACTTCTGCATATACCGATTTCCATGGTGATCGGTTAAACAGTGTAAATGATGAAGCACTGTTATAGCGTCATCTAGAGTTTCAAATAAAATAGACAGTGTTAAAAATTTCCAATGCTCAATCACCTTTCTATATCATTTTTCATGTTGATCGGTAAAACAATGTAGATGTAGATGCACTATAGCGCCTTTAAGCAGAAAATAGATGGTGTTAAAATATCCTCAATGCTCAAACACCAGAGAATTCCAATTTTTATGGTGATTGGTTAAACGGTTTGAAAGTTTCTGGTTTGCAGCGCCATCTCGTGCCGGAACTTTCTCCGTTTAGAAATGTACTATCGTAACCTGAACCGAGATCGCTTTTAGCAAACGTTGTCGTTGTCTGCCGGAAAAATAATGATATATATATATATATATATATATATATATATATATATATATATATATATATATATATATATATAGAAATAGAAATATGTCTTCAGTTCTCTTGTTACTCCTATATCGATTTTTTTTCTAAATACACTTTTTTGACGGTGGCAACTCCGGCACTTGGTTAAGGAAACTTTATTGGTTTCCGTTTAAGTAAACGATGTACATAACTTCTATATAATGTCTATCTATATAGAATCTACCTACATGAAAAGCAGATGTCTTGAAAAGAACATTTTAACGACCTTCTAAACGTTAAACAAATTGAACTGGATATAGAAATACAAAACTCCGTTCGCCACTCAAAAACTAATACGGCACCGGGGCTTGATATTATTATCTTGGAAGTACTTAAAAGAAGAGGAGCTTTTCTCAAAAACCGCTTACATAGAATTGTCACGACGGTATGGGGGAAAAGAGAAGATGCCCGAAGACTGGAATAATGCCTAATATTGTAGCTATTTACATAACAGAAAGAAAGAGCATCTGCAGTAACTACAAAGGTATATTGAAACTCTATGCGTTCTATAAAGTATTTTCGGGAGTGACTAATAACCGCCACGTAACTATGCTGAAGAGATACTGAGAGAGTACCAACATAGTCTTAGACCTGATCGGTCCACTGGGACAGATATGTCACCTGTGCAGAACACTGGAAAAGGCATATGTGTACAGCATCGACTTCCATCCATGTACGTAGAATTTAGGCAGGCATTTGACAGCGTTAATCGCACAAAGATACTTTTCAGTATGAAGGAATTGGGGATTCCAAGCAAAATGTTCAGGCTCGTCGAAGCCACATTGAAGCACTTCATGTCGGTTGTTGCCGTGCAGAATGATCAGTCTGAACCCTTTGGAATCTTTTCAGGTGTTAAACATAGTTTTCAACCTGGTTCTTGAGACTGCCACACGTAAATTAAACATCTACATCAGCTGGTCGAGAAATAGGATGGTCAAACACTGCCAGATGCTCAAGACAGAAGTTGCTACATTAATTTGGTACATGTAAATGCATTCAAAACTAGACATCTAGCGACTACAAGCCCGAATAGTCGGCCAAAAAACATTTCCTTCGGTAACAAGACTATAAATGGTATTGGTAGCTTCGAGTACTTGGGATCGACGAGTACCTACTCCTCATAACAGAATATAGATGATATAAGAGCATAAATAGTCGC
The DNA here is from genome assembly GCA_958507055.1 of Crioceris asparagi. Taxonomy (NCBI): domain Eukaryota; kingdom Metazoa; phylum Arthropoda; class Insecta; order Coleoptera; family Chrysomelidae; genus Crioceris; species Crioceris asparagi. The sequence continues at coordinate 35,178,740 of OY293828.1, forward strand.
TGCTCAGTAAGAAAAAAGTTCATCATCGATCGCACGGCTGCCAAACATCATGACAACTGCATGAAGAGTCTTAGCCTTCTCCACAGGAAGCAAAGACTCACAAAGGGTTGCAGTTCCAATGTAATGAATGAATAATTACGCAATCTAGCGGTCATCTTAGATACCTGAAAATAATTTTCAGCATTTTCTCTTGGGCACTTCAGTTCTTAAGATTTTTGCCGAAAGTCTCTTCAAGGAGTAGTTTCAGACATACAGCCGGTTACCACTCCTAATGGGAGAGTCGATACAAAGCCCACGAAATGAAAAAAATAGCATTTTATTCACGCAATAGTTCACATCGCTGAAAAAATTAACTGGATTGAGAACAGCTCCACTATTTTGACAAATTATGAAGGACCAACCTTTCCAAAACAATATGATATGAGACTGAATACTATGGAGCTTTCTAAAGGTCAATAATATGTGCGAAATATAATATCTCGTTTATGAAGTCCATAAATGTTTAAAAATGAAAACTTGAGTCAGTCTAAAATTATTTTCTTTACTAAGCATGTTTGTAATTCTGTTTGAAGTATCTATAAATCTATATAAATAGAAAGTAAATGCCGTTCGTTCGTAAGCGAATCACTAGAGAGTCACTAGACCCATTTGGGTGTTTTTTAGAAAGATGTTCGGAAAAGCCTGTATAGGGTTATGAGAGGCAAATTGGCGCAGTTGCCCGAAAAACTAGACAATTTGGGAAAACACAAAGTGCTTTTTTCTAAGCATTTTTTTATGAATTCAAGATAATATCTCACAATCAGAACGATTGATATGCTTAATTTTTTTTTGTTTTTTATTTCTTGTCTTTTTTGTTTTGTTCGTTACGTTCTAGAATACCAAACCAAGTGTGCATCGTGTGCGGTAAATAATCACCATATTGGAGGAGTACGTGTCAGGTTGCAAGACTCCTGATCCTACAGTTCTTAATTTTTGTTATTAATCTATCAGTGCTCTAGCAACTTTATATCAGTGTTCTGATATTGACAAAGGCGAGGACATCAGATAGTTAGTAAATATGATATATCTCATAGGCGCAAACCGTTTAATCTAATTGACTTAAGAGACAAATAAACAAATAACTAGACAGATGCAAACATGAGCCATCTACACCCACAACAAGTGGCATAAACTGCGACTCCAGTTGATTTCGTGAAAGATTACGTCTTATAAGAGACAAGTTAATCATGCATTTGTGGAAATATAATAGTTGCAACAATGACCTCAGCAATGAGATAGCAACTACTGAACTGGTGGAAATTATGAGTAAATAAAATGCCTTTGTGAGAGCTACGCTGGCTCTCTTCTATGTCAGTTCAAATAATAATTAAGTTTAATCGTCTATAAGAACGATTAATCTAGGAAATTAAATATTTACAACTTGTCAAAAGTTTCTTGAAATGAATACAGATTCTTGTTACCGACTTAGAAAGCTTAGTTGCAGTAAATAAAAAATTACATAGTATAAGGTAAAATTGTTTCATTCTGATGGTCTCTTCGACTTCATAAAATAGGAGATATAAAATTCTATTATATTTTTAGCTTATATATGTGCGTACCTTTGATTACACGATTTTTAGGATATTAAAAAATAGTCGAGATGCCTTAGATACCCAGCTTGCAATACGTGGAATCTGCATGGAATAACTTGTACCTTTTTTACAGAGTAAAGATCACTAAGTAAGAAAACGAACTATTTGTTTATTTCTATAGCCCTGAAGGCGTCTTGGAGATTTTGACAATATCATATTTTTAGGAATTCCTTATAAGAATAGATATATTCTTTGGGTATATGATTTAAATTTATTGATATTACTATATATATTGCTTTGAGCAATTAGATGAAACTCTCACACCATCTGTTGATATGCCAACAATTAGCATTAGATTTGTACCTAATTTTTATTATTTCTTCGATTGTATCGAAGCTTATAGTTGTTATTGGTATCATATAATATTAGTCATTATACAGTTGATGGCCTAACACTGTATGTGGGGTTTTGCCGCTTTTAAAGCTTTATAAATCCAATTAAATTGAGGCAAGTCTTCATTAACATAATATTTAAAATCAGTCTTTTACCTATATTCATCCATAGATCTCATTCAATGGATATCACTATCCAGTTCACAATTTCCCCTTCTAAGGTATTCTTCAACATCCTTCAAACATTTTGTTCTAGGTCTCTTGCATCTTTTTCTTTATCCTGGCTCCCACTGATGCATTAAGTAGGATATAGCCATCTTTTCGTACATAACTTAACCTCTTTACTAATAGCTGTTTAATTTTTTTACTATGGTAGTTCATTCGTTGTCTATATTCGTTTTCATATATCTTGCTTGGCTTTAATATTTTTCTGAATATCCTTCTGTCTACTAGAGGTATTCTTCATCTCTTTGCAGCATACCTACATCATTATTGGTCAAAATTTTATTCTATGTATGTTGAATTTTATTTGTCGTATGAGTACTTAACTAATTATAATTTTCTTGTGAGCTTGGTATACGCGATTCGTTGCCAGTATGTTTTGATCTATCTCCACTTTTATTTGATCATTAGATAATATTGATCATGACACCCAAGTACTTGAAATTGTTCACTTTTTCGACTCTATGTTCTCCAACTATTACTTCTCCACTTTGTAGTATCTTTTATTTTTGTTTTGTTCTTGTTTACTTCCAATTCAATTCTCTTCTTTTACTATTTCTTTTAAAATATTTTGGCTTCCACATATTCCAGTGGCAAATTGAATTGTGCTCCTTGTCTTAATCATTTATTACCAAATAGGCTATGTCAATTGAACGTAAAAGTTCTATATATTTTTTATGGGTATAAAAACTAGAGAAATCTTTACATTCCAAAGTCACATGCCCAGTCGCCGCCATGGTGCCAGCCAGTGGCATGCCACCGACATTACTATTGTGGGGGCACACACTTCCCATTCAACTGTTGACTGCCGTCAGGGACTTGACAGTAAAAAGCAGAAAAATACAACCTAGCAGCCAGATATCCTACAAACCTCATATTTCCCCAGATCTAGCAAAAACTAGCTGTTGATGTCAAATATAAGTAAAACAGCCTATATATTATACAACCCGAACCGAACTCGTACGATCGGGAAGGTTCTAGGGAACAAAATAGTGTTCATCAAAAGTATTTAACATGTAGATACGTCTATTGCTGCCTTGTCGATCAAACAAGTTGAGGAGTGTATGGAGCCCATGAAGTTTTCGTTATTTATGTAATAACCAGTTTCGTAGAATTTAATTTCTCTCATTAACAAAAATTACTTCCATCTCAATATTATTATACAAAATTTGGTTGAGATATAACCAAATGTATAAAATATATCTAATATTTCATTTATCAAAAATATCATTTCATAAAACTTTCATAAAAAACAGTCAGCACATTGTTATATAATTATTCATAGAATAAAACCTATCCGAGGATGATATCGTCCTTGGTTCTCGAACTAGTTGAGTTGAAGTGGTATCCTGAAAATTCACCGCCAACAATTCACAGCGGAAAGTTCATCGTGGTAAGTTCACCGCAGCCATAATTCATCGCAGCCATAATTCATCGCTCACAATTCACCGTAGTAAGTTCACCGCCGATGGCAAAAATTTAAGGCTTGATATCTTGAGTTTAAAAGCATGCAACACTATATTCTTGAATCTAGGTATCAATCTTAATCAGCTTTTATTTGACTATTATTTTACTGTTTACTTTAATGAGTACTAATTACATCAACAAAGACTCAAATTGTACTTAGGATATTTAATACAATCTTCTTTATCTTATCTCTAATGTGTTAGTAAAACTTGCAAGAAAACGATTATGACCGTAGGTTAGGTTAGGTAAGGTTAGGTAAGGTTAGGTAAGGTTAGGTAAGGTTAGGTAAGGTTAGGTAAGGTTAGGTAAGGTTAGGTAAGGTTAGGTAAGGTTAGGTAAGGTTAGGTAAGGTTATGTAAGGTTAGGTAAGGTTAGATAAGGTTAGGTAAGGTTAGGTAAGGTTAGGTAAGGTTAGGTAAGGTTAGGTAAGGTTAGGTAAGGTAAGGTAAGGTTAGGTAAGGTTAGGTAAGGTTAGGTAAGGTTAGGTAAGGTTAGGTAAGGTTAGGTAAGGTTAGGTAAGGTTAGGTAAGGTTAGGTAAGGTTAGGTAAGGTTAGGTAAGGTTAGGTAAGGTTAGGTAAGGTTAGGTAAGGTTAGGTAAGGTTAGGTAAGGTTAGGTAAGGTTAGGTAAGGTTAGGTAAGGTTAGGTAAGGTTAGGTAAGGTTAGGTAAGGTTAGGTAAGGTTAGGTAAGGTTAGGTAAGGTTAGGTAAGGTTAGGTAAGGTTAGGTAAGGTTAGGTAAGGTTAGGTAAGTTTAGGTAAGGTTAGGTAAGTTTAGGTAAGGTTAGGTAAGGTTAGGTAAGGTTAGGTAAGGTTAGGCAAGGTTAGGTAAGGTTAGGTAAGGTTAGGTAAGGTTAGGTAAGGTTAGGTAAGGTTAGGTAAGGTTAGGTAAGGTTAGGTAAGGTTAGGTAAGGTTAGGTAAGGTTAGGTTTGGTTTGGTTAGGTTAGGTTAGGTTGTAGAAGGTTGGCATAGAGGATTTGAAGAACAGGTATCAGCTCATCATCCAAATATATGGAAATTCATAAATAGTATTAAAAACGAACCGAGCCTGAACGAACTACGATTTGAGCAATATATAAGTGTAGAAGAGCACCAACAGAAGAGATCTAGGAGAATTCATCGCCAACTATTCACCGCGGCAATTTTTACCTACGGACAAATAAATACATGAAGAAATCATCATGAAAACATGATAACTTTTCTTGGAATCTTGAAACGTAAAGACTAAGAATTATGATTTTCTAAAATCAAACCCAGTAAAATAACTCTCCATTGGGAAATCAAGCCTCGATATGATGAATTCTGATTTTTTCCTATATAGGTATACCTACTTCCAAAAACATGCCCCCAAACTAATTTTTAATTTCCAAAGTCACCTGGATGTAGTTTATACTTTTGAAAAGTGAGTCAGTCATTGATAAAAGCAACTATTTCCGGACATCATTAACTCGTGAATAGTGAACGATTTTCAATTGGAAACTAAGATTTGGGTTTTACTAGGTAAAAAAATTGCAAGTCTTTATGTCAAAGAGATTTTAAGTTTTGGAGAGTTTGATAGTGTCTTGAAATGATTCCTGTAATACAACTCACTGCCGGTTTGTCATCCTGTTGTTATGTAAATAGCTGATACGCTATTGTGTGTTCAGATTTTATGCATATTATATTAGAATCTATGGAGAAGTTTTTCATCTCTTTCTGAAGAATAAGTATTAAGAATAAAAAGACCATTTGAATCACAACACGATCCTTAGGAACCGGTCGCATAATAATAAATAAATATTAAATGCGATTATTATTAATGTAGTGACTGCATTCAGTATTCTACATGCTAATGCCGTTGAATGTTTTAATAGCTCCTCTCTAATTGAGGCCATTATATATATTATATATAATTTTTTCATCTGCTCACTGATTGCAATGGCTGAATAAAAACTGGAGAATAAAATCACTACATCATTATATCTATTTTGTTAATGCAAAAATAAGCTTATAAATAGTATTGATGTTATTGTAAATTTTCACTTAAAATGCAAGAGGATGTCCACTCTTATACATTTCAGGTGAAAGTTAGTTATATAACAGCCATATAACTAATCAAGACTATATCTATGGACACCAGCTTGTCGTTTAGCTTTATTAAAGATCTTCCACAATTAAGTTCCACTTGTACCGTAGGTGAACTAAATCGAATACATATTTACTTCGTTGATTTAGATCAACAATGCTGAATTTTTTTCCGCGAATCTTATACTAACCTATAATTATCTTGAATCTCAGTTAGTAATCTCATACATGCCATACATGGATGACGAGGTTAGACTGTCGGGTCTATGGATGAAAACATTATACCTGATGCAGAATCATCCGATGCTATCAGGTAAACCGTAAACCGTAACAATCCAGGATTGGAGTAGTTGACTGCATTTATATGCATTGCTGCAATCGTTATTTTGATTTACAACACTAATTAGAAATCGTGTGCTAAATTCAATATACGAGCCCCTCGCGAGTGTTGGTCTGCAGTGTAGCTATATTTACAATTGTCGTTGCTGGTAACAAACTTCACTTTATTGCTTATATTAAAATTTATCAAGAATTAAATATGGCAGCAGTGAATACTAAAGTTTTTCTAGATGTACAAATCTCTCAATAAAAGCTGAATTTTATAATAATGGACTAATAATTGAAATAACTAATCAAAAGTGCACTACCTGATAGGTATATAGAATACTTTTGGCACCAAAAGTACCAGAGCCTTTGGAATTATTATTATTTTGTAGGTATTTATCAGTGCACCACCTAATGCAGTTGGTTCTAGATTTTGTAAGAAAGTATTCTGTCATATTTTTCAGTAGGCATAGGTATTATTATTTATCAAATTCCTTCAATGTTTACTTATATTCACAGATTTCAGAACATCGCGGAAATACACATATTTCAGACTTTCACACTGCTGTAACTCGGATACCAAAACTTTTTTTGAAAAAATTTCCAATTTAAATCCAGCTCTCTTTTTTATTTTTGGTTGTCTCAAATTTTTCATTTTTGAAAAAAACTGCCCCCTCCACATAGTGGAAACAAACTTATTTCAGGCTTTACCACCGCTGTAACACGGAAAACTGTGATTAAAAATAAAATCCAATGTAAACATTGCCGGATATGGGAGATTTTTTATTTCCTAAAAAAATTATATCCCCCGCATACTCTTAATAGCAGTCTTTATAGTAGAGCACGTTTACCTACTATACAGAAAGCGCGAATAGGCATAGAAAAGCAGACAAAAATGAGGAGTTACACAGAGGTTCCGCTATTCTAAACTGTATCAAATATGCAAATAATACAAAAATATAATGCTTTAATATCTTGGTAAGTCTTCTTTAGTAAGTGTAAGAGTAGTAAAAGGTAATGAACATATTATTTCTGCTCAAGAGCGCCTCCAAAATCATGATAGAACATAAAAATATGTCGGATAATTTTTTGACGAGACTTTTATCAAGAAAACGATATAATAACTTCAAAGTTCTCTTTTGATCGTTGTATAGACTGCGTAATTTGGAAATTTTAGGCTCATTTTGGATATCAAATGAAATGCCGAGATATTTATGAAATGTAAGTAACCCTTCTTATTTTCGGGTGTTAAAAACCAAAAAAAGTTCAATAACCAATTCAAACTTATTTTAAAAAAAACTCTTCATTCATAAAAGTAAAATGAAAATAAATAATTAATTTTGATGCAATACTCAATGAATTTTAATAAAATACCTACTTATTTTTGTCTACTTTTTAGGAACCTATACTACAAATAGTTATGGATTATTCGATTGCGGAGGAACAAAAAGAAAAGATAGTTTGTCAACATCTATAATTTTCTTCGGGAGGATTAAAAAACAGGTTCTGTTAACCACTTGGCAATATAATGTAATAGCTAATAAATGATCGACAAGGTGATCCTTTCTTGTTTTCAATGCTAAGTAAGAGTGACAACCCTAATGCATTAGAAAAGGACAGAGCATCCGGATCTGTGTTCTGTTTCTCTTCGAAGATACTCAATTTTTCAGAAAGGATTCCTGCCCTATCGTATAATATCTATTAAGTACTTGACCACTCATTAAATGGAATATTGTTTTAATTGAGAACATAAATCAAAATGGGTCAAGTCTGATAGTTTTTTTCCTAAATTCATTGAAAATTGGTTCAAAAGGAATTATTTATTTTAGCTTTATGTTTATGAACAACAGTTTTTTAGACAAATTTAAATTGGTTATAAGACTTTTACTTACATTTCATGAATATCTTGATATTTCATCTGATTTGAGAAATGTTTGTCTTCATTTGTAGAGTCACTTGAAACGTGTTTTAAATGTATAATGTTTTACAGTTCGTATCCCATTTTATCGTGATCAATTTCTATGCAAGAAAAAGTCATATTGATTCAATTTCTATTAAAAAATTTTACAATAATCATTTTTCTGAAAAATAATTTTAAAAAATTCCAATGCATAAATTTTATAGAAATCAACTCTTCACTTTGTTACCGTAGTAGGGCAGCCTTATGTATTATTTATTGTCTCCATCTCATCTGAAGACATGAGTGCCTTGACCTTGAGATTCGCACCCATACAGCTGCTGAATGTCATAAAAAATAGTTTTGAGATTCAATCCCAACCACCATCTAACACCAATATGTATTATTTTCAATATGCCCTCAAAGTAGTTCTAATATTAATGCACCCCGAATATAAAATTGCTTAATTCAGATATTTAGATAAATTCCAGACTCACTTATTGAATAAATTAAATATCTAGATTTAGCTATATATTATATTGAGTACATTGGTAGAATATGCAAGTTTTTTCCATCACCATTTTGGCTCCATAATTAGTGCTTTCAACAAATAGTCGTCTGAATAAATAAAATCATTGGACATTGTTTTGATAGTTTTCATTCGCCGGATAGGGAGAGATGGGGTCAAAAAGGAGGTAGACAGTACTTAAGTACTTAAAGAGAGAATATTGAATGTTTTATAAGAAAAAGATTAAACTATACAATACATATTTATATATAATCATTCGATTCTATCCTGTTTTATTCGAAGAATATAATAAATTTTGGGTATAAGTAGGTACACCAAGAATACACGTCACATTGACATCAACAAATCGCTAAGTGGAAACGCTCTTACTTTAATCCTCGTTATCATTATTGTATTTATAGCGTTTTTCAAATCTTCGATACCACCAACTATTAAGTCCTCAATGCCATTTCACTGAATTGAACTACAGAGCCCAATTAAGTAGCGATGGTGTGTCAAATTAAAATCGGTAGTGATACCAGGCAGGCGCGTTCAGGACATAAGCAGCGAGCACATCCAACACTCATCCCATTAAAATTTAGTTTTAATTATATCTAATTGCGACAATATTTAAATGACTAAATGCAACTATACTCACATAATGATTGTCTCGCGCAGCGCAATTTGCATACATTTATTTCTTGCCCGATCTGTGCCGCTTTTCGTCATATAATCGTCCGACAATTTGGATTAATTATCCACTGGTTGAAAGCCCCTGTGGGAAAAGTACATTTTTCATAGCAGAAGTCGTGCTGAGTTGAGAGAATTTCAGCAGTTTTTATGCTCTTTTTGGTAGAGAAAGAGAATTGTTCGTAATTACAGAGTAACAGCAGCGAAAGAATAATATGAGACATTTCTGTCTTATCAATCTAATCTATAGTCTACATTGCCTACCGTGATGTGTGGATCTGTCGAATACATTCAATAATTTAGAAATACATATTTGAAAAGATATTATGAGCTTTAAGATTCCCAAGAATCAGATTACAAACAAAATCATTTCAAAATAACTCCAGTCTCTATTTATCAACTTGTTCGCCTGTCGGTTGATCTGTCATAACGTATTTTCGTAGAAACCAGAGAAATAAAATTTGTACTTATGAAGTAAGCAATACCTACTAGGCTGGGTACTAGAAAATTGAAATGAAAATTCATTTGACATTAAATGAAAGAGTTTATTCAATACTCAAATTTCATTGAACTTTCTTAAGATCGACCACTCCACCCATTTTTTCTCAAAAATTATTTATATATACAGAAATAAAATTATATACTTAATCCCCCAAACAGAGCTTTGAACTGGACCGCTTTTATGACGAATAATCATGAACCACCAAGTCTGTTTATCCGCTTATCACGTCAACAATAAACAACTCACTATTTCTTCTTCTTCTTCTTCTTCTCCATATCATGTATTAGGCTTTTGCCTGTTACGATATCTATCTCTTGATCTACCAAGACTCTTCCTGTCTCTTCATGTGGTGAATCCCTAAGAAATGGATTCTTCCATCTTGCATTATATCTACATGTTGCTTCCATTTTCTTCCATTATTTGTAATTCCTTCATTTAAGCTAAACATTTTAAATGTTTTCCTTATACATATTATCGCGCGTTATTCTGTCCATGCATGTACAAGCTTAAAAACTTCTAAAAAAATAATTTTTTGACTTTCTAATCTATTTCTTATAATTTCTTATTGTTGTCCAGATCTCTTCTACTTTTCAGCAAATACAAGATTAAAATTTTTTCAATAATAGCATTATTTTTGCGAATATCTTAACCTATTCTGATTGTGATATGCACAATATTAAAAGTACTCTTGTCGGGTTTAAAACTGTGGTTGCACAAAGAATTGTGATCACAAAACTACATCACATCACATTTTGTGACTCACGTTGTTGGCTCATGGAGACAGTTCGAATGGATTGAGCAAAGCATTAAAAAGCATTCAATGCGAATTGAAGAGTGAAACGAACAAAATGACTTTGGCATTGGGCGAGATCTTTTCATTCTTTCATAAGAATAACAGTTCAGTCACATATGAAATTCTCAAAATTATTTAAATATGCAATAAGCGCTTTCAAATATATTAAGCACCTCATATCCGAAGCACATTTGTTTTGTCACAAGAAATTAAATCTCTAACGGCTTTTCCCAGATTTTGCCAAACTTTCAATTAAATACCTACTACCTAGATAATGCCTTTTATGCAGTTAACGACTTTTTTCACTAAGCTTCAGCTCACGCACTGGTTTTTTGTTTTTACATAATTTGTTTTTGTTTTTTTTTTTTATTTAGTTAGTGTTTACCTTCTGACTGAATATACAACTGTATATTAACTTACTTTCTAATCGAATATACATCTGTAGGTTACATTCTTATTCTTATTCTCTCATATTTTTACATCTTTATATTTTTATATTTTTGTTTTATACTATATAAATTTATTTTTTCATTTTAATTTAATTTTTAGTTTTGACTTTGTTTTGTTTGTGTATTGTTTAATTTTGATATTTTTATTTTGATTCGTCTACAAAATTTATATTTTTTAGACAATAAAGCATTTCTCTCTCTCTCTCTAACTTCAGGCTATAGGGACCTTCTTGGCTTGTAAAGTACAGAACCCTAAAAACCATGCTCAACATTCTACGAATGTGCTCGAAACTGTAACAGCCAATAAGTAATAAGTAAAACAAACTGAATTATATGCCGGCATTAGAGAGTTTTAATTTTATATTTCGTTAGACTCACATAGATTTATGGTGTTGAGGCAAATATCCTTTCGACATTCGATTTTTCCCACATGTACAGTGCATCCCATTTTGGTTGAGACAGCCAGGTATCTCGGTTGTTGTTGAAGATAGAACCCAGCGGTTTTCGTGATCCTGTGTCACTTTTTTGTGAAACTCAAGATGGTCTAAACAGATTTTGCCTAACTGCTCTTGTTCATAAGTTTTTTAAAATTCACACTTTTTGGACTCCCCACAGATCTACGAAGTTTCTCAGCGATGATGTCAAATTGAAAACGTATCCCATAGAGAATTTTATGCAGAATCCAGTGGCGCACGCATTTTTTTCGGGATATTGTAATGGATATACAACTCAAACTTATCATTTTTTCAATTGAACACCCTGTATTTTATTATCTCATTAAATTCCATTTTTTTTTCCTTAAAAATGATATATAATATACGATCATTAAGTTTTTCAAAATGCTCCAAATCATCACATTGAATTTTAATAGTGGAATATGGTTTCTTCATTCTTCATACAAAAAGTTCCAATTGACGGAAAATTACTTGCGAATTTTTCATGAAATAAATAAAAACAATATCTAATAACGCTTATTCACTATCAAAACACAAAACTTATTGAGTTGTATATCCATTACCATAACCTGAAAAAAAAATTGCCTGTGCCACTGGATTCTGTATAAAATTCTCTATACGATAAGTTTTCAATTTGACAATATCGCTGACAAACTTCGTAGATTTGTGAGGAGTTCAAAAAGTGTGAATTTTCAAAAACGCCCTGTAAGTTATGAACAAAAGCAGTTAGGCAAAATCTGTTTAGACCATCTTGAGTTTCACAAAAAAGTGACGCAGCACAGCGAAAACAGCAACCGTTCTATCTTCAACAACAACCGGGATACCTGACTGTCTCAACCAAAATGGTTGCATGTGTCTAGACGACGGCTAAAAACACTCAATTTTTCACTTCAAGGTGTTTATGAAATACTGAAATTTTCAAAATTGGATTTTTCGGTTCTTTGGCGATTTAGCGATGCCCATGGATCGTATCATAGTAAAATAGGTACATTTTCCATTCTGGGGTCGACATTTGCATTTGTTAAAGTTATGTGTCTCCATTCTCCCTGCACCAATAGAAGTTTGGTTGTAATTGTCCGATTTCGATGTTACCGTTTTAAATGTAGAATTTGACTGTACAAAAATTATAGGGGATCTGGGGCGTATCCGAGTTCCGCCCAGCGGTCAATTTCTTTCCTGAATAACCCTTTTCAATGGATGAATTCCTCCAACAGATTATCGGGTATTAAGGCGGCACCACTAAGCTGTGGTAGCCAAATTGTAAGATATAATTATCAATAATACAAAGATAAGATATTAAATAATTTTATTAACGACATTCACATAGGTAAATTAAAGTGACATGCGGCATTTACAAATTGTAGTCTGTTGATATGTCCATTATGAAATAGTACAATCAATTTATCTTGTTTTTTTCTGTACAACGGATCTAACATTTTTCTTATTCTTATTCTGTGTGCTTTTTATTTTTGCATCGCTAAATGTGAATGTGAAAAGTGATAAAAGTTTCTGCAAATATACAAATAGACGGGTGACTGCCATAAAAATTACTATTAAAATGTGAATGAAAGCTTTCACATGCATTAGTGGTGTGAGCTGTGCTCGCTGAAAAAGCAGTCCACATATCAGGTTTAAAACTGCTTTCATCTTCGATATAATTTTCTACTGAATAATCAGCAAATTTCGTTAAATTGTCATTGATAGAAATAATTTCCATTAGTTCAAGAAAGAAGTCCCCAACATCTTCTGGGGACAAGTAAGGCAAACCAAATGTGTTTAATCCATATTCCAAATCCGAATAATCTTGAATTGTATCAGCAATTTCTTCTTCCTGTGCTTTTTTACACTGTTGTTAATTTGTTGTTTCAATATTGTAGATCCATTCACATGATGATTATGCATTAAATCCGTGGAGACATTTCTGTTTTTCCAACAGACATGATTGAATTATCATAACCTGATGTTTTCAATACTTTAAAATGTTACCTTTATTGTATAATTTTGCAGTACAATTTTTTTAACATATCTCCACCGAATACGGTTGTCACTTAACTTCCGGGTTTGATAAAATTTAGCACCATTCACTAAAAGTTGTTTTCATTTTTCACCCTCAATATGTTTAACTTCCATGTTGACGCTTTGAAGAAACATTTAAACATAAAATTTGCCATGACATCGGCATATTTATATAATTCTTACTTCCTACATTTCGAGCCAGTTTCAGTAAGGAACTTCACATAATCAATGTAATCAAAGGGATTTCCGATTTCATTTCAAAATTTTTAATTCTATTACAAATTTGAACAAACTAAGGTGTCGCTTATCGGTAGCCCACCGGTTTTTATCACTGCTTCCAAGAATTACCGTTAATCCCTTACCGATGACTACCTGACAAACTGCTTCAGAACCCTAAAATTTGTGACCGCTGGGCGGAACTTGGCGACGTCGGGGGATCTGAATCGCCCAGATGGTTGCCTTTAGTCCCTATTAAAAAGATGATAAAATTTTTGGAGGGTATTATCCAGGCACTAGAGGGTAGATTCGATGAAATTTTAATGTTTTTTTTAAATGGGATACACATAAGCTTACGAAAAATACCAAATGTAGTCCCCGAATCACTACGGGGGAAAATTTAGAATATTTTTTTTCTCTCATATTGTTGAAATGCTTTTCATTGCCGGGAGTATGACCCAGGATATAAGCTATCACTAGGGCCAGCTCTTGTATTTTTCCCGTAGTAAGACCCTCAATTGATATATCTTGGAATACAATAACAAACCTATATTTTTATCTTTCTAAATGAACAAAGTAATACAGTAAGTACACATGGACTTCTAATATATCAAATAAATGAAAATAACATTCATCTTTTGACCATTTATAGGATACGGTCAGATTTTTCTTTTTATCTTGGATGTCGAGTGAAATTTCTGATAAGTAAAAACAAATCCTTTCATTGTATGTAAATTGCGTACTTTAAGAGATAGTGCTTGAAGCCAAATAAGAGCTTTGAAACAGGCAGCATATTCATTTTCTGAGAAATTACTCGCTATACCTACTCTCTCTTTCTCTTTGTCTCCGAAAATCCCAAACAGGATTACAGTACCTACTTCAAAGAAAATGTCACTACGCGTAGTTCAAAGGTCATACAAGAAACGACGACGTTTACTCTCTACTCTCTATTGTTATATATAGGTATGTTGGAACTTGGCTTCTTCCCATTAGATGTTACAACAAATTATCTCTAATTTCTGCTGTATTTAACTACAAAACGTACCTACGAGTCGAAGCGCCCCCTATCTAATGACTTGTAGATGTATCTAAATGTATACTAATAAAAGTTTGAAATATGTATCAAGTGACATGTGTGTATAAGGCTTATTTCCCCTGGCCAACTGATAATTTCTCGGTTTACATTAGATGAAATATACGGGAAAGTTTATATAAAATATTATTTGCAAATTGTATTTACTGGTAGGCATATGGTTTGTGTTTCAAGCTAATAATAGATGAATTGTGGAAACTTCATATCCTCGTAATGAATTTACGGAAATGTGTATATCTAATGCCACAACTAATTCATATATACCAGGTAAACAGAGAGGCTGGTATATATACATTGCATTAGGATCATGAAAATGGTAATAGATACAGAGTTGGTTAAATGGGGAAATAGTTGAGCAATTTGATGTTCTTTGCAAATCTTGCAACTCCTCTCATTTTGCAATAACCATCATTGTTAAAAAGCACGAAAATGTGTTTAAATAAAAATAAACAAATCATGTGACATTGTTGATATATTGATTTGGTGATGGAAAAGGTTGAGCTTCTTTTTTGGTCTATATAAAAAACAAATTGAAAAATTTATTAAGATTTCTAGAAAATGAAACGTTTTCCTGATAATAGGTACTATAAATAATATGTGAAAAGTGAGGTATATAGAGTACCGCCTAAGATTCGTGAGGACATGTAGTCTCGCATAACTCAAGTTTTTGGACAAATTACACCGAATATTTTAGCGCGAGTTCATTTCATGAACGAATTCCTATTTGTTTACAGAACGCAGGTGGCCATTTTGAACAGTTGCTGTAAGCGATGTAGTTAGTTTTTATGTATTGTTTAAATTTTAATACTATTTTAATGTTATGTCTATTGCTATTATTTAGTTTCGGAAAGAATTGTTAAAAGTATTTCACAGTTCCCGTTGTACTAAATCTTTCTAATACTCTCCAAAACCTTCTTTCTTAAGAATGTGTTCTGTCCAAAATTTTTTCTCGATTAACTCTTGAAGCCAATAAACAATTGCTGTAACTTTCTACCATTGATTCATTTGTTTTTCACTTGTTTCAATGCTAAACTACCGCGCCATATGGAAAAATTGAAATATCTCCAAAACTATCAAGAATAAGTGCCAATACGTATCAGTAAAATCGAAAGAGAATTAAAATTCGAATCTATCAATCTAATTAGTTTAGTACTATGCTATTTGAAAAAATCAAGTTATCTCTGAATTAAATTTTCTAAAATCAAAAAATCAATTCGGGGCAATCCTATCTCCTTGAACTTTCAAATTAACCTTGAATAGGGGAGCGATTCCAAATTAATTAATTGCAAAAAACTGCATTTTGAAGTCTCTCGTACTTTTCATGTTATTTCCATTTTTCTAGAATGCTGCAACTGTAATTTTTTGCAGAAAACTGAAAATATTTTTGAAACCTTCAGACTTATGCCCAACAAATGCTTAACAAAATGACCATTATTTTGAACAAGGAATTTAAAAATGTAATAAAATACCGGGTGTTCCTTTTAAAATAACGAAGTGTTACACAATTACTGGTATAGCCGGAAGTCGTCCATCTTTGACAATAATTTAAAATGTAGTTTTGAACCAGTTTAACAAACTGTTCATAAAAATACATTTATCTGTTCAATTGATCTAAAGATTGGAAATCATATTTTATGTTATACAAATTGTAATGAATTTTCATAACGTCAATTTAATTATTTCAGCAAAAATAACAAAAAAGTGTTTGAGAAGCAATTACGTATTTCTAATATGTTATTCCAATATGGTTTAAATGAATCAAAATTTTATAAATTCACTGATTCCCAAAAAAGCAGTATGATACCTCTTATATTCTTGCCAACTATAATAATGATTTAAAAATGCTGTTTTCCGGACCTTGGATCCTCTTATTTACTTTCTACTTAGAGCCGTTCATGCAGTTAATTACAACAGAATATAGAATTTGTTTACCATATACAAAATATTCCATTTGGGTAATTGAATTGCACTTTTGCACCGCTGTTTTTTTCCCGAAAAAATATTAAAAACCAATCTGCCGCAGTGCACTAAGCAAATAGCAAAATTATAAAATATTCTCGATAAAAAGTTTATTATAAAGGCGCATAAATGTTTTGAGGATAGAATGCAACACCAAAAAAGTAATTATTGTCTTTTTGGTAAATTTCATACACATAGAAATGTTATCGTTTTTGGGTAAGAAAGTATTGATAGACTGATTTTTTATCTCAAAAGAATATTTGATGAAGTAGGCGTTGTCTGTGTTATACGCGTTAGATAATATGTTGATAAGAGAGGATGTTATCTGTCTAATAAAGGTTATTGTTATATTATCTAATTATATTAAAAGAGGAATACTTATATATATATATATATATGTTATATAAAGTTATAATTGAATTATTTTTAAAGTCATATAATAATAACAAAGTATTATTTTTAAATATTATTTCATAATATTATATTACATCCGCAAGACGCAGTATTTCACCATATCGTATTACATCTACAAGACGCAGTAGTATTGCACCATATCATATTACACCTGCAAGACGCAGTTTTAAGAAGATAACAAAAGTGATAAGGATATTTACGTGCCAGAGATGCCGACCAGTAGTCAGCAAGTTACCATAAAGACCATTGTTAGTTGTTTATCCAGTTTGGCCTCCAAAAAGACATTACTATGTATTTTATTTATAATATTCTAGAAGTTTCGATTTAACCATAGGAGAAAAGATCCATTGTATTAATTTACGTTTCTTTTTATATTTTTGATGATTAAACATTTTTGATTGCATAAATACTAGATCTCTAGCTAACGGCATCACTTGTGAGTCGACACTTGTGAGTCTAGATTCATACAGTCATGTAAAGTTTAGTTATATTTTATTTGTACTTTAATTTTTTTTGTGTTAATAGATAATTGTTTTTGAAAAGTTAATTCCAAGTTATGTGATTTAACATATATATATATATATTGGGGATGCAGTCATATATTCAATAAAATTCTTTGACTGAAGCCGAGCTTTCGAGAATGTTTATTCTCTTCTTCAGGGCAAAAATCGTGAATTTAGAATAAATTAACCAAAAACAGGAAAGATTTCATAGCCATCAATTACAAATGTCATTATTTAAAGAATTTTATTGAATATATAACTGCATCCCCAAGAACATCTTTTTATTTATTATAAATCCAGTCAAGAATACAAAATAAAAAAAAATATATATATATATATACAATATCAAAATGAGAATGCTATTCACCTTTATGCTTTTATCGGACATAGTCATCCACTATATATATATATATATATATATATATATATATATATATATATATATATATATATATATATATATATATATATATATATATGCAAATTTTATCTTCGGAATCTGGTCTACAGATTTCGATGAAAATTCATATGTATGGGTTTTAGAATGTATTGAATCGATTGGTTATATTTAAAAAATCGTTTTTCTGCAATTAACATTCTTATTTTACCTCCCATACAGATTATAAATGATATGCAGATATAAGCCCATGAACATAAGCCAACTTGAGTAGCTCATTGGTTAAGCTCACGCCTGTTAATCATGAGATCCTCGGTTCGCATCCTGATCAACTTAGATTTTTTTTGTGAATTAAAGGTGTTAATAAGAGTTTCTGATAATTTCATCGGAAATTTTCAATGAAAAAAATTTGTATATATCTAATTTAATACATTAATACGAGCTATTCATAAAAAAAACTCGGAAACAGCTCCAACGATTTTGATCAAATTTGGTAAATAGATAATAGATAATGATTCGCATATTTGGATAAAAAAGTGCAAAAAGGGGTTTTAGGAGCCGAGAAATTTATTGGCGTTACTTGCATTTTTAATTAAATTTCCTTACAGACTCACTCTAAATCCTATATTATCCGAGCAAAGCTCGGTCGCCCAGATATTTATTATAATTCACCAGCTTAATACATTATATTGGAAAGTAGCAGGCATTAATACTTTCTCTTCTATACCGTATTAGCCGTCAGTGTGATATTATAGGTACTAACAATGAACTAGGTACCTCCACAACAATTTTTATCTTCCTAAGTTATCTGACAGTAACAAAAACTTTTGATGTGTGAGTCAGTAGGTGATAAAAATAGTGATTTTCGGACGTCATTATCGCGTAAATAGTAAGAGATTTGATTTGAGATTTGGTAATTAGGATAGGGTCTTCATAAACACTCATTGCAAGTTTATTGATCCAATAGATTTTATGTTATTGGAGTCAAAACTGGCTTGAAATGGCTGACACACTACCGAATGTCTAGATATGGAATATAACGAACTTTCTTAAAATTTATTGAGCTGTCATACTCAAAACTGGTGCAAAACGCAATCGTGTAAATATCTCGTTCAGGTTTGTTAATGAGCAAATTTCGACAAAGAATTCTACTCGCATGCCTGGGCTCAGTGCTTTTTTCAAAATAGTAATCTCTGCATGTTCTTCTAACTTATTTTGAAAGAGATTCTATAGTCGTCGTTTCAATGCATGCGGGAAATAATTGATTGGCCAGGATTGTTGGTCATTTGTTATCCTTGGTAGCCTAAGCGCCATTAAATATCTACAGCTTTTCCAAAATCATTTTTTTGGAATTAATTGTCCATAAATGTAACAAAGTCCCACCAAATCTTCTTAGACACAGAAGAATAATTTCTGAATCACTGATTTTGCTATTGTTTGACACTAAAAGGTGGTTTATTTGAACATTTATTTTAATAAATTAACATAATATTTTATAATTCTGTAAAACCTTATTTATTTTCTAGGCCTTCATGGTAAAAAGAATCTGATATTATTTTCATAGGGGGCATAATCTTATTTAATTATCACAGTAAATAATTCCTTGCATGTAATGAAAATACGTAAACAGAATCTCTTTCCTGATAATTTAAATTCAAACTGATTTTAGACAGGTGTGGTGTCTGCTGACTCTATTCGCTCAAAAGGAAATGAAGAGGAGCTGAATGATTCAAAAATTATTTCAGTTAAATACGCCGGGAATCTCAATCCCATTTTGCTAAAATTGTTTTTATTATCGTCGAGTAACTTACAACATATAGATCCCTGAGATGACAATTATTGCTTTTACATTTGATTATTTGAATTCGTCAATGCAGATATGGCCTCGTTGATTAAGAATGAATTGGAATGCATTGAACTAATTATATACTCGAGTTTCATAGAAGAAATGTATATATGACAATAAGCCGCTTGCCGCTTGTTCTCATAGTTGTGGACTATTAAAAAGCTTTCGACACCATTGACCAGCAGAAAATGTTATTATCTCTTGCTGATTGTCGAATAGACCAACAATATATTGGAGTCATTAAACACATCTATAGTACTGCAACGTCATGCGTCAGACTCCACGAAGAAACCGGTAAATTTAGAAGAGTACGGTGTCAGAAAAGAAGACACTCTATCACCAAAATTATTCACTAACATGCTTGAATATAATATTTTATGATAAACTGGAACTATTTGGGAATAAACATAAAAGCCGAAAACTTGAAGCATCTACGGCTTGCTGACGATCTCGGATACACTTTACAAAGCCACAAGGATGCTGGAAAGTCTTCAGATAGCATCTGGAAGAGTTGGATTTGAAATTGATACATCGAAAACCCAGTTCATGACAAACCTCGTGGTTAATGAAAACATCACTATGACCTGCAGTGATATCAAGCAAGTTTCATAATATAAATATTTAGGACACGAAATTCGGGTAAATCGAGATAATCAAATTGCTGAATTTCAAAGAAGGGTGGGTTCTACTTG
The DNA here is from genome assembly GCA_958507055.1 of Crioceris asparagi. Classification (NCBI taxonomy): domain Eukaryota; kingdom Metazoa; phylum Arthropoda; class Insecta; order Coleoptera; family Chrysomelidae; genus Crioceris; species Crioceris asparagi. The sequence goes on from OY293828.1 coordinate 35,199,208, forward strand.
GCAGCTTTTGTAAATTTAGAAAGGATCTTCAAATCAGACATACCAACATGTTTAAAACGAAAAGTCTTCGATCAGTGTGTCCTACCTGTATTGACGTACAAAGTGGAGACGATGACTCTAATCAAAAAGACAATAACAGAAGTCACCCAACGAGCCATGGAATGGAGCATGTAAGCAGTGTACCTTTGAGATACAGTTGCAAATGCAGAGATAAGAAGATGAACTGGTACTGCCGATGCTATCGAAATAATAACCACATTAAAGTGGAACTCGGCAGATCATATTGACAGAACATTTGATGGCCGATGGACAAGGAAGGTTCTTGAATGGAGACCAAGACTTGAAGCATTCCAAAATCAAGGGCGACCACCATGATGTTTTGAGTCCAGCATTGAGGCTGACGATGATGATGATCTCAAATTATGAACTACCTATTTTATTATGTGTTGTCAATATTCAAACCTTATTGTAAAAATCATTACCAGACTACGAGTTACCTGTTAAGTAATTAAGGAAATCGTTCTGCAAAACTATGTTTATACATATTGCAAATGGATGGATAGATTGATACGATGTTCGTGTCTAATAAACAAACAAGTAGAAGCCGGCAGCACCACGCATCTAATATGTGTTAAAAATATTTGTGAGATTCGCTGCTCATTTTGATGGCGTACAATATAATTGAATCAAGAAATTCATACATAGTAAGTCAATATCAATTTTGCGGATGTGTCTGTCTTAAAGAAGATTAAGGATACGAGGAGAGCAGTATCTTGAACTTTACTACCTCTCAGTCAACATTACCCTTATTTATACCATCTTACTACTGTCACATCCTTTATCTTCCTTGTGTACCAAAATATTCAGAAAACAGATAAAGTGATGGTGTCGTGAAGCGACCTTGAAAAATCTCTCTTATATGGCCAAAGAAGTTTTATTTCAATAATGAAAAATAAATCGAAACTGTGGAATGTACCTATCTGCTGGCTACTAGCCAAGGGGATTTTTCGTTCGATTAGGATTTCCATTAAAATATTCTTACTCCAGCGGACAATAATATCCAGAATAGATGTTTTATAAATAACAAAGTCTCTATTATTTCCCTTCAACCCTTATTAAAATTTTCTTTGAAACACCTCAACTCGTATTTATATGTAAATTTCTCCCTGAAGCCATTTATCTACAGGTCCTAGTATATCAGGAAGAATTTTAATAAATAATTCCAAGCTAATTAATTCAAAACTTTACCCAAGTATTCTCGGATATCAAGAAAGTGAAATTTATAAAAAAATAAAAAGTACATAGATTATACAGACGTATGCGGACTGTTCAAGAAATGATAGGCATTATTTTCTCAGTAATAAAACATTCAAAAGGAGGGAGTCTGGTGGCCAATGAAATAGGGTCATAGCGATCGAAAAGTCTTTGAAGTTTCCAGCACAGTCGCTATATAAAAATATATCTCTCTGGGAAGGTTGATCAAACAGACGAGGCATGATTTGCATGGATTATAGGGCCAGAAAATTCATTTCACATTTCAATAATCTCTTTTCAAGATAACAATTTTGTATGGATATGGTAAAAAGTGTACCTAGTCGAGCGTGCCATCTCAGAGATGAAATGAGAAAGAAGGTTTTTTCAAAGAAATATCTAGTTTAAATGCTATTATTATCTATGCCTTGGATTGCTAACAGAGTGGATGCATTATAGTATGTTAAATGTGAGATTCTTTTTAATATTTACTTGAATTCTAAAATAAATAAAATAAATATTCATCTTCTCGAAGAAGTGTCTCTGGAAGATGAAGGAGAATGATGAAAAACATGATTATTTTTAATAGTAATGTAAGGAAGTTTGGTCGGGATTTACAACTTTTCAAAAGAATATAGTTAGATAAAAACTACCAATATAAAATTATTGATAATAATCTAATTATTTCGAAAGAAACTCCGCAATACAAACAATATCAAAATAATAAATCGCCCATATTTATAACTTTTCGTATAGTTTATTTCTAAATTTGAGAACAGCTTATAGGTATATCTATTTATTTATTTATTTCCAAGTATTTACATGTAGGTACCTATAAAATACTAGATATATAAATATTTTCCCATAGAGGTATAGCATATACCTGAAAGCGGGCTAGTTACTTGAAACTGAGTTATAAATCTACAAATATAAATTAACCAGAAAATTTATTCCATCAACCATCAAGTAGCTAAATGAAAATTTGTTTAAAGTTGTTTCGTTATTATATATGTTATGGATAATCCATTTTTTAAGACTTCTTTTTGTTATTATATATATATATATATATATATATATATATATATATATATATATATATATATATATATATATATATATATATAAATAGGATGAAGCTCTACACCTTTATGCTTTCATTTAGTCGGATACAACCACCCACTAGAAGCGGATCACGTGATTTCAAGCTTGTTAGCTTTCATCAGCGCCACATAAGTGGAAGCTGTATCCAACTATACAAAAGCAACTGGAAGTAGTCAAAAACATTGAGACATTATCTACCAGTGGGACACAATTTGCGCCACCTAGGTATTGAGAGCAAAAATTACGTTTAACGTAAGTATGTATAATAATTAAAGAAATCTTTTAGTTAATTAATGAATGAGATATAAAATATATAAATAGGATGAAGCTCTACACCTTTATGCTTTTATTTATATATTTTATATCTCATTCATTAATGAACTAAAAGATTTCTTTAATTATTATACATACTTACGTTAAACGTAATTTTGCTCTCAATACCTAGGTGGCGCGAATTGTGTCCCACTGGTAGATAATGTCTCAAAGTTTTTGACTACTTCCAGTTGCTTTTGTATAGTTGGATACAGCTTCCACTTATGTGGCGCTGATGAAAGCTAACAAGCTTGAAATCACGTGATCCGCTTCTAGTGGGTGGTTGTATCCGACTAAATAAAAGCATAAAGGTGTAGAGCTTCATCCTATTTATATATTTTATATCTCATTCATTAATGAACTAAAAGATATATATATATATATATATATATATATATATATATATATATATATATATATATAAGCATAGACAAAACTTCTATTAACTCTCAAAATTTTCGCAATAATAATTTTCAATTTCTGTGTTCTACCTACTGAAACCTTATCTTACTACATAGATTCTAGATAACTCTTCCTCATCTCCAAATCGGTTGAAGTAAATATTCATATTCTCGAAGAAGTGTCTCTGGAAAATGAAGGAGAATGATGAAAACATGATTATTTTTAATAGTAATGTAAGGAAGTTTGGTCGGGACTTAGAACTTTTCAAAAGAATATAGTAAGATAAAAATGACCAATATTAAATTATTGATAATAATATAATTAGAAAGAAACTCCGCAATACAAACAAAATCGAAATAATAAATCGCTCATATTTATAACTTTTCCTATAGTTTATTTCTCAATTTGAGAACAGTTTATAGGTATATCTATTTATTTATTTATTTCCCAGTATTTACATGTAAGTACCTATAAAATACTAGATATATAAATATTTTCCCATAGAGGTATAGCATATACCTGAAAGCGGGCTAGTTACTTGAAACTGAGTTATAAATCTACAAATATAAATTAACCAGAAAATTTATTCCATCAACCATCAAGTAGCTAAATGAAAATTTGTTTAAAGTTGTTTCGTTATTATATATGTTATGGATTATCCATTTCTTAAGACTTTTTTTTGTTATTAAATATATTTATATATACATGTAGACAAAACTTCTATTAACTCTCAAAATTTTCGAAATAATAATGTTCAATTTCTGTGTACTACCTACTGAAACCTTATCTTACTACATAGATTCTAGATAATTCTTCCTCATCTCCAAATCGATTGAAGTTTTCCCTAGTTAGGGAGCATATTTAAAATTGTAATATTAACCATGTCCTTTCATTGAGGGTAGGTCCATACCAAGTCTCAATAAAAATTGTTCAAGTGGATGAAAAGTAAGTGGTAGCCATAAGGGAAAGACGTACATTCATAATATTATTATTGGTCGACTATTATATTTTTCTATTAATCAAGCTCAATTTTTAAATAAAAACGGATCCAAAACAAACAAATCCCATAAATTTGGATGCTAGATGTCATCCTTTTGTTTTTGATATAATTCCAACAAAGATTCGAAGCGTCTATATCACGTCATGACGATATCATCGAATCGCTGCTTTACCGCTACTGCCGTGTTATCGCTAGGAGCGTATCATGAACCAATCGTTCGTTATATCAAAATACATTGTTCTGGCCAAATGATCCGCGAGTCTTTCCCGACTCAATAATGCAGAAATGTTGAAAAAAAAAGTTCGTCGTAAATCATTCCATTCATCATCCGGAAAAATGACGTGTCCGCGTACAAATAGCGACTAGTGGAAAACTATTTGGGCTTTGGGAACTGGTGATCTGTCTTTGTCTCGCTTAAGCCGTGTGCGTGTGTTGTTACCGTTTTCAATTTATGCCCGTCGTGTGCGTATTTTTGTTATATACCGTTTACGATGTTGTTTTTTCTACATTGAATGAGGAGAAACCTTCATAGCAATACCGGGGTGCTTTGCTATACCAGTAGAAATGAGTTTTGTGAGCCAAACAGTTGATAGAAACAGATATATTTTTCAACAGGATCCAAACCGACTGAATTTTAATGAAGTCGAATTTCTTTTGAGCGCGGGAATAGCTATATTTTCATTGGATGAGTTGGATTTAGATAGTAGAGCAAAATTTTATCTTTCAGCAGAATTTCTTTGTGTACAAGATTGCATCTGATTTCAAGTGGTGACTTCTTATAATAATAAAGGGCCTCAATAAACATATCGAAATATCTTATTTTATTTACTATTATCTCACACAATCTGATGGATAGGCAGTAATAAGCAAAATTTCACATAGAATAAACGATTTCACTAGAGATAAAAATAATCATCGTAGGAGAATAGCTTGTACCTATAAAAATAATCCCATTATAACTCCAAAGTTGAGCACAAACATATCGCTAAGTTTGGTTATTAAAATGGGATAACTATTCTCATATAAATTAACTGGCTGAAATACGGAGCTTGCAAGAGGATATCGACTATGCGACTTATTTTCACATAAAAGGTGTGTTTGGAGAACATGTCACCTCTAGTTAAACTTTATCCTAGTTCTGACAATATAAGCAATAATAATGTGAAAAGCGGTTGTAGCAGTAACTGCAATATCTTATAGATTGTAGAAATATTTAAGACTTGAGGCTTTCAGTTATAAGTTAAAAGTTGCTATTGGTGAAAAAATAATGCATTACTGTTGTTTTTATTAGCACATTTAACCTAGGGATGAGCAGGGTCTTATCTATGTGTTTTGCTTCCAAGATCATCGTTGTCCGAGGTTTTCTGACTTAACTGACCAATTATTGATGGAATTCCATCCAGTTTTTTCCTATCTTTAAGACTGTTCATATTTGCTTACTGCAAAAATTCTAGTCTTAAGCAAATTCCGGCTATATCATAGGAAGTATTCATGGTACAACTATCCTTAGCAAAAACGGTCAAAACAAATCGCTGGAAATAACTTTCGAGTCTCTATCTTTCTCGCTAGAAAGCGTAATACTTAAGAAAACTATTAAAAACATTTTTTGTCTAAAATATGCCAAATTTTAGTAGGTCTAAAGTAAGTAAGCTAGTATAAGGTCTAAGCTCCGAAAAAAAAGGTAAATATTTTTGTTCATTTTCTTCAAACACAGGATAGTGGTTAGTTTTTTGCAGAAAAGCGTAGATCAGCCAATCATAAGACATTCGAATCAATTCGATTAAGTTCCAATTGTCGTAGGTAGGGTAGATAATTTGAAAAATTCTATACAAAATGGCGCAAACCACAGAGTAAAAACGCATGACATTACTAGTATTTGCTGACATTTCATTTAAATTAATCATGAAGAAAGATAATATCTCAGTTTATGGATGCCCTATACACTTTTCCTGGAAAGTTAGTGAATAATAGAATTTGGGATATACTAATAAGTAGATCACATAGTATGATAGGTCTCCAGACTTTATTTCTTTGAACTTCTATCTATGGCAAAAAACGAAGAAGTTTCATTTCAGAGTTCGGCTAAACATGCAGCATGACAACAAATGCATTAAGGTATTTACTTAATTGATTATTTTTTCTAAAGAATAATTCTCTGACTAAAACTTTATTGTTGTTGTGCAATTATAGATAGAACGTTTAAAGAATTATTTAACAGCATTCCTAATGTAGTAATAAAGTTTAAACACATTTCCACAGTTTTCCAGACATAGGTTTGTATGCCCCTCTAACTGTGGTTCTAAAAAATCAAATAACATTTCATGAAAAAATTGTATTAAATGCTGCTTGTTACTGTTCATACGATTACTCTTTGTTCTCATAACATTATTTGCATATCTCATTTTTAATAAGACCCACAAAAAATGTCTTATGGTGTCAAGTCCGGGGACCATAGAGGCCAAAGTGTTCCACCTCAAGTACCAATGTGTATTCTATCAAATCGTTCAACTAAATATTGACGAACAGCTCTGTATTTATGAACTGGAGCTCCATCTTGATGGAACCAACATTCTTGTACTTCGCGTACAGGTCAATTATGTAAAGCATCTTCCAAATCATCATCATCGGAAGAAGTCCAGATAATGCTCGGAGTATAGGGAACTATGATAGACAAAAAGGCCTAAAATATTTCAAATATTAATTCTAAAGGGATGTTGATATCTAGATAATCTGTTTACTCGGTGATTTCTTTGTGATCAATGATGGATGCTGCGCCTGTTGAGAAGACCGTTATTGGTTACGGAATGTTCATCGGACTAAATCTCTCTATAAGGAAAATTAACGTAGTCTTCATACGTCCTGGTATACCACACCCAAAATATCTACTCTTGGTCCTAGTCCTTGACATATTCGTTATTTATAAGGCTTAAACTGATTTTTTCTTGAAATAAAGTGAGCTGTAGATATTCAGCCTATCTGGTCTTCAGTTTCTATGAATCGTTTTTCTTCATTTGAATGTTTTTTGTCGTGAAATACTAAGCGAATAAAAATATTCTTATCATGGTATCTCCGTCCCGGATATTGGTTAAAATATATGTATTGGGCTTCTACACAATTCCTTTGACAAAAAATATAACAAAACAACATTAAATTTTCCTTCATTTTTGAAAATACCTTTCTCAATTATAAATCAAAAGTAAATTTAACAGAACGACAGAACAATAACTAACAAACACTTACTCAAAAAATAAACTTTTTATCGACTAAAAAATATGACATTAATAACAATCAAATTAAATTTAAATTTGATGTGAATGTTGTTTTGACATTTATGTTCACAATCTTATAGCCTACTACGCCTAAATGTAATTTTCTAAGTAAAAAACATTATAAACAACCATAGTGTGCCATACCTATATCGATGAATTTGTAATAAAAAATACCATCTGATATTACAGGGTAGGTACACTTTTTCCGGAAATAAACGTAGAACTAAAGATTTGTCAGCATTATTTTGTAGAGCTAAAGAAAGTAGTGAAATAAGTAGTGAAAAGTGTGGTTTGGTTTATTATAAGTCGTCAAATAACCTTGTAAAATAATGAAAATAAAATAACAATATTTTCTCGAATATCTCCGCAACTACTCAGTATATCCTAGCTTTCTGAGAGGTATTTTTATAGCATATAAATGCTCAAAGTTTCTCAAGTTCAACCAAACCTGTATTCTTTACTTTTCTGATATAACAATAAATTGTGTGTTTTCGTTTGAAATTTTCAACAAAAATGAACGTCAATATTTTTATCTACGACAATTGGAAGTAAATCATATTATCCCAAGAATATCAAATATTCATTAAGACTTTCCCACTCTTCCACAACCATCATTTGAAAAAATGTATATAATTTGTGTATGATTCAGAATTTTGCTGTTTATTTAGTTTAGTAATTTAAGTCGTAATTGAATTAGTCATATAAAATGGTGTTTCAATTTTTCATTAGAATTACTCCTTCTAGCGATAAACCAGAAGTTCCAAAGTTTTTTTCAAAGATTTCTGGCAATTCCTTCAAATGAAATCTCTTTCCTAAAATAATTCCTAAGATACAGCCGGAGGATCAGCTTATTGTTCCACCCGGTACAATGATCTGTTTTGCCTTTACAAATACGTCGTTTTTAAATGTGCCTCCCTCTATTTCTATGAAAGTATTGTTCACTCATTCAGTACCAATCCACTTATCTCAAACATTGGATTCTCTCACCGTTGGCTCTTGGATTATTATCTGATACTGACATGAAGCAACAACCTATGCCTTTGCTTCGCGGATCATGTTGCCAGGGAAATTAGCCATAGGATATCGACCGGGGACGTGTCTGCACATGTTGTATGGGTTTAACGTAGCGATTACATTTTTGAAGTATGGCTCGATTATCAGATGTATGGCCAAGGGCGGAAGTTGATTCAGTATACCACGTTGTTGCTACCAGGTGAATGATTTTCGCGTTGATACTGTTCCGGAGAGTCCAATTTATGGCCTTGCTAGTGTAAGCCAGGGGAATAGAGTAAGTTGGTCTTTGTTGTTGTTTGCTGCTACCATGTGTGCAGTAGCCCATTCTTTATTTTTTTTCATTTAGAAGTGCACGTCAATCGAGATTTTCGTTGTAGCCGTTACCGCCGCGCTGATTTATGGACATATGCAAGCGGTTACACCATGCTTTCTGTAACGTTCCGGTAGCGAGTAGATCTTTCATGTTGATTTGAATATTAATTAAGCCTTTTTGAATATGACACATTTGCTGAAAATACGTAATCTGATGAAACAAATTCATTACTTCAACACCTTACTTCTCGACTGATTTCGAAAACCAAAGGAGGTACATAATTCATCTGAACGTTTGCTTTTTTATTTATGTTCGCGTGCTTTGCTCGCGTGTTTTGAATAGAAAGTTTATTTACAGCGATTATCATGACTGTTATTTAATTGGAAAGAGAAGTGTTGACAGATAGTCCAATATTTTTTTCCCTTCACCAAAATTAATTTTTTGTTTCTAAAATATAATAAAATAAACAAGAAAAGATTTACAGTAGGTAATATTTAAATCGAACATTTTTCAAACAAATCAATGATCCCAATACAGCAAATCTGTCTGCCAGCGGTGCTACGCTCTGTAACGTCACCGCGAGACCTAGCCCGTATTGTATAAATGAGACGAGAGGAGATATACTTATACTATTATTATTATTGTGAGATAAAAATATACAAATAAAATAAGTTAGTTAAATTAGAATCATGTGTATTATATGAAAGTCAAGTTAGAAATGAAAGCAGAGGGTTGTCTAATAAAAATCAACAACTAATGCCAATTTCAAAGTTAATAATGTTTTTAGGTAAATTTCTTATAGAAATGTACCTATTACGATCGTTCACACTTTTGAATTTCGAAAAAAATTCAACGGCATGTTGTTATATGTCTATAAGTTAGTCCAAAAAACATTTGGTTGGTTATATATATATATATATATATATATATATAAATAAAAAGATGTTCTTGGGGATGTAGTCATATATTCAATAAAATTATTTGATTAAAGCCGAGCTTTCGAGAATGTTTATTCTCTTCTCCAGGACAAACTACAAATCGTTACAAAATTATTTATTTATTTATTCTAAATTCACGATTGTAAGTATTTTATAATACTTTAAGTTGTTGTTGAAATAATTTTACGAGTTGTAGTTTGCCCTGAAGAAGAGAATAAACATTCTCGAAAGCTCGGCTTTAATCAAAGAATTTTATTGAATATATGACTGCATCCCCAAGAACATCTTTTTATTTATTATAAAACCGGTCAAGAATACAAAATCAATATATATATATTGTAACGTTTAACCCTGTGCTAAACGTTGTGGGGTGAGTTCACTTGCGTAATACTCAAAATTCGCAGATTGCTTCCAATGGTTTATTTAGAACACACTGTACACGGCTTTCTATTTTAGTACAACTGTCACTATTTGTCACTTTGACTATCGCGTTCCAACTACTTTCGACTAATGTCTCCAATTGACTGATACAATAAACTGACTCTGTCCCGTGATCGACACGGCTTTATATACCTGAATCATGACATGACATTCATCGAGAATGTTCTATGATTATCTAGACACACATAATTAATGTTCTAGATCCTTGTCAAACTGACAATACTATGACAAATTTGTACCTCACATATAGTTTCTCGAAAGATCGAGAATAACTCTACCATAATTCTAGAACTACATAAGGAAATATACATGTAATAACTACTGTAAGCAACGTAGTAGCTTAAATAATTAATAAACGAATATCAACCGTAAGTACATGAATACCTATCCACGTTACACTGCCCCCTTCTTAGATTTGATCGTCCCGATCAAACATCATCCCAATGCATTCTTCAATCTCATCTGGGGGAGCTCCTTGGATCCTCTTGTCCCAATCCTCGCTCTCGACCCACGAGGAAGACAGGTTACTTGGCGGTACTTGTGATCCTCTTCGGTGATCATCAAAATGTTTCACCGGACTATGATTACCTCCAGGTGAACATACTCGAACAGGTGATCTGCTTCTATACAAGCCAACACGATCCTTGGCGGCCACACAACCTTCACCACTACGTGATCTTGAACCACGATCAAGCAATCTAGGTATATGGCAAGGAGACGTCAATTCACTACAGTACATCTCACTATCTTTAATATTGTTTGAACTACTGCGATTGCGCCTACTATTTCGGTCATTGCGTCGCCTCATGCGCTTCCTTCTATTGCGGTCGAAGCACCTTCTACCTCCTGCGCCTCTTTGTGGACTACTGCAACGTGAATTGCTTTTCCCACGAACACTAGTGCCTACACATTGTCTGGTACTTCTTCGACATCTGAATATACTGCGCCTTTTAACAAGACTCTTTCTTCTACTGCTTGATCTCTCTCTAGAGATACTGCTCTCCTTCGATCTAGGTATGACATCTTCCCTCTTAACACCAGGCTCGATATCTGAGCTGTCTTTGTTAGAGCAATAATGATAATTCTGTTGTGCGTAATTTTCTCTCTTCCGGATTTCGAGATTTTCTTGTATATGACCAGTTTGAAGTGGACAATTCTTCTTCATGTGCCCTTCTTGTTCACAATTCCAACACACCCTCGGAGTACTGAAATTTCCTGGCACATTGATAGATTGAATGTGTGAACAATTCCTTTTGATATGTCCTCCTTGTCCACAGTTCCAACACACCCTCTGACTACTATGTCCAGTTGATTGACCATCTAGTTTTCGTAATATTTCAATAATTTGCTTAATGATGTTACTTTTTCTGTACTTCACCTCTTTAATGAGGCTAACTCGTCGAATCTGTCCCCGATGGAGATGAGATCTGGATGCCTGTTTAGCAGCTTCATACTCAAGTGCACGTGCAAGGGCATCTTCTATTCTTGTAAGGCCACTCAACCGTAAGGCCTGCTGAATCTCAAAATCTCTCAGACCATCAATGAATGTTTGTACCGTTAGCCTATCAATAAAGTCTCTCGGCGCTGTAGGGTATGCCAGTCGAACAAGCCGGACAATATCAGTTTCATACTGCTGCAATGTTTCGTCATACCTTTGTTGCCTGTACTTTAAGTGTGCTTGGTAAACTTGTTGTAGATGTTGGTCACCATATCGCCTTTCAAGTTGATCCACTAAAATCTCATATGAAGGTTTGCCGCCAGTTACGGTATTTAAGATTTCCAATGCATCACCACGTAAAGCCAAGATCAATGCAGTGGCCTTCTCTTCATCTGACCAACCACTAGCCAAAGCAGCAGCATCAAATTGCTTTTTATATGTAGACCAAGACTGTTTACCATCGAATTTTGGGGCTTCAATTTTTAGTGGATTAACTACGCCATTTTGAATTTCATTGGACGATCTTCTTAGAGGCACTTCAGCTTTCGTTTGCAACATCTTTTCTTCTATTAATTGAATTTTTTGATCAAAACTTTCTTGGACTTTCTCTAATTTTTGGTCAACTTTCTCTAATTTCTGGTCAACTTCCTGTTTATCTTCTTGTCGCACTCTTGCTTGTTCTTCTAAGATTTGTCTTATTCTTGTTTCTTGTTCTTCTTTTTCTTGTTGTCTAATTCTATCTTGATTTTCTAGAAATTTATTCATTTTTGTTTCTTGTTCTTGTCTAATTCTTTCTTGATTTTCTAGAATTTGACTTATTTTTGTTTGGTCTTCCTTTCTAATTCTTTCTTGTTCTTGTCTAATTCTTTCTTGTTCTTCTTTATCTTGTTGTCTATTTCTTTCTTGATTTTCTAGAATTTGTGTTATTTTTGCTTCTTGTTCTTGTCTACTTCTTTCTTGATTCTCTAGGAACTTCATTATTTCTGCAAAATTTGCCATTTCGTCGTAATCTGTCGATCTGGTATTCACCATATATTCTTAGCAAAATGCGAAGATCCCTTTTTTCTGACACCAATTGTAACGTTTAACCCTGTGCTAAACGTTGTGGGGTGAGTTCACTTGCGTAAGACTCAAAGTTCGCAGATTGCTTCCAATGATTTATTTCCAAACACTCAGTACACGAGCTTCTATTATGGTACAACTGTCACCACTTGTCACCTTGACAATCTATACTGTCACTGTCTTCACCGACAGAACTACTATTAACCTCTGTTTCCACAGACTGGCTGTTATCAACTGACTTGACTCAATGACTTCACAAGACTGACTGATACAATAAACTGACTCTGTCCCGTGATCGACACGGCTTTATATACCTGAATCATGACATGACATTCATCGAGAATGTTCTATGATTATCTAGACACACATAATTAATGTTCTAGATCCTTGTCAAACTGACAATACTATGACAAATTTGTACCTCACATATAGTTTCTCGAAAGATCGAGAATAACTCTACCATAATTCTAGAACTACATAAGGAAATATACATGTAATAACTACTGTAAGCAACGTAGTAGCTTAAATAATTAATATCAACCGTAAGTACATGAATACCTATCCACGTTACAATATATATATATATATATATATATATATATATATATATATATATATATATATATATGGGATATTACAAAATTTGTTAACACGATAGAGATCGCAGTTTTGAAGGTATCAAGTTAAAATTTGCTACAAAAATCAATCTCACAAATATCTCGGTCGAGTTCGTTATTGGGCAATATCGGGTAAGTAGTTTTAAAATGGCGACCATTCAAACATTTAAGAAAATTATCAAAAAAGAGCCGTAGTGTGTATATCATCAAAAATAATTTTAGGTTATAGATATAATCAGTACCTACAACTTTTGTTCAGAGCAATTTTTCATAAAATACAACGGTAAAACAATAAAAATTAATAAAGAAAAATAAAAAATATTGATAAAACATGAACACTCAATATAAATTTGATGTAATTGTACATTTTCTGGAGATCTTAATATAGACCCTGATTAAAAAAATATATAGTATATTTATTGAAAAGAAATAGGCGAAAAAAAATTCTGCCTTGAAGTGGAACTCGAACCCTGTCTGTTTTATATTCAACAGCCAAAACAAAAACCTCTAACCGCAAGGCTATGACACATACGAGAATTTTATGTAATAACATGTAGGTATACCAATGAGAAGGTTGTTCAAATTTCAATTCACTGAATTTTGAAAAATTTTCCTTTCTGCCATCAGGATTTTTTGTATTGTACGCACGGGCCTTATTCTTTCTGCAATTAAAGTCTTAAAAATAAATATTTATTGGTTGTTTAACATACAAATTAATAAAAAACATAGAAATAAGCTTCAATTTATAATTTTCTTTAATTTTATTAGTTTTTCTGTTGATATCTTTATCTGTACTGTTTCTTTCTCTTGTACTACTGATACACTTTGCGTTTAAATTTCCAAAATTCATACTAATAATTGTTATCAATTTGCAAAAATTGCTTACAACTTTGGACAGACTTTTATTTTCTTTCTTGAATATTTTATTCGCTATTTTTTACTATTCCAGAATCTTTTCGATAAGACTCCGAATGATCAATTTCAAAATATAAATTCAATTTTTTTGTTTTATGCAGACAGTAATCTGTTGGTTTCATATGTCCTCCATACGACAGTTATTGGACCCATGATGGTAAAGTGTAATTATATTCATGTAATTTGTATGTTGTAAGACCCAAATTAGGAAACGAAACTTTATGTTCTTTTGCACGATAACCAGCAATATATTCGAGAGCATCTTCAGTTACTTATTTTGATTCCGCTGTCACGTCAGTCTCTCAGTTAATGACTGGTTGGATGTTGTAGACGTTGATTTGGCAGTTTTATCATTGATTTGTGTTTTTGCAGTTTGTAAAACCTTCAATATCTACTATTATGTATTCATCTGAAGTAGATTTGGTATTAACATTAAGAGTCAAGTATACCAGGATTTTTCCCAAGCATAAGGTACCATCCAGATTCTATATAAGCTACCAGAGGGCTGAGATTTTCATCAGGACCAAATCTACTTCTAATTTGAAAGAAGAAGTTTTCCAAGCTGTCTTGATTAAGTCTATGAGTAGGTACAAATATACTTTATTTTAAATTGATGTTTCAAGTCAATGAATACATTTTTGAGAGAGTGCAGAGACATTAACATTCCTTTTTGACAAATTTGTAATGTATTTTTTATTTGGCAGCTTTCCTCTTGTGGTATATACAGTAATTTATATCGCTTATAAAATTTCCCTCTTCGTCAGGACCTGGTTTATATCGCAACAGACACTTAGATATAGTGTTTAGTGTTTGACAGAAGCTGGGCTGCTAATCTAACTAACTAACAATCACGATGAGATACCGAAAAGATACGTAAATACGTACCTAACGTCCGAACGTTTCTATAATTCCGTAGAGATATCGTTACGCCACTGCGAGCAATCAGCGAACATTGTAGTATTGCGATTGGTCCATCCTTTTGGGTTTGTTGTTCTTGAGACAAACCAACAATCTATACAACTACAAAACCTTCTACTTCACTCGATTCATGTTTTAACTAGCTAGAGCCTCTAGAATAATACCTCATTTCGAGATCTAATCTTCTCAGATTAACATCACCCATTATCTAATGTAACCACTATTGGAAAGGATCTCTAATGGATGTCGGCGAACGTTCACTCATTTATTTTTTCCGTTCTTCTTCGAGTTAGTTTCGCTGACAATTCCTTTTGGAAAACTGGATTAATAACAACCGACAACCTTCACAAAGGAATCAATTGTCCAGAAAAATTGTCCCAGGTGAAAGCTTATTCCGTCAGAGAAATCACTGATATTATTTTCCCCAGCTATCTGCTGAACATTTCTTTATGTTTCACCAACGGCTCGGTTTGATATCTATCTATTTATTATCTATAATTCAAGAAACATACCTGAGGTCTTCCTAATTTCAAAATTAATATATTCATATTGATATTATTCTATCAAATATTATATTTATAAATATGACATGTATTTTGGCAGCAGCTTTTTCTCAATTCTGTATATTTGCCACGAACTTTTTTGCATCACCTTCATTGAATATTCCATTCTCACTTCAGCCTTGATAATAACTTCTTATTTCAGCACACTATTAAGTATTGCAGCCAATTATTCCAAAACAAGAGTTATTTTAACGCTGCAGTGCAGCACAAAGAATAAATTTAAGCACGTACAGAGTGTTCCATTTTGGGTACATTTGCGGGCTATTTCCATTATTGTCAATGATAGAAAGTTGCGGTTTTCACGACAGTGCACTACTTTTTCATAAAACTAAAGGAGCCGTTAACAAAATTTTTAGTGGCCTTTTAGTTTTTAAGATACAGGGCATTTTTGAAAATATTGCATTTTGGGACCCGCCTCGTATCTCCCTTATCCTTCAAGTTATGGAAAAGGTAAAATAACATTCTTATAGATTTTTTCCGTTAAATGCAGCGGTGTAGATAATTTTGAATAAATTCTCACTATTTTTGAATTATAAACCAAGGTTATGATTTTTTAAATGGAATACCCTATATATTCATAGACCACAAAATTTGAATTTATCTTAACTTTTCAAAAATATATAATTGTATGCACTTTTTCTCAAAAACAAGCAAATAAATGACAATTTTCTAAAATATAATACATAATTTAATAGTAGGCCATAAATGAAACAATAAGCAATTGAAAGTTACATATTACTAAGAATTGAATATCTTGCATATAGGTATCTTCTTATAAGAGTATAATATTTTTAGAAAAGGTAGAAAAAATTTTATTGTCTATAAATATATAGGCTTTTCCTTTTAAAAAAACACAAGTTTGGTTTATAACTCAGAAATAGTACATATGTAACAAAAATTATCTACACCAATGCATACTACGGAAAAAATCTACAAAAATATTATTTTACCTTTTCAATAAGTTAAAGGATAATGGAGATACGAGGGGAATCCTAGAATGCAAAATTTCCAAAAATGCTATGTTTCTTAAAAACTAAAAGGGCTATGAAAAATCTGTTAACGGCATCATTAGTTTTCCGAAAAATTAGCACACTGTCGTGAAAGCTGCAACTTTCTATCTACAAGAATAACGGAGATACCCTGCAAAAATACCCAAATTGGGACACCATGTACTGACTTGTCAATCAGAAAAACAACCAATAATAGTCTATTAAGCAAACAATTTACTAAACTAAAATATAACTTTTGAGTAAGAAATATATAAAATCTGATATATATGTCTGGGCTATTTTGACAAGTGATGACCACGTTAATAGAAGCAGCAATTGTAGATGTACCCTCATCTATTTGATCTTTGATATGAAATTAAACGTTGAATTCATCTATCATGTAACATATATCATATTAGGAACCTCGGGCATCAATCAAATTCATGTGATTTGTTTGAATTTTTTCGCAAGCACTTTTAAAACATATCTATGCAAGCAAAATCCATGTACCTTTTGATGAAAAAGCAAAAAAATGTTCATTTTATAATACGTGACATTCCATAATATGCCAGCTCATTCTAGCTCTGTAATGACCTGAAAAATGTTAGGTCATAAAAATGTTTCATGCCCTGCGTTGTGCATCGCTCTTTCTATGCATATGTATATGAAACCGTAAATTTATCGAGAGAATGTAAAATGATTTATTCGATGGTGCAATGTGTTGATTGATATGACTTGAATCACTAGAAAATCGCTATGGCATGGAGCCAGACAAATTTAATTATTTGGCGGAAATCATTAAATATCATACTTTATATGTAATACATGCGTACATTAAAAAAATGCAGAATTCAAGTTGCTGTGGTGATTTGGATATGTAGTAGTAGTACCACCACATGTCAAAAATGGAGCTATACAATCCGACACAGGATTATGCGAATTATGGGAATAGGTCACTACTGACGATGACACTTTCATTAGTGAAGCACATGTCATATGAAAAAAAGAATACTATACTTTTATCGATAGTGCCGTCTACATGAATGAATGTCCCATCGAAATCGGCTTAGCCATTTGGAAAATTAGCCTGGACAAACATAGGTACACATCAACAAAAATAAAAAACGCTTGTTCCGATTTTGTTAAACTGCAAATATCCTTATAAATTCAATAAAAATCCAAAATTACTGACAGACACATCAATTTTATTTATACTCGTATGTATAGATGATAGATATACATAACTGACAAGACATAAAAATGATGAGCTTAGAACTGATAATAATGATACAACAACGTCCGAAAAAGACCAGAAGGCCGACCTAAAAATGTGGTAAAGTAATATTTCTTCTCAAACATTTTGTAATTTCCTTTGAATAGGCGAGATATTGGATTTTTTAAAATTTCGGTTAATTTTGGAATCATTGGGGTTTTGATAACAAAAATTATTATCATGAAAAGCTTTGTGATTTCAAATAACATATTCTTGATAGTTTGCTAATCCCATAAATCTGGGATCTATGGTGTAGGGTATACATCTACACTATTCAGCTCACTTTGAACTAGAAGGGCTTGAAAGACACAGAAACCAGCCGTATGGATATCATCGAAATGATCCCTCCCATGTTATTAGGTGTCAATGGTTCTTTCATCTAATTTTAGACCTAACTTAACAACTATATCGAAAAAGAAACTTTTCTTGTCTTGCGTTTTTATTTGGATGCCGCAATGCCAGTTAGTTGATTCGTAATTGTTACATCTCTTGAATCGCATTATATTTTTTAATTATACAAATCTGAAATGCCCTTAAATATCTGGCCTTGATGGCTAGAAAACCAAATACTACGACGATCCTTAATCAACTAAACCATTTTATGGAAAAAGATTATTCATTAGAGCAACTATAATTTTTTTAAATTCTTAAATATGCAGGCAAAATTGATTTACCGTTTTGATGTATCTTTTAATTTTTTAAGAGTCTCTTTTTTGCCCATTTAGATCATACACTAGTTACATTACCTTTGAGCTTCCTATTGCATTACAATACGTCTTTAGGAATATTATAATAATATAAATTTATAATTAACATCTCTTTATTAGGTACGCTTACCCCTAAAATATCTGCAAGTGGTTGAGTTTCCTACAATCCTAACGTACAGAGTACATATATAGCTTAATTAGTTACAAAATATAGTTATATCCTTGATAGACACATCCATACAGTCACTAAAAATAGTTTCGTTAGTGTACACAGAAAAGTTGATCCTGATTTATTATTATTATTTAAATCTTGTCATGTTACATAAATATATTTTTCACTGAAAAAGAACCTGTCAAAATAATACATTGAGAAGTTATTGAATTTTATCTTTTTAAGGTACGTACTGGACTACAGTTATAGCTTTCTGTTGTAGTATTCTATAGCTAACTTGTTTCAAAATATGCAAGCCGTTTATGTACATTGCACAAACACATCCGTTGTTGAAGGCCATGGGCCAAGGGAATTAGCAGTGGTCACATTGGCTTCACCCAAATTGGAAAAGTAAACACTGGATTATTCAATTTTGGTTTGTGTTTGATTTTAGCCTGAATATACTATATTCCTACTAGCAAGTATGCAATACAGGATGGAAATGAAAATAAAACAAGAGATTCTTGAAGAGGGACCACTTAAAGCAAATAATGCTGCATATCTTTGGGTAAAGGACTGAAATACTATTCAAGAAGGCAAAAACATCACACATTCTATCAGTGAGAGTAAATATCCAGATATTTCACACATCAAAATGCAAATAGGTATATACAAATAATGCTGGTATATTCGACAAAGACATTTATATTTCTGTAGCTCTTACAATGGATGAAATCACAAATTTGGAAAATGAAGACTATAATAAGGAAACTTCTGTTCCGAAAGCTTCTTTCTACTGCACAAACAAACCTATCCACTTGATTTGTTCATTATATCTTTCAGTTAATAAATGTAGATTAGGTAATCAAAAATCAACAACATGGTACTGAAAAACCTCTATGCTTTAAAATTTACTTAATCTTATAAATAACCCATTTACCTACTCATTCAATAATTGAGTCTCAGATCTATTTTTAACACTTTTCCAATGCTGAAGATATTAATTGTTCGTTAAGATCATTTTAATTGGTGTAGGTAACTAAGAAAAGGAGCCACCCACATCGAATATACATCCTCACATCATTCCATAATCGGAGTCTTGGTTTTCCCACTTATGTTGTGTATTATGAGATGTTACTATAGAACCCTATCAATGCTCTCATCTGTCGCCACCAAGACATCTGAGACTTGATTTTCTGTAATTCCAAATTTGTTCATATTCTTCTGTCACTATTGTCACAAGAGAGTCATATCTTTTGTGTCGAACATCATATATTATTTGAAAAACTGAGATATGTTGGTGTTAAAGGTAAGTCTTCAAGATCGTTATTGTTATTTCTGGATGGATGTCAACATAATGTTAGTCTCACTCAAGTATCGGGACTGAATGTGATCTGTTATCGTTCCGATTAAATTTATAATGGTAGAGGAGTTCCTCAAGGTTCAGTATTGGAGCCCGTACTATTTCTGGTATCTTATATGATATAATATCTACTGGTTCGTCAGCTCATTTTACGCTATATGCATCTGTCCTTATTTCGGAAAAATCTTGCTCGCATCCCCTTGAAGTAAACTGCAGTGAGATTTTAACTAATATGTATAATTGCGAGACTTAAAAATTAATAATGGTTTCTTTAAGCATAAAAATATCCATCGCTATACATGGACACAGAATACTCGAAACCTTAAATCAATTATTGACTAAGTGATCACTCAACAAAAAACAAAGTTGCAAATTAATGATGTAAGAGTCCTAAGAGAAAGCACCTGCGGATCAGATCACTATTTAGTAAATGCCAAGATAAGACTACATTTCCGAAAAACCAAAAACCATCAAGAAGATCAAAACAATAGTGTGGCAACCATGGACACAATTGTCACACCGAAATACAACTTTGACAGTCTTAAGGATGAGAGCACAGTATTTCTTTATCAGAGACGACTCGACAGCAAACTTCTCAGTCCTGAAGAACACACGTTTGACGAAGTCTATGAGAACATTATAAGGAGTCTAACAGAAACCACACAAGAAGCAATAGGAATAAAAAAGAACAGCACCAACAAGAAATATTGGTGGAATGGTGAGAGACAATGGTTCAAGAAAAAAAAACAAAAATATCTGAAATGGCTAACTACAAAAAGTGAACAAGACCTTGAAGAATACAAATACATGAAAAGACAGCTAAGAGTGGAAATTAACAGAGCAAAAAACGATTCTTGGGATAGAAAATGTGAAGAAATTAACTGCTATATAGGAGGAAGAAAATGCTCAGAAATATGGAAATTCATATCAACTGTCAAGAATCCTGGAAAAGATGCAGCAAAAATTCAAGTGATTAAATCCGAACAATGGTTAAAACATTACAAAGACCTACTTCAGGAATCTAGACAAGAATATATAACTGTGTCTCCAAGATACTTCAATGTACAAGGAGAGGAAGTTGAGGTATCTGAGGAAACAGCGAGAAAAGCTGTTATGAACCTTAAACCAGGTAAATCTAGCGGCCCATAAGGAATATACTCGGAAATATTAAAGTATGGAACTCAGAAGCTCCTTAAATACTTGACAGTTATTATTAATAAATGCCTGAATGGACATCCAGTCCCCAAGGAATGGAAAATGGCTCTCATCTCCTCCATCCACAAAGAGGTAATAAACTCGACTGCAATAACTATCGGGGCATCTCGGTTACAAGCACAATGAGCAGACTTTATGGCAGAATTTTACGTGATCTCATTGAAGAGGATTATAAAGAAGACGAAGAGGATGAACAGTGTGGTTTTAGAGCAGGAAGATCATCAACAGACAACGTGTTTACCTTAAAACAAGTTATAGAAAAGAGAAGTGCTATAGGAATACAGAGAATGGGGCTTGACAGTCAACATAGCCAAGACAAAGTACCTATGTGTGGGAACTCAGGACGGAAACTTGGAACCGGTCAAGAAATCCTTCAGTGTCAAGAATATGAATATCTGGGCATTACATTCGACAGCACAGGAACAGCTGTAAAAGAAATCGGAAAACGAATAGTCAAAGCCAAAAAAGTTATTGGAGCTCTGAATGGAACCCTATGGAGTAAAGAAATAATCAAGAAACGGAAATTTAATATCTATCAGGCAATGGTAAAAAGCACCCTCCTCTATGGATCAGAAACCTGGAGAATTGAAAATAGACACAAGAAAAGAGTTGAGACAGTTCAGATGGATGCAATTAGGAGATCTATGCGCATTTCACGAAGAGAAAGAATAAGAAACGATATCATAAAACAACGAATGGGAATAGAAGGCACGATAACGCAGGATATCGAAAAAAAGCAGCTTACTTGGTACGGACACGTGGAAAGAATGTCAAATGCCCGATGGCCTAAAAGAATACTCCATTGGCGACCAACATGCAGAAGAAAACGAGGAAGGCCAAAACTAGAGTGGCCGAAAATCATGCATAAATGCATGAGTGAGAGAAATCTAACACCTCAAGACTGTGAAGATCGGAGAGGCTGAAAATTAGGTGTCGGACAACGTCGAAAGACGTTCTAAACCTATATATGTATATATATATATATATATATATATATATATATATATATATATATATATATATATATATATAATTGCTTTTGTGTGAACTCTCTTTATCTTAATGATGATAAAACTCATTTCTATAATCGACAGACAGAAAACAATATCGCCTATAAGACTACATTTCAATAACGAACCAATACAGTATGTGTCATGTGTTAAGTTTTTAGGTTTATCTATCGATGAGTGCTTTGAGTCGAAAAAGCACTGCGAGGCGGTAATCATGAAGATAAACTCTACAAACTTTCTTCTTAGAAATTGATCATGTTAGATAATGCACATGCCCAATCATGTTTACGATGTGGTGGATGCTTCTGGGAAATGTTCACATACTTTCATAATACCTCTCGAAAAACTGGTTGTTTTTTGAAAAATTGGAACTTTTAACCTTGCCATCTTTATATATATATATTTTAGTTAAACCTAATATTTGAAGAACTGTTCAGTCCTTATAATACTGCACGAGAATAGTCCTGCAAATAGATTCTGTATAGTTCCTGAATGAGAAATATAATATATGAAGGCTTAAGCTTTAATTTTTTACAAGTGACAATAAAATGGGGAAGAACTGTCTACCTCATATAAATTTTGGAATAAATCTTGGAAGACCACAATGATGTCTACCTGTTTGTCACAAACTCTTTTCACAGTATCTACTGTTGTATTATAGATAATGTAAAAAGTGAACTAGTAAAGTGTTATTCAAAAATGCAATAGAGCTGACTGATTTATATATATATATATATATATATATATATATATATATATATATATATATATATATAATTTTTAATGATTGGGGTTGCAGTCAAAATGCCAATAAAATTAAAACTCTTTAATCAATGTCGAGCTTTCGGTAACGCTTGTTACCTTCATCGGGACAAAAATCGTGAGATTAATGAAATTTACCAGCTACAAACATTTGTTATTATGCATTTAACTTTATAACAAATGTTTGTAGCTGGTAAATTTCATTAATCTCACGATTTTTGTCCCGATGAAGGTAACAAGCGTTACCGAAAGCTCGACATTGATTAAAGAGTTTTAATTTTATTGGCATTTTGACTGCAACCCCAATCATTAAAAATTCATCATTAATTAGACAGTCAAGAATTTACAATTCATATTATATATATATATATATATATATATATATATATATATATATATTCGTGAACCAGAAATTAAACAACCACTTGTTGTGGTTTATTCTGTCAACTTGATGGCCATAATAACACGGGCCATGGAATTGGATGCTCCAAGACTGAGCTGCAGTTTCCAAGCTTGAGTTCGGAGAGTAGAAGATTCAGGCAGCAGTAATATCCAAGATATATGAGATTCGCTGCTTGGGGTGTAGAATGTTGGAAAATATATGAAGTAGCTGCCGGGGAAGAAGGAATGAAAGAAAACAAACATCCGGCCATGTGAAACCAAGGACTGAAGAGGAGAAGTGACTGTCAAAAAATAACCTGAATTGTCCAAAGAAGGTTACTCAAGTCACGTCAATAAGTATTGCCCCGAGAACCATACATAGCTGATAGCAGAAAATGCAAGAGCACCGGAGAAAAGAATGTTGCTTGCCACCAGGAGAATCATGGTAATTGCTTCCCATTTGGCAAACCAGAGTTCTGTTACAATACTTTTGATGATGATATACGTTCTATCGTATCGTTATAAAGAAAAGGCAATTAGCCACTTTCCTTCTGAGAAATTTACAATTCCGTAAATTTTGGTTTTGTAAAGTTAGATGTTTTTGAGACTAACAATCACTTGAAATATGTATATCCGGATGTTGTTCTTGCCTTGACTTCAAGTGAGTTTTCATTGTTTTCATTTATTACTTAACTACTGTCTGTGTGATATTTAAAGTTCATTTTGTATTTACAATCACTGATTTTCTACTTACTGACATTTCAATATCTGGCTTTGAGCCCACACTTTATAAATTTATCTTTTATGTACCTTTTATTCTTCTTTTAAATTTCAATACAGCCAATCTTATTTATTAATTTTGCATTTCTCGTCCTCAAACAGATGATGCACTCTCATTCCGTGCGTCTGAGTTCTTTGACCCAAGCTCCCTGCTTACTGATATTCTGGATAACATTTTTTTCAACTTTCAGATGCATGTGTGAAAATTGGACCACGGATACTGCCCAGACCATATTATAACTATCTATAACAAACCAAATTTCATTATTTGTAGAAAACAGCAGACAAAGCATGTCTATTTTCCCATTTGACACCAAATAGCTCATACCTAGATGAAAAGTTTCAAAACTATTCCGATATACTCGCACTAGTTAAGCTCAAATAATTTCCTTTTTTATTTCTACGACTACATTTACTATCCTAATCTTCTCAATTTCCTTGACACTTTTACCGTGTTTTCAGCTTCCTTCTCCTGTCTATGTACAAGACATCCAACCGATGCTGTTTATGGATGACAGCAGCGCTTCAAGATGATTGAATCTACAGAATTGAGCGAAATATCGTGGGGCTCTGTTTTTATGTGAGTTTCTTTATTGCCATTCTCGTATAAAATCGTACTAGGATACATGGGACCAAAAATAGATGTAGTTCTATAGTGGCAATGAAATGACCGTGCAATAAAAATTGCTACTCCCTACACTTCCTAGACACACACACACACACGCAGAAATGGAATTGTGACTAATATGTATAAGCAAAATTTATTGTTCTAGGGAGGAAACTTATTTAAGACCTAGAAGGAAAACTTTTTCAGCTAAATCCAAAGAGAAGCACTGGTAAACGAGGTGAATTTGAAATACTCCTGCATATTTTAACCTGTTGGTCTTCATGATTTCAGAGTAAATATAAAAATAATTAACTCTGAAAGATTTCCAAACTCAGTTGAAAGTGTTTTGATATTTCTGTTTAATCGACAACAGGCAATTGCCGAGTTGAAATATGTGCTTAGCTTATAAGGATCTATTGTAAAGCATAAAATAGGGAGTAATGATAACGTTACAAGAAAATAGAATCGGCTTCCTTAGATGATGCCCTCCAAAGAATGAAATAACAATACATAATGTAAGAAACATAAAAAAATGAGATTGATACCAACAGATGATTATCAGCTATTGAAGACTCTTGACAACAATTTCAAAATTTGTATGATTCTTACATAATATATTGTTATTTTATTCTTTTTAGTCGTGATCTAAAGTCATCCTAATCTTTTTCAACTTATTTATCTCTCAACTTCGAATGATAATTTAATTTCAAAATAAAACGCCATAATATACTAATACAGATTATAAAAAATGTCGTGACTATTCTTGTTGCTCATCTTCTCTCGTCGTCAATAATCTCAATAATTCAAATAACAAAAAATATTATTTAATCAATAATTCCATTTTCGGTAAAAAATAATGTTTTATGTAATGTTAGTTAGTAAGAAAAATAAAGCACTCTAAGCTTTACACTACAGTGCCTACAGATTTTATGAGAATGAATTTAGAAGTGCCGTAATCTCACAGATTCGATTACTAAGGCGATGGCGATGACTTCAGATTTATAGCTGATATATTCATAAACTTTAAAAAACTTATATATATTTTGAAATATTAGCAGCTGCTTCTGAAATGAGTTTTTTCGACCATCTCAGAGATCTAACTACAAAATCCATTGATTTATAGAGAAACTTCCTAGTTTAATTGTCTTGAGTTTTATGAAACCCTGAAAATTTTATGATAGGACCGTGTTTCCATTCAATATTCCTTTTTCCAACGAAAAAAGAATCATCAAAATCAATGCATATTTAATATGCAATCATGGGATCTGAATGGGATCTCGGGTCTCAGAATTATTCCCAGCTACCACAGTTAGAATGCGATAAATCCTGAGAAATGCCCGCAGTCTAGTAGAATCTTCAGCAAATTTAGGCCGTTGTATCGTTGTTTAGGGCTTGCACCGAACGCGCCGGCCAACGAGGGTAAAAACAACCACCGGATCGCTCGTCATATCATCATATCATATCATATCCTTGTTAACAGTGGTCATCCCTCGCGGCCAAGGCTATTGGGGATCTTGACTTACTTGTCTGGACCAAGAGGCAACAACCTCAATAAAAACTGAATTCCATGGTGGGGGGCTGGGCCAAGGAGGAGGAACTGAAGAGGAGGATGTAAATTCCCCAGCTTTTCGTGGGATCTGCTTGGACTAAAAATAATTAAATGAAAGCTGCCAGTCTGTCAGTTGTTAACATAGAACGGGTGTTGGCAGAAAGAGATATTTAAAGCGAACTCGTATGTCGGAAGAAGGCCTCCAAGACCAAACAAAACAGTCTCATCAACTCAGAGAAATATAATGAAAGATAAAGTGATAGCTCAATATCACTATCTCACTTTACTTAATACAGTGCCTATAATCCTAAATTCAATCCAGTATACTGACCAGTACGGAGGACGTCATCAACTGAAGTACTTGTGTTGAGGTGGTACGTCTGAATATCCCAAACAATCCAGGTTCTTCTTACCAAGCTCCTATCCAGTGAATTTTCAATTAGAAACGGATAATTACGGTGTCAATAGTTGACGTGACCCAATACTGACCGATCTACTGGATGGAATTTAAGTACACTGCCACAATGGTCTCAATTTTCTACAAAATATACATCAAGAATATATTTTAGTTGTTTTGAAATATTGGTCTTAAATTTATGTCAAAATAATTGTTAAAAAATTTCTAATATTTATTTGCCTTCTTTGAGACAATTTCCAAATATAATCACAATTGGTCAATTTGATAGAATAACTGAAGACAAGAGAATATTATTTTAACTATATTAATATTAGAAAAACATAAGAAAATCCTAAATAATTATATTCTAGCCCAACTCAATATTTAGATTGGGGATAACTTAAGAGTATTGACAAACAAATTTTCTATTTCTTAATCAAAACTATATAATATTCAAAAATAAAACGATATTCCAAAAAGACGATCAGGGGTTATATGAATTTATTATTGTCGTTACACATACCTTGGGGATACATTTTCATCTCTTTGCATTTTATTACTGCCTTCCGTGAATAAAATGGGCCACTTTCATGTGATGAATGGAAACAGCCGCTACAGTGTTATAAAAAACAGAAATTCTCACTCATAATACGGAAATACACATGTATATATCCATGCCAACTGCCTTCTGTTCGTACATTGCTCGTAAACTCGTCAGTGGACCATCTCCATACGATAAAAAATGAAGAGGGAAAAGACTAACATTTGGATGCTTATCAGACTCTTACACGATAGATTCTTAATGAAATCTGGTGCATTTTCCATGTCAAATCTCTTTTATCAAATATTGAACTAGTCAAGAACTCAAAATCATATAGGTATAAGAAGTAACTACTTACATGTGACATATAAATATTTTTTTCTAGTTTGCCCTGAAGAAGAGAATAAACATTCTCGAAAGCTCGGCTTAAATCAAAGAATTTTATTCATTATATGACTGTATCTCCAAAACATCTTTTTATTGAATATAAAACCAGTCAAGAGACCCAAATAAAATAATTTGTTGATCATCTTGTAGGCATACTTGATGAAATTTGTACATGGCTGAAAATATAGATTTTAGATAGAGTTTAATGCCGGAGCCAAAATATGAATAAAAAGTATAAAAATGCATCCAAGTGCAAGTCGACCTCATACACAAAGGGTACCGTACTAGTGCAAAAGAAAATTTCCACTGTCTACCTATTACTTTTCATGAGACCTAGACGGCTGACAGATGGAAGGACAGATGGAGGGACTTGCTGTTACAGCGGTAATAGGAATACATATTCTTTGAAAATTTCAACTCTATACCTATTAAGGTTCATGAGATATAGCCTGCTCACAGACGAATGAACGGACGGACAGATGGATTTAATAGTTATCAATTTTAAGAGCTGATATTTTTCTCAAAAATACTTATTTGATTTAAAAATTTTTCATTTACTTTGGCAATGCTATTTTTACTTTTAATTATGTGCTTAAAGTTGTAGGGGGTCGAACTTTGCTACCAAAGGTTTATTTCCAACACTCTGTACCCCACCTTCCGTAGTAGTACTTCTCATAAATTGTTACTTTAACAATCTAAATCTTGTAATAACTGACAATACTGTGACAAACTGTACCTCACATATCATTTCTGGAAGGTTCGAGAATAAATCAAATTATTCAAGAACTAATTAATGAAATACACAACCAAAACTATAGTAAACAAGACAACAGCACAAATAGATGATAAAACGAATAATAACTGTTTGTGGGTACTTGATAATTCATCCACGTTACAATATCATAAAGTTAGCATTTGTAAACTGTTAATGGATAATATTTAACGTATCTATTTAATTAAATATTCTACAATAAATAATTAGGACTGAGTAATAGTTAGAATTTATCATGTATATTTATGGTGTCTCTTTGATGCAAAGTTATTAGTTGATATAAATTTTTGAAGATAAGGACTAAGGACACACTCAAGTACCATTTATATTGTACAAACAAAATTCAATAGAACTTTATTTTGTAGAAATAATACTGTATGAGCTAAATCTCCTTGAGACGAGATGGTATATAATTGAATAGGTTGAAATTTAATCGTTTTCAATGAATTCTTCATTTAATCATCAGATACTGGACTCAAACTAATCACCAACAAATCAGCTCGTCAAACATATTCAAACTACTCAAGCTTTAAAGCTTAAGCCAGTAGTTTCGAGCTGATGTATAAATCATCGATATGGTGGCGACCGAACGTACCTACATCTCTGGCGAATTATTCAACAAACTGTTCAGGGGGATAATAAATTTCATGCGAAAGTTAGAGATGGAAAACAAAGATATATATATATATATATATATATATATATATATATATATATATATAGTGGCGGATTTAATTAATTGATGTTTGTCGCTGGAATAGTGGCGGCAGCTTGCCAAGATTATTCACCTTCGCATTTAATTTTGATTTTCATTAAGCTGCTGGGAAATGAATCTTGACATATAATCAGTCATTTGATATTATAACTTCAATATGGGTAATGTCACCATAATTATTTTATGTAGTCTAAGTCGATATCAAAGGAATAATAGTAAAAAATGCCTTTTGAGAAAATAAGAGCAAGATATTTCGTCATAGATAAACACGAGATACCAACGGGTCGTAGCCAGCGGATAGGTAAATTTCACAGTTTTTGGGAAAATGCGAACAAGTTTTTATCCACCAAACTTATTCTCGACTTTGGAAATAACTTACTCAAGTAGCACTACTGAATAGCAAAGAACATATTTTCTTTGAAGCAATTACAGAATGTTACGCATGACAGGAGCTATGATTTAAGGGATTTCAAAAGAGCTTCCAATCCGGTTAGATCTTAGTTTTTTTTGTTACGAACCTGGCTTTCTTCGACATTTATTATTTTATTGAGATATCATCAGATAATCTTCAAATAAATAAAACGTTATCAAATAATTTAAATTGTAAACCAAAATCGTTCATTAATAACAATACAAAGTTACCAGATCCATGTATACTGTTCGAAAGTATTTGAATTATTAACTTTCTCTTCTTCTTCTGTACCATCTAGCAACCATCAATAGGATGATTTCTGATTTTCAATCATTTTTTGTACTGGTATATGCATATTATTTGCTCTATATCTATCCCTTAACAGCATTACTCACATTATCATTCTTTTATATTGTTGGGCGTTTCCCCCATGGTCTATAAACTGAGGTTTCCCCCAGAGTTTTGATATGTATTTCTATTTTACCTTCTGTTTA
Source organism: Crioceris asparagi (assembly GCA_958507055.1). Taxonomy (NCBI): domain Eukaryota; kingdom Metazoa; phylum Arthropoda; class Insecta; order Coleoptera; family Chrysomelidae; genus Crioceris; species Crioceris asparagi. Next base: position 35,229,267 of record OY293828.1, read on the forward strand.
TATCGAGGTTTGTATTTTTGATACACTAAGCATCAAATTATTTTTAGTGGGTTATGGTAGTAGGATACGAAATTTACCAATAAGTTTCGTACGAACCGTCGATATTCATCGTTATACCTAGCATAATCATATTATCAAAAAATTAAATAAATAAAACTGAATCACTAAGTCAAAATCATAAGCAAAAAATGTCATTTGAGAATACTACTTTCCAATTGAAAAAAAAAATGATAATCAAATTTACGGATTATTCCTAGATTTCCGAAAAAAATATTCTTAAAATTCATCATCCTCGGCTAAATGACATGTTTTTTTTTGATATCATATAACATATACTTAACCACATAAAAGAAATTGTTATATGACTATGGTGAACATTGATTTGATTGCTGATAACAAATTAAAGTCAGTTTTGGTTACAGTTTCCGATAAAGAATTATTCCTAGACATTTATTCAAAATTATGAAGGTAACAAACCTGTGACTAAAGAAAAACCTAGCTAATAACAGTCTTATAAATACTTGTCAAAAATACTATAGGGCGATTGTTTGACACGTTAATAAGTTTATGAGAAGATATTAGAAATGAATGTAGAATGGTGAGCCACCATGGAGCTGTCTCATGAGTGTTAAAGAGACATTTTTTTACCCACTCGATAGTGTGAGGTTCTTTAGTCCATAGCCTGGTATACACCCCATCTAGGTTTGTCTGACTATTACTGGTCTCCAGAGACACTTGGGTCAGTTGGCTCATTATATATGGAAAGATATTAGAAATGAAAGTAGAATGGGGAATGATAGTAGAGGTGTCTCGTGTGTATTAAGGAGACAAACCTGTGACTAAAACAAAAACCTAGCCAACAACAGTCTTATGAATATCACAGATACAATGCGGTTAATTTAAATTAACTTGGCAACATTATAATAAAACTAGCTGTCGCCCGCGTGCTCCGCCTGCGTGGATAGTTATTTGTACATTTTGGAGCTGTTTCGTGGCTCCACAAATCCAGTGCATCGCTTTTTTATATGAAGAGCAGTTGAAACGAGTATAGTATAAAACTGTTATATAACTGCTAACCTATCCTAACCTATTTATTACTCTATGATGCCTGCCAATGAAACATCAAAATGGCCGCCCTTGTCAAAATAAACGCGCTTAGGGCCGATTTCATAATCAAATTTAATCTCTTATTAATTTTAAAATTAATTAATTAAAAATTTCATAATTTTTTTGGTTGGACATACAATTCAAAGTAACTTTAGAAAAATGCAAGAGACGGTAACTAACGTTGTAGAAGTTATTAAAAAATGCAAAATTTTTATTCCGTTATCGAGATATGACTTAAACAAATTGGAGAATTAACTAATCTCCCATTAAGGATTCATTATGAAATCGGCCCTTAGATAGTTATATTAGAAATATAATAATGGATAATAAAATATGTCTACGACACGTACAAGAGCCCGTGGAGTACGTGTACAAAATTTGGTGACAATACGTTGAACAGTGTGGGTTTGTATGCGTGACAAAAAATCTGGACTTGTTTATATAGTATAGATAGATCATAAGACCACAGATTAGTTTTTTATTCTGTGAAAATTTTATGAAAATTATATGCATTCTATGACTCCAGCGTATTTCATATGCAGTCAATAAAAAAATCATTAACAAGTAATAGAAAGTTAAGTTAAGGAGGATAGAATAGATTTTATGTTAAAAAAATAAAGTAGGTATCAAAATAATTCTATCCGTGTCTAAATTTATTCAAAAATGCTTGAAAGGTGAATTATAACGAAAAAATATCAACAAAACATAATGTTTCAAACATCCGTTTTAGGCACGGAAACCGAAATTAATAAAATTTAACTTAATCAGAAATGTCAATTGTAATTTAACAGAATTTCATTGAATTTAAGTGCACGCCAAAGAACGACGATTTTTGTATTATACGGGATGCTCCAAAGTATCATGTACATATGAAATGGGGTAATTCTTTGGCTTGTTTCATGACTAAAAGTTTATATAAACATAGGTCCGCAAACACATTTTCACTGATCTACAGGGGACATTTGAAAATTTTTGTCTTTTCTTATAGTTTTTGCAGTTTTTTAAATATTATTGATATTTTGAATTATTGGGCGTAGCAAATGGTTCTTCCCATGAACTTTCTTGCGATTGTCCACTGGTGAATTATAAACACAATCTGAATTTTCTATTTCTTTTAGAAACTTTCTAGTGTTCTGTAGTTTTTTTTTGTATCTGCAACCGTTACCGTGAAAAAATAAAACGTTATTTTATGTAAATCACTATATGTATAAGTTTGAAAGTTTATAAAATGGTCTAGTAGGTTCCAGTTTTAGTTGAATAATCTCTAGTTGTTATTGATTTAACAGATCGTAACGTGGGCCTGCATATGTATAGCATGAGCTAAAATAAAACTTAAAACTTTAATACCATGTAGATGATTAAAGAAGTCTTTAGGGGCCTATGTCAATGTAATGTTTTAGTCATAAAATGAGATAAATAATAACCCCCTTCCTTATATACCTACATGATTTCAGGAACACGCTGTATGCAATATACAATATCGAAAATTCTGCGATACCTAGGGCTGATGAGATTTATAAACACGTACTGTGGTTTTTTTATAAGAAACTCTTTTCTGGAGAGCTTCATTTAATATCTGTATAGAAGAGAGAGGTAGTATTATAACATTACTTCCCATGATGATACATAAAGGGTGACCCAGGGGTGCTTGCAAGCTCCATAGCTTTTGTTCTATTGAAGCTATCGACTTTTTTTTGTTTAAGCAGTAGATCGACAAATGAAGCACTTTTTAAAAATATATATAATAATAAATATATAAATAAAAAAATGTCGTCTTTTTTGAAATGTCAGCCCCATATTTTTGCAACATTTTTAAATTTGTCTAGACATTCTCAATATAATGCAATACATATCATTGACTTATTTGCAATAGTTTTTGACTTATGTCAATATATTCGTCCGAATAGCGTCGTGGATCGACCTACTAAAAAGATCACATCTTTAGTACCATTCAAGATAACTTAACAAACTAATTTTTATTAGATTTCTATCGCCATTGCGCTTATTTTCCATTAAATTGAAACTCCGCATCGATATTGCGTCGCCCACTAAGATTTTTTGAATATCGCAAATAACTAATAGTAATCACTCAAATTTTTCAAATTCAACACCCTGTATATTATTAAGCCATTGTATGACTTTTTTTAAGTGTTCTCTACCAATATATTGTTTGTGAAGTCTAATCTGTAAAGTTTGCGAGATTGGTTGCAAAATAAGGTGTTCGTAAAAAAGAAGAATCGAGTAGGCCACTGTCATCGAATTTGACAATATCCATTTATTTAAAAATAATAATGTAACAAAATTCACTTCTATGAGTAAATTTCAAGGGATACCAATCTCCACAATATCAAGAAAGGGTGAGTAACAGAAAACAGTAGGTAAGCCACTTTCGTAAAATTTTACAGATACATAGGTATAGGTACTAAATAATAACAGACATCAGATTGTTAAAGATAAATTTCTCTCAACTAGAATTAGTGAATATGATCACTATATTAGCGAAGCTGACAGAAATGTTTTGTTAGCAAGCAGAATCTACCGACAACAATTTCCAGAAGCCTGAACTCCACTACCTGACACCGCAATTGTCTCTTCAACCTCTCCAGGAGAAATCAGAATCATCCTCCGAAGATCCAAAATAAAGAACGCCCCGGGAGCTGACGGTATAACGTACAAAATGCTGAAGATGATGCCCAGGAAAGATATGATGTCACTTACCAACATCATCAACTCCGTGCTGAGGCTACGCCACTTTCCATCCAGGTGGAAAAAAAGCAGATGTCATCCACATCTGGAAGCCTAACAAGGACCCTCTCTTTTCAAAAAACTATCGACCCATCAGCTTACTGCCAGCGATGAGCAAGATAGTGGAGAGAATCATCCTCAACAGGCTGAAGGACCACACTGAAGAGCTGGACGTTCTTCCCCAAGATCAGCTCGGCTTCAGAAAAGAACACAGCACGGAACTCCAGCTGCTCAGAATCGTAGAAGGGATCACCCGCGGATTCAACGTCAAGCGAGCTACTGAAATGGCATTATTGGACATCTAGAAGGCGTTTGACAGAGTATGGCACCAGGGACTCATCCACAAGATGCTCTCCTATGGATAACCTGTCGGACTTACTAAACGCATCCACTCCTTTGTCAGCGAAAGATTGGTAAGAGTAAAGTTTAATAACACCTTCTCTTTATAGGGGTGGTGCTCTCTCCACTCCTCTTCAACATTTATACGGCAGACATCCCAAAGACCAACAATACTGAGATAGCTTTGTACGAAGATGACACAGCCATCACATGCAGATCCTGGAAAGCTGACACCGCTACCAAACACCTCCAAGAGGCTCTGGACGGAATCAAGGATTGGTGCATCAAATGGAAAATTGCTCTGAACGCAGGGAAAACAGAGGCATTCATATTCGCCAAGAACACCTGCAAGTTGGTTCATAAACCAAAGAGGAAGCTGTAAGTTGGCGGCCACTCCATAGATTGGAATCCCAGCGTCAAATACCTCGGAGTTACCATGGATCTAAAACTTATCTGGAAGGAGCACATCTAGAGCAAGGTCAAGAGAGCAGTTCAAGTGAGGTGTGCCTTATATCCACTAATAGGGCACAGAAGTGAACTGTTCCTCAAAACCAAACTGGTCCTCATACAGATGATCCTAGTCCCAATGATGGTCTACGCGGGAGCTGCATGGAGGTATTCAACGAAGCGACATCTGGACCGACTACAATCGGTTCAATGAATATGACAAATGAAACCTATCAAAAAGATAATCAGCTCATTCTAATCGGTGTCAATTTTTTATCTTACAACGTTGGGTATTACAGTTGTACCAACTCACTTGTGACGTAATATGACTGGTTACTTACATGGACTATAGGTACTCAGCCCAATAAATTGGGTGCTCCTTAATATCATGTGCTTATGCAGAGGGTAATTATCTAGCTTATTCTGTGACTAAAAGTTTATATGAACAAATGCCTCTTTACTAATCTATGCCGACACAAATAACGATTTCAAATCCGACCTGTCAAAATTGATAAGAACGAGAGTTTATCCAAATAAAACTATAGCCTAATAGACCATTTAAAAAAATTTAATTCTATCTAGCGAATTACAGATAATTGATTTTTTATATATTTTTTTCTCGATAACGGTCGCTAATGGAAACAAAATACAGAAGACCACCATGAGTTTCTAAATATAGAATAAAAAAACATATAATATTCAAGAATCTACCAACCATGCATCGCAAAAAAGTGCATACCCAATGATAAAAGCCCCCATCCGTATGAGTTATAATGTAAATATAGGTCTTCAAATTTCAACACCCTGTAGATCTGTAAAGAAGCGTCTGCAGACCTATGTTTATTATAGACATTCAGTGATGAAATAAGCCAAAGTGTTATTTCCTGCTTATGTAAATGGTATTTAGGAAAAACGTGTATATAATAATAACAAGATTAAAACTATACAATACAAATGCCAAATCGAAAATATCAGGAAATCTAAATTTTGCCCGAAGAATATAGACGTACCTAATATTTATGCTGTAGTGATATTGCCGAGCTGCACGAACCAATGTCATCTATATGTAGGGTCATTGAATCATATTGTGCGAATGAGGCATTATTGCAATTCATGAGATGCCCTCTACCGATTATGTATATAAATATATGTGCATGTCTATAATAAATATATGACCAATGGACCACGTATGACTAATCGTACTTGGGCTCTATTATTTCCAAATTTTATACCGTTGAACGTGACGTTAATATTATATGACAAATTCTAACGGATGTATACTGAAAGCTGGATAAATTCTGTATCATAATGTCGGTGCGATGCAATTTGCAAGAAAATTTAAAACAAATAAAGATATTTGGGAATTTGATAATGTCGATGTATCTTACCAATAATTATAATACATAAGTTTCTGCTTTTCTTAAATAAATCCTAAAACAATAAAAATTCCTGGTAATACAATCAAGTCAAATAATCATTTGAGAAAAATTCTTTTATTATGTAGAATGATCTTTCTTTAGTGAAATCTTAATACGGCATCCATATTATTCAGAATTCAGTTAATAATTCAGAATTTAAAAAGAAAAAATATTGATTTTCCAATGTGATTTTTCTCATCTCCATTATTTAATCAGAAAAATATTCCCTAGTCGATCTCAAATAACACGATACATCAGATCATTCACAGATAGTGTGGCACAGGTCCAAGTCTCCAAGTTATTTAGCGACATTTTGCACATAGTAGGAGTATATTTGGCTAACCGCAATTAGAATGTACTATTCTCAACACAACAACGTAAATCGCTCTCGAAATTGTAGCCTCCTACGATAATGTGGTCAGTCTGTTAAGGGTTGAAATATTGTTGTAATTACTGCTTATTGGCCAAGAGGTTGAAAAGAGTTTTAGTTTTTCTCACTTCATGGTTTTTTTGAGTAGTCCTTAGTAGGCTATATTAACGGAATCTTTTTGAAGAGAATAAATAAAATTATGGTTAAATTGACGAAAAAAGGCCGCCTGTATATCTTTGCATTTTTCGTGGAGTATTTTAAAAGATTTAGGTATTTGGCGAGAAATTTGCTGTAGTATTAGTTATCTTTGTAGTTTCTAAATTAAATCTTCTCTATTCATTATTCATTTACAAATATATTACCAGTGTTGCATTTTTTAAATAATATGTAAGTAGTAAGACTGTCTTGCATGTCTCTCTCTTAGATATTGTGAGTTTCTACAATTAAAACTATTAGTCTAGAAAACACCAACCTTTTATTTTAATGATTGCTAACATGCTAAATTTTTGGGTAGATATATTCCTATTTTGTGACTCGATCTTTCTGAGGTAACGATTTTAGCATTTTGTGGTCTAACCTAAGAAGGCGTCAATCGGACGATTATTAAATTTTTATTACTAACATATTGTTACGTGGGTAGTCTATCATGTACTTACTGTTATTATTTATTTTAGTTTAGTTTAGTAGTATTTATTCTGATTCCTTGTTTACAATAGTTATTGCTTGTATATTTTATTAAGTAGCTCTTGAATTAGTTGATTTGTTCTCGATCCTTCCAGAAACTATATGTGAGGTACACTTTGTTCCAATATTGTCAGTTTGACAAACATCTAGAACATTATTATATGCGTCTAGATAATCATAGAACCTTCTCGATGAATGTCATGTCAAGGTTCAGGTATATAAAGCCATGTCGATCACGGGACACAGTCAGTTTATTGTAGCAGTCAATTGGAGACATAAGTCGAAAGTAGTTGAAACGCGATAGTCAAAGTGACAAGTTGTGACAGTTGTACTACAACAGAAAGCCGTGTACATAGTGTTCGAAAATAAACCATTAGAAGCAATCTGCGAACTTTTGAATATTACGCAAGTGAAATCACCCCACAACGTTTAGCACAGAGTTAAACGTTACAATATATAGGTCCTTAGTTAGATCTTGAGATAATAGAAGAATTTAAAAAACCTTTTGTCCTATAAAAACGGTGGACTGACTGAACCTTCCGCCGCTACCAGCATGCCCGAATATTTGTAGAAATTATTACCAACCGACTGTGTTTTTCTTTATACTACAAAACTGAAGGACCGTTTTTCAAAAAAATGTCATTTGTACAGAAATACATTTCTCATTACTAATAACCTAGTTTTGTATTTTTTCTCTTGAGTACAAAGTACAGAACACGAATTCACTAATGTCCTACAGAAAAGTGGTCTGTTATCAAATATATTGAAAGATAAAAACGAATTATTATTGAAGTCATTATGGAGTGCTTCTTGTGCATTTTGATGTCTTGAAAATCTACTTTCAGAAAAAAAAGACAATTTCTAGAACAATTTTGTTGTCTTTCAGAAAGTTTTCATAGAACAAAACATAATGAACGCACTTCAATTTTGTTTTTTCATAAAATAATATGTTTTATAGTTCCAAAAAAATCAAGAGCAGAAGTAAAAGAGCTTCTTCATTCAGAGAGAGTGAGAGTTGAAATAGAATAAATGGCAATTTTCAACTTCAAGCATAACAAATTATCACTGATGGTGAAAGGGGTGAGGCTTTAAGGAAATTATGAGTTCCTCTTTCATTCTTGAGTTGATGCTGCTGCTTTCAATTGCTCGCAATAAAAGCATTTAATGCTTCGGTTGCCAAGATATAGAGGAGATTGGAAGCGGTGCTAGTAACGGAGAGGAAGAAAGATTATAACGTTTAATTTAAGATATTTCCAACCCGAAATGAGACGCAGAGCGACAAGGCGGGCTGGGCTCCCTAGCGTGAAAAGTTAGCTCTAACTAATTTACAACTGAAATTCGAATGCTTTCATTGACAATAAGAATCTTGTTTTGGCCGATTCTCATCAGTTAAATAAGAGGGAAAAATCAATATTATTATGGAAGTTGACAGATAAAATTAATGATTTCTTGTATCAGTGACTGTTACGAATATAGAAGAACCATGGTGTATGATCGTGGTGTAATTTCGAAGGTCTGTCAATAGTTCATTCATATTCAGGTACTAATGATCTTAATATACCGACAGGACTATTGAGCATTTAGATAAATGATATACTGTGTTCAATATAATGATGGGATAGCATTTCTATATCGAGAACGGTAATGACTTAAAAGTTGAACAATTGAATGATCACTTATATCGTGTTTGGTTTTCAAGAGTCTCAAGAAAAACCGATTTATGCAATTTTCTATTTTATTTTTTTCTGGAGTAGCTTTTTTAGATGTATCTACAAAATAGTGCAGACAATATCGTTATACCACGTTTTTTGTTCCAAGAACCATCATTAATATTGTTTTTTTCATATAGAGAGAAATAAAAGTGTACACTGTAGTGACAGCCACTTTTGTGTTTTTAGGCATTTTTTTATTTATGAAAAAGTGAATGACTTGATGTCAAAAGAAATAATCTGTTGGATATATTGACTTTTACCTTTACGATTAGATAGGTATATCGTAAACTATATGTACCTTCCCATATGAATTTCAAACAGAGTAAAGCAAACATATTTTTTTTAAATTTCAGGGGATCGCAGCAGTACCTATTTAACAATGTTATGGATCTCAGTCAGACGATGTTACCTGTGATTATAAAATAATGCTTATTTGTTTGTTTATGGCACAGTGGGGTAGTGCCGCCCCTTAAGAGAAAATGTCTGCGAACTGTCCAAGTCATTGTAAATTCCTTTGGTCTGTTTTATACCTAGAAACCTTCTTAATGCAACTACATCATGCGACAGATTAGTCCCAGAAAAGTTATTTTTTTTGGTGAAACATTGACCTGGCGGTATTACCCAGACCTACTGGTGCAATTCAGCCACCGATGGATAGAAAAATAATGCAATTATTATGAAAATAAAATAAAAATTAACATTTTTAAAGAACTAAACCTTATGTAAAATATACTTATAAACCTAATGAAATTTTTTTTTAACAGGAAATTTAATTAAAAAATACTACGGTGTTCAAAATTCACACACGTAATTTTTGGCACTATCAATATCACTGCAGGCTTTACGGGCAGTTTCCTTCGCTAGTAACATGATCAGATCAGCAAATAATTTCTCCTATTCCTTCGCAAAGACCGACTTCCTTCCTATTATCGCATCTTCTTTACTCCCAGATTTTAGTCGATCTCTCAGTGTGCTTCTTGGAATGTTGAAGTGTTTTGATACACTATTTACTGACTATCCTTCAACATCATAGCAGCCTGCAAACTTTCCGACATCCATTGTCCTTTTTCAGTAGTTCGCTTGTGAGTTCGAAGTTCGAGGCATGGTCCGAAATTAATTATTACTGTCGTTTTAATATTGTTCCTCAGTTGTCTCTTTTTTTGCAAATTTGATGAAATGAATAGCACACCATCGCCCCAAAAGACATTTAATAGAATAATAGTCATAGTGCATAGCGCATATTACAAATGTTCACGTTAAATAAAAAGATATTCGAAGATAATATAAAATTCGCGTCACAGAAATAAAACAATATATCAGATTTATTCATAAACAACTCTTATTTTTAAGTTCTACTTTGGTTAGATTTAGTTATCATTACATTACAGTTTTAGTATCAAACGAAGCTAGTATCAAACTAGTCATTTTTTAAATGAGCCGATTCTTATTCAGTAATATTTTGTACCCGAAATTCTTGAAACGTCGAAAACTACTATATGGAATAGGCAGTTCAAAGTTCTCATTTCAAAATTCCTAGAGATCGAGGAATTAAATCTCAAAGAGCACTTGAATAGAAAAAAAGATCCGAAACTTTTGCCACATCGGTATATTTTTTTCAGTATTCTAGTTGTTTAAAAAAGTAACTATAGTTTATTATTTGTTTAATCAATCGAGGACAAATAATACACTTGATAGTTTGTCAGTTGGTATCAGTACTATTTACATCAAAATCTTTTTTATTCTATAACGTGTCCGTTATTATCGCTTCTATGGCTCAGTATTATTAAAAGAATTTTTATCCAATTGTTCGAAACTTTTAAAATCAATACATCCAGACCTATGTTGTCCATTCATAAATTATGTTTATACTCTGATATCAGGGTTCTTTGCAGGGTGTCGTCTTATATACGAGTATTATATCAAATGATACACCAAACGCTTGCATATATGATTTACAACATACAATATTCTACTCTGGCACTGCAAGTAGAAAGAATACCCGTACTTTATAAATATAAAAATAATGCACTAAACCTTATTCGTGCTGTAGATTCCGGAACTCGGGAATTTCACAGTCTGAACCTGCTTTGACATGGCATATTTTCTCTGTGCCGGAAAGTTTGTATAAGACATGAGAAAAAAAGCAACACATTCCAGGTCTCTAGATATTACAAATACTGCAATCTGGAGGTATTTCTCTCTCACAGAAACAACGAAATGAAAGTAGAATATTTAGATGTTTCAGTACAAAATACTCTTTGGGCTAGAATTCGTATTAATATCTGAGAGAATTTTTTTCATGAGATAGGTACTTGTTCCATTTAGATTAAATGACCTACTTGTTACTTTTCTAGTGATGGAAATTATAATTATTATATTTTTATCCTTACAAATAAACATAACATTATGACGGTTTCGTGTTAGATTAAAGGAACCCTTAATAGACTCGCTTTTTTACTCCCGATATTTCCCCTTTATCTTCAAAAATAACGAAGTAAAAGCTCTGAAAAAATGAGTTGATATATTTTGTTTACAGTTTTGTAATTTTCAAAGCCATGTGGTTTCTTTTTCATATCTGCTTAACATAGAAGATTTCCGGATGAATGCCTAGTATGACCAAATTGAATATACTGTTTTAGTTTATAGATTTAGTCTTTATCTGAAGTTAAATTGAGACTAAGGCTGAGATGATTAATTTTCTCTGATATATAGTACAATTTACGTATTCAAATAAAATAGGAATTGAAAACTCATAAACTACGTGATCAATTCTCATCAAACATTGATGGTCAAGGTTTTGGCCAAGGACGATATATGTATATGTAGGTACTTTTTCGTGAAGCAATCTATGCTATTGAGATCCGGATTCAGATTCAATATGCGTATGTGTGACATTGAATTATGCAGGGATATTTTTGAGAGTCTTGATATTGTTTTCAATCTGACAAAGCAGCCAAAGCTAGCCGATCACCATATGCCTAGTTGAAACCTAACCAAATGAAGAAGCTGAATATTGAATTCTGTGGGAATATATCATACGTGAACTTAACGAAAAAAATAGTGTATTAGCTGGTAGGATTTGTTTTGAAAATGGTATGAAGCTAGAAATCCTGTGAAGTAATCTATCATATATAATTAAGAGTAATAATCTGACAAGTTTCTTATTGAAATGTAATTATTAAAGAAAAATCTTTATTTCTTATTTCCTCGAATGACATAAACATTTTCAGGGGTCCAATTTGAAATTATAAAAATAAAGTGACTTGAAATTTGTGTATTTTGCCACTCAATTTTCCAGACTGTGAATAATTGTGTCAATCTAAAAAGTATGTTAGGCCTTTTTTTAAAGTAGTATGTATTACTTTAACACCGGGGTACCTCATATTTATATTTTAACAAATTCTTCAGACCAACGGTGTAAAGCCGATTTCTTTCTAGTTTTATTTTTTTGTATCACTTATACGATATCAATATATACTTTGACAAAAAATTGGACCGACTTTATAGATTTAAAACATTTGGAACCAACTTCACAAGTACCAGCACCAACAGAATTAATATTATTTCGTATTTTTCAGTGCAAGTTAACTGATAATGTCGGTCCATTTTTTTGTAGAATATATTTATTTCACACTTTTGAGTGTTATATTAGTCACGAAAATCGTTGAACTTTCACGTATACCATTACCCATGTATACTTTCCTTGTATTTGTTATTATTCATAAATCTAGAGACATCGTCACGGAAATACGCACAAGTATTATAGATTCTACCATTTTACCACCGCTGTAACTCAAAAACCGTAACTCTAAGGAAAAAATGTCCAGTATTAATGTTGCTACAAATTATCTGGTCTTTCATGTGGTTGCCTCAGATTTTCAATTTTCGAAAGAAATTGCCCCCTCCACATAGCGGAAATACACATATGTTAGACTTTACCACTGCTGTAACTCGAAAGCCGTAACTCTATGGAAAAAGAATTCAATACAAATGTTGCTACAAATAATTTGGTCATTAAGAAGTCATTCTTAGAATTTTCAATTTTCGAAAGCAATTGCCTCTTCCACACAGCGAAAATACACATATTTAAAATATTAACATCGCTGAAACTCGAAAACCGTAGCTCTTTTGAAGAAATGTTTAATCTAGACGTTTCCGGATATTTTCTTATCTTTAATTCTGCCATCTCGAGTTTTCGACTCTCGACAAAAGTTAGGACCCTCCACCCCTTCCTGGGCGTTTTTTTCAGGATAGGAGATTTTGCATTTGAGTTATTATGAATATCGGATCATTTGTCTTCTTCTTCTCTTTTATATAAATCAAAAATCATTAAAATCCGAGTACGCTTACTATATACAGCGCGCGCATAAACCAAAAAAAGCAGACAGTCAAATTGTAACCGTTTGGGTTCATCAGTCAATAAAATTCTAGGTCCATGCAGGTGACCATAAGGGTACCTAAAGAAGCAACAAATTCGTTTAGTATAGATAAGGTAACCTTGATAAGACAGGATTCGTTGTTGGTTACAAAAAAAAAGAATATAATAATGGTTTTAATTCTACCAGATATTCTTTAGATCTAAATGTATATATATATATATATATATATATATATATATATATATATATATATATATATATATATATATATATATTCACTTAATGTAATGAATTGACGACGTCTACTGTAGGGTTAATAAAAAAATAACGAAGTTATTATTGTACCTAATGGAGTCAAAAAAAACTGACCAAATTTAAATGTTCATATTTTTACTGCAGTACCTAGATTTGGTGATGATGTTTAGATTGACATAAGTTTCGTTATTGAGAATTGACCAAATTGATTAAATGTAAAATAAAAAATTGCTTATATGTTCATTATTGGCCTAACTACGACATACATGTTATTGTAAAGATTATTGTTTCGAAAATAAATGAAACAGAATAAAAAAATATGTGTCAATAATAAATCTCAACCTTAGCATAGAAAGACATGATGCAGATCATCCATTATTAAAATAGTGATGTTACTTGCTAATCCGGAGAGATCCGGGCATCTAGATAAGGAAGTCCGGTAACCGCGGCCATGTAACTTAATAGAAATTCGCATCTGGAAACGATATCGAGGCCAGGAGGGTCGAAGGGTGGGGCTGGCGTTCGGTTTGCGCGCCGTAATTCCGTTAGCAATTATCTGTGGAAATTGAAAATCTTATCTGGATCGTCCTGGAACAGGCATTATTCAAAATAGGCGGTGGACCGTTCAAGAAATGTATGTGCCAGCACCAGGAGCATCAGCAGCAGCACCTAATAATGCGATCCTTTCTTCGATAGAGAAAATGGATTAGGAAGCGATCGATTATATCCGCATAGAAGCCAAATTTCAGACACAAGAGAGAAGGAGGACTATCCATTGGGTACCTACCTACCGTCGAGGAACAATGGTGGTGGAATCGATTATAGCAGCAAGCTTGAATTATTCAAAAAAGCTATTCTCGGTTGAATAATGCTAGTTCACTGAGCCGATAACAAATCGAATTGTGTTGTTAATAATTAAGAATAAAGATTTAGGTATGACCAATGAATAAAGATGATTTTGTAAGATATCAAATGAAAAAGATAATAAATTCAAACAAAAATGAAATTAAACAAGTTCCTATTTTTAGGAATGAAATAATAATAAGATTTTCATAATAAATAATACTGACAGGCATTTCATCTTAGGCTTTTTCTATCATTTGTTTCTCGCCTGCACATTCGATCTCCTATGTTTTTGAATATTGAAGACTATTTCATTATATGTCTTTTTTTTTCTCAAAATCCTTGGAGTGATAATTATATAAAGTTAGTCAAATACAATTGCCAGTAAAATTCCAGTTACATAGTTTTACTTCATCTATACTGCTAATTGTATCTTAATTATAAACAAGGCTCGGGTCACATATTTTGTAATATTTTAGGAGTAATTCTTCACTATAAGTAATTCACACATAGTTCGATAATCAGATCTGTAGTTACCTAAAACAAACAGTCGAACAAAAAATGAGTTTCCAGTAGTTTACTCTTTGTCCACAAACGGACTGGAAGACGTAGATGGCTTGTTTTCGATAAGATTTGCATTTTGGTATATTATAGCCGAAAATTCTTTTTAGTCGCCACTTAGCTAAGAAAGTTGAAGTTCTCTAAAAACATGATTAATGCTGCTAAGCGATGTAATTGTTCCAATTGTTATTCTACTCAATAGTGATTATAACAAAACATCAAATTCAAATAATTTTGAAATATGTTTTCTGGATTAGAATATCTTCATTAAATTATAGTTTTCAAGTGGTTTATGCCCGGTTAATTATATATTTTTGTGTATTTGAAGTAGACATCACAAATGTCCAATATGTCTATCAGAAATGTGTGTTACGATTGCAGGAGAACAACAAAGGGTTGTCTTGCATTTGACTGGGCTGTGGCTATTATATATATATATATATATATATATATATATATATATATATATATATATATATATATATATATATATATATATATATATATATATATATATATATTATAAAATATATAGGCCAATGGACTCAAAAGGCCAACTCCGAGATTGGTCTGTGTACATATAGACAAACACACACACAACTCCATCTGTGTCGGTTTAATTATTTGAGGGTACAGCAAAAGACCACCACCACTGCTCCCTTGTATATCTATCTATCCTTAGGGAAAGGGGTGATGGTAATTGATAATTATTCAATTTGCCAGGCAACGTTACCCGAGAGATGGAGAATATCAAATTTTAATTTGTTATCAAGAAATAATGAGTTAGCAAGCTTACCACAGAAGTTATTTGTGAATGTTCAATAATAGATCTTAGATCTTGGGTGAACAATCAACGGGAGCGCTTTATTATTCAAGTAGTTTCCTCCATATTCCTCCATGTGGCGTTATTTTGACGTCGGTGTTTTATGCTGAATTTTTCCCGTTTGTGACGGCTAAATACTATTATCTTTATTTCTATTTTATCAAAGCGTCATTCAGTGAGTCTTTTGGAGAATTTTGAGAACATGAGTTCTTGTATTTCTGGGATGAAGGCTTGAAAAAGTTCACAATTAGCAACTTATCCCACACAAAACAATAAACCTAAATTCTCTTTCAAATTTAATCTGAAGTTAAGTTAAAATTTCTTAACAACATTGGGCAATGAACAACTTGAATCGGTAAAAAATGGTTGCTAGGTGTCTATGACAGAAGGATCGATAGACGGAGCTGTACGCTGGCACCAATGGAATCGTTAATAATAAACGAAAACGGTTACCTAATAGGATATATACGGGACTCAACACTGGCCAGCATACTGTTTATATTTCTGAAGGAGAACCTTTACTTAATACTAACAATTGTAAAGAATATGGCCTAATATGCTTTTATTGTACTATCTAGTACATGGCATACGTTCATTGATAGTGTTTGTTATTTTCTCGGACTACACTATCGATTCTGCAAAATCGAAAATTAAGTCTGAAAATCAAGGCTCTAGATTAGTATGAAATTAATGAAGAATTCTGAATTGAATAAAATGTAGTCAATTACTTCCTGAAGTAGCGATAAGTATATATATAACAGTGATATAGTATAAATAGGTACCTTTTCGTACTTCGTTTTTTCTAGACCCTAAAATGCTTATATCTCAAGGATAAAATAAATGAAAAACTTATACCCCAGGCGTTAATACGATATATATAAATATATATGTTTTGTGATATATTTGAACAAAAAACCCATGGATCCAATTTATACGCAAGATATTTTTTATTACCTCATACAGACAGAACACAATATATAGAGAAGCCACTTGGGTCCTGGAATTTTCTTTCTATTATTCTATTTTCAATCACCAATCAATCAATCTTGAAATATTGTGATATTATGATGCCTTCCATCCACTGAACCAGTATAGAAGGAATAGTTTGTATTTCTTTTTCAATCATAGTCAAAAAAATATATTAGGTATACATTGTGTACAAAAAGTAAAATAAGTTGTTTATATTTCGATTTCTGATACATGAAAAGCTTCAAACTAATATTTAATGAAATAAATCAAGTTATCAAAATAGATGATAGAAAAAATATATACCGATAGGAGCATTACTCCAAAGTAATTAAATTATCTATTGTTTGAATAGCACACCCTATACCGGGTGATTTATGTAGGACGTGCATTAGAAGATTTACAGCTTGAAAATGTATTAGAAACTTGAAATTTGGTTTACTGTCATATTCTATTATATCTCTTTTACCTGAAATATTTTTAGTCCTAAACCTATACAGTCTGGTGTAACGGATTCCGTATTTCTGATTTTCATTTAGGTTTTCCTGTACACTTTATTTTATGTAAGGGTCTTTATTCTGTAGTTTTTTTTTATAATCAGTAGCTCCGCAGATAAGGAGAGTGGCCAATATTCTTATATTTTCCTTAATATCTTCGAATTCGTTCATGTTAGGAAAATTAAAAAGAATGATAAGTATATGACATAATGTGAAGAAAATTTCTCTATTTATTTTATAATTTGCTCCACAATTTTATTCTCCACTACATGACAGTGTTGAGGTCACGTAACTCTGTGTCAGTACCAAATTTCCACTTTCTCCGTTTTGGAGAATCAGGGAAAGTAGGCTGTGACAGGCAGACTGACACACCAGAGTGATCTATCGTAATTCATTAAATTAAAGTTTGAACACTGTGAAGGTTATAGAGGTGCCCGAAGCAAACATATGGAACACAAGTGACAAGTTATACAATACTTTATTTAGATAAACATTACGTTAAATAATACATTCAAATGAATGCACTAAATAATTCTCTCTGAACGACTAAGTAATAGTAAGCGAAGATTATCAAGAGAAGCATTCTTGGAGCGCTCTATCGGTGAGTAGGACAGGCGCGCTCTATGAAAGACTAGGGGCTGATTTCATAATGAATCCCTAATGGGAGATTAGTTAACTCTCCAATTTGTTTAAGTCATATCTCGATAACGGAATAAAAATTTTGCATTTTTTAATAACTTCTACAACGTTAGTTACCATCTCTTTCATTTTTCTAAAGTAACTTTGAATTATATGTCCAACCAAAAAAATTATGAAATTTTTAATCTAGGATTAAAATTAATAAGAGATTAAATTTGATTATGAAATCGGCCCTAAGTATTTTTATAGTTGATAATGATTAGGTGCGCTCTATCGATGTGTTGAGATGGTGCCTACGGTGGGCACCACAAAGTTCTTATGTCAAAAAGTGTTTCTCTATATTACTGAAAACAAATTTTTGGATTATGTTTATGAAACAAAAAAAGCGGTGGCAGAAAATTCGAGCCCTAGTCAGCTGTACGGAAGGCAAGTACGTTACCATTACATCACCACAGCATTCATTACAATAAATTTCTAAGACGGATTAGTAAATGAGCTGCACGGGTTCGGGACCAAAATCGATCAATTTTACATGTAATTTCCCATAAGGAATTCTAAGGTCAAAAATAGCGAAATTGGCGCTATTTGACCTTGAACTACTTCCCGCGCTCTGGTAAGCCACGCCCCCTCGGCGGGAAATTTAAATTTGACAGCTGCGCAATCTGGCGGGGGAACAGGCAGCTGACGCCATCTTGGAAGCGGGGGAATTGACAGCCGGCATGGGATGCAAAGAATTTGTCATCAGACATCCAAGGAGCATAGTCATCCAGAAGTCGCAGGTAGCGTCAACATCGTCGAGCAGTTGGATTGAGGATGACGTCATGCTGGCAGGAATGAAATGTTCTCACGAATCTCGCTGAATAATCAACAACTCAAATATAACATGCTTCGGTAATATCACAGTTGTGATAAGAGCTAGACCGCACCCACCGCAAATTCTTGTCGAATATTACAACGACATGCTTCGGTGATAACAGTCAGCTGTTATGAAAAGAGGTTGAATGAATGCTAGAATAATTATTTCTACAAAATCAACATTATACTTTATTTATAAGGTACATAAGGATCATATATTTCTTATCATTTGTTTATCACACATGTAATAATGAATTTTATAATATCAGTAAACAAGATGTGTCGGAATTGATTTAAATTAATATGCATATTTCTCATAACTATGAAAAAGGTACAACTATCAAGAAAAATTAAGCAAGTATCTCAACAAATGAGTGAAAATGAGAGAAAATGGTACAAATATCAAGAAAAATGATGTCAGCAGGATTGGTAGAGTTAACATCAGTGCGCATGCGTGCATAATGCTATATAAAGGTTGGTATCACAAAACTTACTCATTCAGTCAGTGACTTCCGTACGAGTAAGATGTGTCTCTTCAATAATTTAGTAAAACAAATTGCAGTCATATTAGGACTTTTATCATCTCAATATGATGATAATGAGGCTCGCAAAGGATTAAATGAGTGTGCTAAGGCGCTAAAACGCATTAAAGATGCTAAGAGATATGCCAAGAGTGTGGGTGAGAAACAGCATCTAGAAGCATGTTCAAGAAATATCCGAACCTTGAGGAATCAGATTAAAGCTGAAGGAAAGAAGGGAACAGGGCTAATTTCTAGACCATATACTGCAAGAGATAGAGTTTGCTGGAACGAAAGTGAGTCGGCATTTGATGGACGCATTCGCACAGGAATCATCTCTAACCTCCAACATAAAGACCCCCTCACATTCCTTCATGACTGTTTTAAACTATTTAGACCTCGTATAATCAATGCTCTGAGGAAAGATGAAGCCATCAAGGTCAACGTAGTATTCGGAGGCGAGTTTGAAATAGTGAAAGGTGATCGAGTGTTAACAGAATATAAATATTTCACTACCTCCAATTCACCCATCTATCGTGAGACAGATATCGAGAAGTGGTTCATCTCAAAAGTCATCACCCCCCTCCTCAAAGATTTAGAAGAATTTCAAGAGAGAGATAGTGGATGGGCACTGAAGCGAGTTATGAATTTAGGAGTGAACATTAACAAATTTACACCTCAGCTGGGCTCATCATATATTGAGCTACCACTACAGATTAAGAAGAAGGAAGCCTGCGTTAACGTTAAAAACGATGATCAAGCCTGCTTTGCAAGGGCAGTTACTTCAGCGCTATATCCTGCTGAGAATCATTCTGATCGCACATCTTCTTACCCCCACTACTCATCTGTACTAAAATTAAAAGGAATTCAGTTTCCAATGACCATCAAACAGATTCCATTATTTGAGAAGCAGAACAACATATCCGTCAACGTTTACATTCTCCAAAAGGAAAAAAATACATTTACCACACTACCAACATACCTCACCAAAGAAAAGCGCGAGAAACATGTGAATCTGCTACTTATTCAGGACAGATATGATGATACTGAGAGCCCCGTCAAATATCATTATGTATGGATCAAAAATCTCTCCAGGCTTCTATCCAACCAACTTAGTAAAGAAAAGCGTCAAAAGTTCTTTTGCGAACGCTGCCTCCACTATTTTAGATCTCCAGAAAAATTGGATAAACATTTGGAAGACTGTCAAAATATTAATGAAACAGCCATAAAGATGCCCGAACCAGGAAGGAACATCCTTAAATTCAAAAATTTTAAAAATAAGGAAAAAGCTCCTTTTGTTGTATATGCTGATTTGGAGAGTGTCTTGGAAAAAACTGATGACCCAAAAAAACCACAACGTCACGTTCCAGCTGCGATTGGATATTATGTTAAGTGTTCCTACGACCACTCCCTTAGTTTTTTCCGATCTTACCGCGGACAGGACTGTATGCAGTGGTTTGCTAGTGAGATGGGCAGTTTAGCGGAAGATATGGCTACAGTCTTCTGGTGCTCATATAACATCCATATGACATATGAACAGGAAATAGAGTATCAAAAAGCTACTCACTGTCACATCTGCGTGAAATCATTTAGCCCTGAAGATAAGAAAGTGCGCGATCACAACCACTTGTTACCTGAAAACAATTATAGAGGAGCAGCGCACGAGGGATGCAACATCAATTACAAGGACAGCCATATGGTTCCAGTTGTCTTCCACAATCTATCAGGCTATGATGCTCATTTCATAGTTACAGACATTGCTACGAAGATTGGGGGAAAAGTGGACTTACTTCCCATAACAAAGGAGAAGTATATCTCATTTACCAAACATATAGATGATTACCCTATTCAGTTCCGTTTCATAGACAGTTTCCGATTTATGGCATCCTCCCTTGATAAGTTGGCATCATATTTACCGGAATTTCCAAATCTGAAGACACAGTTTCCTGAAGTAGATGAAATGCATTTTTCACTTTTAACGAAGAAAGGAGTAATGCCATATGATTACATCGACTCCTTCGACCGTTTTTCTGAAACGAATCTACCACCCATAGATGATTTTTATAATATGCTGAATAATAAACCATGTCCTCGCCGACACTACCGATGAGCCCAAGACGTTTGGAGCAGCTTCTCATGTGAAAATTTGGGAGAATACGTTGATTTATATATGAAGACTGATATTCTACTCTTGGCTGATGTATTTGAGATGTTCCGCACAAGCTGTCTGAACACGTATAATTTAGATCCAGCTCACTATTTTACATTACCAGGCTTCACTTGGGATGCCATGCTGAAGCATACAGGAATCGAGCTGGAGCTGTTAACCGATGCTGATATGTTTCTGTTTATTGAACGAGGCATTCGAGGAGGTTTGAGCCAAGTATGTAGTAAAAGACAGGCTAAAGCTAACAACATGTATATCAATAATTATGACCCATCGAAGCCAAAAACATTTTTGATGTACTTTGACATAAACAACCAATATGGATGGGCAATGTCACAATATCTACCATATGGAGGTTTTGAATGGGCTGATACTAACATTTATGTCGCATCAATACCTGATGATGCAGATGAAGGATATTTTTTGGAAGTAGACCTAGACTATCCTAAACATCTTCATGATAAACATAAAGACATACCCTTCTGCCCACAACATATTAATCCTAGGACGCTGAAGCCTTCTAGGAATGTTAACGAGCCAACAAAATTAATGGCTACATTGTATGATAAACATAAGTATGTTATACATTATGTAGCACTCAAGCAGGCATTGGAACACGGGCTTGTGCTTAAAAAGATTCATCGAGCATTAAAATTCAAGCAGAGTCCTTGGCTTAAAAGTTACATTGATCTCAACACCGAACTTAGGAAGAAGGCGAAGAATGAGTTTGAGAAGAATCTTTTCAAGCTGATGAATAACGCCGTTTTTGGTATGTTCGATTCTATACAATATTTTATTTGTAATCGCTTTACACTTCACAAATCTATATATTCATACATTTTTTTATTGTTACAGGAAAAACGATGGAGAACGTTAGGAAGCGTGTGAACATCAAGCTTCTTACTGAGTGGACTGGAAGATATGGTGCTGAGTCATACATCTCTAAACCTGAGTTCAAGACTGCTACAGTTTTTAATGAGAACCTAGTTGCAGTGGAATTAAAGAAACTGCAGGTATGGTTAAATAAACCAATTTATGTTGGACAATCCATCCTTGATCTAGCTAAAACTACCATCTACGATTTTCATTATGGTTACATGCGACAACGTTATGGTGATGAATGCTCTGTACTCTACACAGACACTGATTCCCTGATATATGAACTCCATCAGGATCCATATATATTAATGAGGGAAGATTGTCATAGATATTTTGATACTAGCGAATATCCTCAAGATAATCACTATGGAATACCTTTAGTAAATAAGAAGGTACTTGGAATGATGAAAGATGAGAATAATGGCGTTCCAATGATAGCTTATGTAGGGCTCAGATCCAAATTATATACTACAAAAGTGCATACGACCGATAATGATTTAGAAAAGATGATAAAACATCTGATGGAAGATGAGTATGAAGAGGATGAAATTGCTGAGAATATAAGAAATTTTGGAGTGACCAAGAAGGCCAAAGGGGTAAAATCTTCAATCGTCAAGACCGAGATAACTTTCGAAGACTATATTGAATGCTTAGAAGGGTTTCAAAAGAAGACGGTTACTCAAAACCTTATCAGATCTGACAAGCACGAGGTCCATTCAATAACACAAGAAAAAATAGCTCTCAGTCCTGATGATGATAAGCGTTTCCTTGTTTATGGAACAGATGACACACTTCCATGGGGACATTATCAAATATGTGAAGCTATGGATATAAACTAATTATGTTTTTTACATCTTTTATATTTTTGACAATAAATATAAAATAAAAATCTTGTTTCTTATTTCTTTAACTCCCTTCAAAATTCTCTATATAAATCCCAAAAACGACAAATTCTCTTCATTCATAATCGAGACGTCTAACACTAAACATGCCTATAAAGTGGGATTGCAGAAGAGACTGCAGTTCAGATTACACACCTGATCTCAAAGATAAATGTGAAATATGTGAGAAAGCTGCATTTACAGTAGTATCTAAATACAAACGCGATAGACACGGTATAGGCTACTATAGCTTCACATCCTACTGCTACGATTGCTATGAATTGCATTCTGGTATACAGGAAGCAGCAAGATTTAGGCATATGCAAAACCAGGTGTTAGGATTACCAGAAATTGATGAAACCGACACATTATCCGCTATATTAATGAAGCATTTTATACTACAACTTCCAACTATCGAGGATTTTCGACAGATTACTACCAACGATTTGGTTGTAACATTACGAATGACGCTATACAGTAATAATATTAGGTATGGAACCAGTCTAACACCTGAAATATTAAGCAGCGATGTAGACCTTATAGATTGGTTTGAGTCCATTATACTCATGAGATGTATTGATGAGTTGCAGCGGTATAAAAATGCTATTTTATCATCATTATATATAGAATGTAATGTTTAAATACTTCAAATAAAAATTATATTTATTCAACAATTGTTTTATTCAAATTGAAAATAGCTTGTAGATAATTTAAGTTTAACCAGAGGTGTTTTGTTAGTTCTTTGATAGCCATCAGGCAACAATTTCCTCAAATCAAAGACACTATACGCACTCCAAGGGTAACAACCCGGTTTGTAAGCGAGTCTAACAGACACCCTAAGTATTGAATACTTCTCTCACAGGGTGGTACCTGGCGTGCCTTTGTGCAGGAAAAAGTCGACAACCTCGGTAATTTAGTAATATTGTTGCATTAAGAAATGTTTTCGAATACCAGAAGATCAAGTTGACGGTCGAGCCTGTGTGATTACCAATCGAGAGATAAATATAAGATGATATGATGTCTAATGGCTTTTATTTTGTGTCTACGTAATTGAGAAGAAACACTACTGTGAAGATGGCTAAATTGAAGGCATCGGTTTTTATACAATATAATTGGAAACATGTTGTACGTAGATATACACCACCATACAAATATCAAGAAAAATGAAGCAAGTATCTCAACAAATGACTGAAAATGAGAGAAAAATGGTGCAAATATCCAGAAAACTGAGACAAGTAACTACAAAATAGCTATGTGAGATGTGAAAAATGACAGAAAGAAATGTAAAATACATGAAATGAGTGAGAAAAATGGTACAAATATCAAGAAAAATGATCCAAGTAACTACAAAATACAGCACAATAATTATTTCTACAAAATCAACATTATACTTTATTTATATGTTACATAAGATTCATATATTTCTTATCATTTGTTAATCACACATGTGATAATGAATTAATTTTATATCAGTGTACAAGATGTGTCGGCATTGATTTAAATTAATATGTATATTTCTCATAACTGCGAAAAAGGTACAAATATCAAGAAAAATGAGCCATTATAGAAAACATGCCGAGGTTGCACATAAGAATCAACAATTGTGTGATGAAGATCAAGCCTTTTGAACCTTCCTTGTTAATATTGGGCCGATTGAAACGTGTTAAAATTTATACAGCACAATAATTATTTCTACAAAATCAACATTATACTTTATTTATATGGTACATAAGGTTCATATATTTCATATCATTTGTTTATCACACATGTAATAATGATTTAATTTTATATCACTATACAAGATGTGTCAGCATAATATGTATATTTCTCATAACTATGAAAAAGGTATAAATATCAAGAAAAAATGAAGCAAGTATCAATGTGTGAAAATGTGAGAAAATGGTACAAATACCAAGAAAAATGAACCATTATAGAAAAAATGTTGGGGTTGCACATAAGAATCGACAATTGTGTGACGAACATTTCATTCCTAACAGCATGACGTCATCCTCAATCCAACTACTCCAAATATTACAACGACATGCTTCGGTGATAACAGTCAGCTGTTGTGATAAGAGGTTGAATGAATGCTAGACCGCATCCAGCACGATAATTATTTCTACAAAATCAACATTATACTTTATTTATATGATATATAAGGTTCATATATTTCTTATCATTTGTTTATCATACTTGTAATAATGAATTAATTTTATATCACTATACAAGATGTGTCGGCATAATATGTATATTTCTCATAACTATGAAAAAGGTATAAATATCAAGGAAAATGAAGCAAGTATCAATGAGGGAAAATGAGAGAAAATTGCACAAATATCAAGAAAAATGATCCAAGTGACTACAAAATAGCTATGTGAGATGTGAAAAATTATACAGCACAATAATTATTTCTACAAAATCAACATTATACTTAATTTATATGGTACATAAGGTTCATATCACATGTAATAATGAATTAATTTTATATCAGTATACAAGATGTGTCGGCATAATATGTAAATTTCTCATAACTTTGAAAAAGGTACAAATATCAAGAAAAATGAGCTATTATAGAAAAAATGTCGAGGCTGTATACAAGAATCAACAATTGTGTGACGAACATTTTCATTCCTGCCAGCATGACGTCATCCTCAAACTAGCTAGTCTACGCTACTCATCGCTTCTTCGAAAAAGGGGTAATGCTATATCATCAGGCTGTAAATTCATTTTCCTTTTTCATATGGTTTATCAGTTGACTTGCCAGATTTCTCCTTGGGTATTCTGGAAACATGTAAATATAGTTAAGACACTTTGGATTCTTATGAGTTTGAAGAGGATCAAAATCTACATGTTTTGATACTACATTCCCACTATTTTTCAGTATAAAAGGGATTAACAGTCTGTGCTTTCCAATTATGGTCGTGACTGTCTTTACATAAGTGAGTGATAGTAAATTTTTCCCTCAGGTGAGTAATACTCCTAATATTATTCGAATTAATTCATATTCCCGTTTTTAGAAATTAATGGCTGGGTCATATTAAAAGAATTTTTTGTTGATGAATAATCTCATAAAGAGTATCAGATAGATGTTCCTATGAATATTTTTATACAAATCGGTAATAATATCCTTGGTGATCGAAAACTTGAGATAATAGAAAATAGTATATAGTATTTGAAAATCCATATTCTCATCATATTTTCTCTAATAAATAACTCCAGCTCGACGAAGATGATCCATCAAATATTGTATTCTTTCTGACGAATATTCAGTAAATTTTTTTCTATATAATAGACGCAGCTCATCAATTACACCATTAATATCAAGTGTAGCACAATCTTCATCAAGCTGCTTTGTAGCATCATCTCTTTCGGCATCCTGTAATCTTTTATATCTGAGCCTAGACTTTCTATTATTCGAAGCATTGTGATCAGCTTTTTCAACATGTCTCATGAAGAAGTGGATTTTCAATGTATCACCGCGTGAATTTCTTTCCACACTCAGTACAGGCGAAGCCAATTTTCTTATGTTTATTTAGATGTCTGCTCAAATTATTAGGCAGAGTGTAATTTTTTCTACAGATTTGACAAGTATACATCTTGTTTCTTGGGACGAGTAAAGTGGAACTGAGTAGTATCCGTTTTTGTATCCGCTTTGTATCCGTTTTGTATGTTCAGTTATCTCAGGCTACCTTCGGAAATCTTCAACCACCTTCAGAAATCTTCAGCTATCTTCGGCTATTTTCGTCTATCTTCAGCTATTTTCGGCTATACAAAATCTTCATATCAACATTCTAAATATTCCAAGACTCTTAAAGCCGAAGATAGCCGAAAATAGCTGAAGATAGACGAAAATAGCCGAAGATAGCTGAAGATTTCTGAAGGTGGTTGAAGATTTCCGAAGGTAGCCTGAGATAACTGAACATACAAAACGGATACAAAGCGGATACAAAAACGGATACTACTCAGTTCCACTTTACTCGTCCCAAGAAACAAGATGTATACTTGTCAAATCTGTAGAAAAAATTACACTCTGCCTAATAATTTGAGCAGACATCTAAATAAACATAAGAAAATTGGCTTCGCCTGTACTGAGTGTGGAAAGAAATTCACGCGGTGATACATTGAAAATCCACTTCTTCATGAGACATGTTGAAAAAGCTGATCACAATGCTTCGAATAATAGAAAGTCTAGGCTCAGATATAAAAGATTACAGGATGCCGAAAGAGATGATGCTACAAAGCAGCTTGATGAAGATTGTGCTACACTTGATATTAATGGTGTAATTGATGAGCTGCGTCTATTATATAGAAAAAAATTTACTGAATATTCGTCAGAAAGAATACAATATTTGATGGATCATCTTCGTCGAGCTGGAGTTATTTATTAGAGAAAATATGATGAGAATATGGATTTTCAAATACTATATACTATTTTCTATTATCTCAAGTTTTCGATCACCAAGGATATTATTACCGATTTGTATAAAAATATTCATAGGAACATCTATCTGATACTCTTTATGAGATTATTCATCAACAAAAAATTCTTTTAATATGACCCAGCCATTAATTTCTAAAAACGGGAATATGAATTAATTCGAATAATATTAGGAGTATTACTCACCTGAGGGAAAAATTTACTATCACTCACTTATGTAAAGACAGTCACGACCATAATTGGAAAGCACAGACTGTTAATCCCTTTTATACTGAAAAATAGTGGGAATGTAGTATCAAAACATGTAGATTTTGATCCTCTTCAAACTCATAAGAATCCAAAGTGTCTTAACTATATTTACATGTTTCCAGAATACCCAAGGAGAAATCTGGCAAGTCAACTGATAAACCATATGAAAAAGGAAAATGAATTTACAGCCTGATGATATAGCATTACCCCTTTTTCGAAGAAGCGATGAGTAGCGTAGACTAGCTAGTTTGAGGATGACGTCATGCTGGCAGGAATGAAAATGTTCGTCACACAATTGTTGATTCTTGTATACAGCCTCGACATTTTTTCTATAATAGCTCATTTTTCTTGATATTTGTACCTTTTTCAAAGTTATGAGAAATTTACATATTATGCCGACACATCTTGTATACTGATATAAAATTAATTCATTATTACATGTGATATGAACCTTATGTACCATATAAATTAAGTATAATGTTGATTTTGTAGAAATAATTATTGTGCTGTATAATTTTTCACATCTCACATAGCTATTTTGTAGTCACTTGGATCATTTTTCTTGATATTTGTGCAATTTTCTCTCATTTTCCCTCATTGATACTTGCTTCATTTTCCTTGATATTTATACCTTTTTCATAGTTATGAGAAATATACATATTATGCCGACACATCTTGTATAGTGATATAAAATTAATTCATTATTACAAGTATGATAAACAAATGATAAGAAATATATGAACCTTATATATCATATAAATAAAGTATAATGTTGATTTTGTAGAAATAATTATCGTGCTGGATGCGGTCTAGCATTCATTCAACCTCTTATCACAACAGCTGACTGTTATCACCGAAGCATGTCGTTGTAATATTTGGAGTAGTTGGA
Organism: Crioceris asparagi; assembly: GCA_958507055.1. NCBI lineage: Eukaryota > Metazoa > Arthropoda > Insecta > Coleoptera > Chrysomelidae > Crioceris > Crioceris asparagi. The sequence continues at coordinate 35,257,928 of OY293828.1, forward strand.
TTGAGGATGACGTCATGCTGTTAGGAATGAAATGTTCGTCACACAATTGTCGATTCTTATGTGCAACCCCAACATTTTTTCTATAATGGTTCATTTTTCTTGGTATTTGTACCATTTTCTCACATTTTCACACATTGATACTTGCTTCATTTTTTCTTGATATTTATACCTTTTTCATAGTTATGAGAAATATACATATTATGCTGACACATCTTGTATAGTGATATAAAATTAAATCATTATTACATGTGTGATAAACAAATGATATGAAATATATGAACCTTATGTACCATATAAATAAAGTATAATGTTGATTTTGTAGAAATAATTATTGTGCTGTATAAATTTTAACACGTTTCAATCGGCCCAATATTAACAAGGAAGGTTCAAAAGGCTTGATCTTCATCACACAATTGTTGATTCTTATGTGCAACCTCGGCATGTTTTCTATAATGGCTCATTTTTCTTGATATTTGTACCTTTTTCGCAGTTATGAGAAATATACATATTAATTTAAATCAATGCCGACACATCTTGTACACTGATATAAAATTAATTCATTATCACATGTGTGATTAACAAATGATAAGAAATATATGAATCTTATGTAACATATAAATAAAGTATAATGTTGATTTTGTAGAAATAATTATTGTGCTGTATTTTGTAGTTACTTGGATCATTTTTCTTGATATTTGTACCATTTTTCTCACTCATTTCATGTATTTTACATTTCTTTCTGTCATTTTTCACATCTCACATAGCTATTTTGTAGTTACTTGTCTCAGTTTTCTGGATATTTGCACCATTTTTCTCTCATTTTCAGTCATTTGTTGAGATACTTGCTTCATTTTTCTTGATATTTGTATGGTGGTGTATATCTACGTACAACATGTTTCCAATTATATTGTATAAAAACCGATGCCTTCAATTTAGCCATCTTCACAGTAGTGTTTCTTCTCAATTACGTAGACACAAAATAAAAGCCATTAGACATCATATCATCTTATATTTATCTCTCGATTGGTAATCACACAGGCTCGACCGTCAACTTGATCTTCTGGTATTCGAAAACATTTCTTAATGCAACAATATTACTAAATTACCGAGGTTGTCGACTTTTTCCTGCACAAAGGCACGCCAGGTACCACCCTGTGAGAGAAGTATTCAATACTTAGGGTGTCTGTTAGACTCGCTTACAAACCGGGTTGTTACCCTTGGAGTGCGTATAGTGTCTTTGATTTGAGGAAATTGTTGCCTGATGGCTATCAAAGAACTAACAAAACACCTCTGGTTAAACTTAAATTATCTACAAGCTATTTTCAATTTGAATAAAACAATTGTTGAATAAATATAATTTTTATTTGAAGTATTTAAACATTACATTCTATATATAATGATGATAAAATAGCATTTTTATACCGCTGCAACTCATCAATACATCTCATGAGTATAATGGACTCAAACCAATCTATAAGGTCTACATCGCTGCTTAATATTTCAGGTGTTAGACTGGTTCCATACCTAATATTATTACTGTATAGCGTCATTCGTAATGTTACAACCAAATCGTTGGTAGTAATCTGTCGAAAATCCTCGATAGTTGGAAGTTGTAGTATAAAATGCTTCATTAATATAGCGGATAATGTGTCGGTTTCATCAATTTCTGGTAATCCTAACACCTGGTTTTGCATATGCCTAAATCTTGCTGCTTCCTGTATACCAGAATGCAATTCATAGCAATCGTAGCAGTAGGATGTGAAGCTATAGTAGCCTATACCGTGTCTATCGCGTTTGTATTTAGATACTACTGTAAATGCAGCTTTCTCACATATTTCACATTTATCTTTGAGATCAGGTGTGTAATCTGAACTGCAGTCTCTTCTGCAATCCCACTTTATAGGCATGTTTAGTGTTAGACGTCTCGATTATGAATGAAGAGAATTTGTCGTTTTTGGGATTTATATAGAGAATTTTGAAGGGAGTTAAAGAAATAAGAAACAAGATTTTTATTTTATATTTATTGTCAAAAATATAAAAGATGTAAAAAACATAATTAGTTTATATCCATAGCTTCACATATTTGATAATGTCCCCATGGAAGTGTGTCATCTGTTCCATAAACAAGGAAACGCTTATCATCATCAGGACTGAGAGCTATTTTTTCTTGTGTTATTGAATGGACCTCGTGCTTGTCAGATCTGATAAGGTTTTGAGTAACCGTCTTCTTTTGAAACCCTTCTAAGCATTCAATATAGTCTTCGAAAGTTATCTCGGTCTTGACGATTGAAGATTTTACCCCTTTGGCCTTCTTGGTCACTCCAAAATTTCTTATATTCTCAGCAATTTCATCCTCTTCATACTCATCTTCCATCAGATGTTTTATCATCTTTTCTAAATCATTATCGGTCGTATGCACTTTTGTAGTATATAATTTGGATCTGAGCCCTACATAAGCTATCATTGGAACGCCATTATTCTCATCTTTCATCATTCCAAGTACCTTCTTATTTACTAAAGGTATTCCATAGTGATTATCTTGAGGATATTCGCTAGTATCAAAATATCTATGACAATCTTCCCTCATTAATATATATGGATCCTGATGGAGTTCATATATCAGGGAATCAGTGTCTGTGTAGAGTACAGAGCATTCATCACCATAACGTTGTCGCATGTAACCATAATGAAAATCGTAGATGGTAGTTTTAGCTAGATCAAGGATGGATTGTCCAACATAAATTGGTTTATTTAACCATACCTGCAGTTTCTTTAATTCCACTGCAACTAGGTTCTCATTAAAAACTGTAGCAGTCTTGAACTCAGGTTTAGAGATGTATGACTCAGCACCATATCTTCCAGTCCACTCAGTAAGAAGCTTGATGTTCACACGCTTCCTAACGTTCTCCATCGTTTTTCCTGTAACAATAAAAAAATGTATGAATATATAGATTTGTGAAGTGTAAAGCGATTACAAATAAAATATTGTATAGAATCGAACATACCAAAAACGGCGTTATTCATCAGCTTGAAAAGATTCTTCTCAAACTCATTCTTCGCCTTCTTCCTAAGTTCGGTGTTGAGATCAATGTAACTTTTAAGCCAAGGACTCTGCTTGAATTTTAATGCTCGATGAATCTTTTTAAGCACAAGCCCGTGTTCCAATGCCTGCTTGAGTGCTACATAATGTATAACATACTTATGTTTATCATACAATGTAGCCATTAATTTTGTTGGCTCGTTAACATTCCTAGAAGGCTTCAGCGTCCTAGGATTAATATGTTGTGGGCAGAAGGGTATGTCTTTATGTTTATCATGAAGATGTTTAGGATAGTCTAGGTCTACTTCCAAAAAATATCCTTCATCTGCATCATCAGGTATTGATGCGACATCAATGTTAGTATCAGCCCATTCAAAACCTCCATATGGTAGATATTGTGACATTGCCCATCCATATTGGTTGTTTATGTCAAAGTACATCAAAAATGTTTTTGGCTTCGATGGGTCATAATTATTGATATACATGTTGTTAGCTTTAGCCTGTCTTTTACTACATACTTGGCTCAAACCTCCTCGAATGCCTCGTTCAATAAACAGAAACATATCAGCATCGGTTAACAGCTCCAGCTCGATTCCTGTATGCTTCAGCATGGCATCCCAAGTGAAGCCTGGTAATGTAAAATAGTGAGCTGGATCTAAATTATACGTGTTCAGACAGCTTGTGCGGAACATCTCAAATACATCAGCCAAGAGTAGAATATCAGTCTTCATATATAAATCAACGTATTCTCCCAAATTTTCACATGAGAAGCTGCTCCAAACGTCTTGGGCTCGTCGGTAGTGTCGGCGAGGACATGGTTTATTATTCAGCATATTATAAAAATCATCTATGGGTGGTAGATTCGTTTCAGAAAAACGGTCGAAGGAGTCGATGTAATCATATGGCATTACTCCTTTCTTCGTTAAAAGTGAAAAATGCATTTCATCTACTTCAGGAAACTGTGTCTTCAGATTTGGAAATTCCGGTAAATATGATGCCAACTTATCAAGGGAGGATGCCATAAATCGGAAACTGTCTATGAAACGGAACTGAATAGGGTAATCATCTATATGTTTGGTAAATGAGATATACTTCTCCTTTGTTATGGGAAGTAAGTCCACTTTTCCCCCAATCTTCGTAGCAATGTCTGTAACTATGAAATGAGCATCATAGCCTGATAGATTGTGGAAGACAACTGGAACCATATGGCTGTCCTTGTAATTGATGTTGCATCCCTCGTGCGCTGCTCCTCTATAATTGTTTTCAGGTAACAAGTGGTTGTGATCGCGCACTTTCTTATCTTCAGGGCTAAATGATTTCACGCAGATGTGACAGTGAGTAGCTTTTTGATACTCTATTTCCTGTTCATATGTCATATGGATGTTATATGAGCACCAGAAGACTGTAGCCATATCTTCCGCTAAACTGCCCATCTCACTAGCAAACCACTGCATACAGTCCTGTCCGCGGTAAGATCGGAAAAAACTAAGGGAGTGGTCGTAGGAACACTTAACATAATATCCAATCGCAGCTGGAACGTGACGTTGTGGTTTTTTTGGGTCATCAGTTTTTTCCAAGACACTCTCCAAATCAGCATATACAACAAAAGGAGCTTTTTCCTTATTTTTAAAATTTTTGAATTTAAGGATGTTCCTTCCTGGTTCGGGCATCTTTATGGCTGTTTCATTAATATTTTGACAGTCTTCCAAATGTTTATCCAATTTTTCTGGAGATCTAAAATAGTGGAGGCAGCGTTCGCAAAAGAACTTTTGACGCTTTTCTTTACTAAGTTGGTTGGATAGAAGCCTGGAGAGATTTTTGATCCATACATAATGATATTTGACGGGGCTCTCAGTATCATCATATCTGTCCTGAATAAGTAGCAGATTCACATGTTTCTCGCGCTTTTCTTTGGTGAGGTATGTTGGTAGTGTGGTAAATGTATTTTTTTCCTTTTGGAGAATGTAAACGTTGACGGATATGTTGTTCTGCTTCTCAAATAATGGAATCTGTTTGATGGTCATTGGAAACTGAATACCTTTTAATTTTAGTACAGATGAGTAGTGGGGGTAAGAAGATGTGCGATCAGAATGATTCTCAGCAGGATATAGCGCTGAAGTAACTGCCCTTGCAAAGCAGGCTTGATCATCGTTTTTAACGTTAACGCAGGCTTCCTTCTTCTTAATCTGTAGTGGTAGCTCAATATATGATGAGCCCAGCTGAGGTGTAAATTTGTTAATGTTCACTCCTAAATTCATAACTCGCTTCAGTGCCCATCCACTATCTCTCTCTTGAAATTCTTCTAAATCTTTGAGGAGGGGGGTGATGACTTTTGAGATGAACCACTTCTCGATATCTGTCTCACGATAGATGGGTGAATTGGAGGTAGTGAAATATTTATATTCTGTTAACACTCGATCACCTTTCACTATTTCAAACTCGCCTCCGAATACTACGTTGACCTTGATGGCTTCATCTTTCCTCAGAGCATTGATTATACGAGGTCTAAATAGTTTAAAACAGTCATGAAGGAATGTGAGGGGGTCTTTATGTTGGAGGTTAGAGATGATTCCTGTGCGAATGCGTCCATCAAATGCCGACTCACTTTCGTTCCAGCAAACTCTATCTCTTGCAGTATATGGTCTAGAAATTAGCCCTGTTCCCTTCTTTCCTTCAGCTTTAATCTGATTCCTCAAGGTTCGGATATTTCTTGAACATGCTTCTAGATGCTGTTTCTCACCCACACTCTTGGCATATCTCTTAGCATCTTTAATGCGTTTTAGCGCCTTAGCACACTCATTTAATCCTTTGCGAGCCTCATTATCATCATATTGAGATGATAAAAGTCCTAATATGACTGCAATTTGTTTTACTAAATTATTGAAGAGACACATCTTACTCGTACGGAAGTCACTGACTGAATGAGTAAGTTTTGTGATACCAACCTTTATATAGCATTATGCACGCATGCGCACTGATGTTAACTCTACCAATCCTGCTGACATCATTTTTCTTGATATTTGTACCATTTTCTCTCATTTTCACTCATTTGTTGAGATACTTGCTTAATTTTTCTTGATAGTTGTACCTTTTTCATAGTTATGAGAAATATGCATATTAATTTAAATCAATTCCGACACATCTTGTTTACTGATATTATAAAATTCATTATTACATGTGTGATAAACAAATGATAAGAAATATATGATCCTTATGTACCTTATAAATAAAGTATAATGTTGATTTTGTAGAAATAATTATTCTAGCATTCATTCAACCTCTTTTCATAACAGCTGACTGTTATCACCGAAGCATGTCGTTGTAATATTCGACAAGAATTTGCGGTGGGTGCGGTCTAGCTCTTATCACAACTGTGATATTACCGAAGCATGTTATATTTGAGTTGTTGATTATTCAGCGAGATTCGTGAGAACATTTCATTCCTGCCAGCATGACGTCATCCTCAATCCAACTGCTCGACGATGTTGACGCTACCTGCGACTTCTGGATGACTATGCTCCTTGGATGTCTGATGACAAATTCTTTGCATCCCATGCCGGCTGTCAATTCCCCCGCTTCCAAGATGGCGTCAGCTGCCTGTTCCCCCGCCAGATTGCGCAGCTGTCAAATTTAAATTTCCCGCCGAGGGGGCGTGGCTTACCAGAGCGCGGGAAGTAGTTCAAGGTCAAATAGCGCCAATTTCGCTATTTTTGACCTTAGAATTCCTTATGGGAAATTACATGTAAAATTGATCGATTTTGGTCCCGAACCCGTGCAGCTCATTTACTCGCATTAATTAATTTTAGCTTGGCGCACTCCTACGCAATATGACCTTTAATAATGCCAAATCACACAGTCGTCTGTGGCCGCATTATTATTAAAATGGATCCAAATGATAATTCTCTTCATGTATTTATATAAGGTGATTCAAGTCTTACTAGAATAACTTCAGGGATCGATGGAACTGAACAAAATAATGAAAGTATTGTAAACCATACTCCAAAAACGAGTTCTTATTTTATTACTCGTAAGCCAGGGGATTTAATCACGCAAGTGTTTGCTTAAATGCGTAATTTTAGATTAATTCCTATACAGGGTATTGTTTTTCTAGGGGTCCACTGCACGCAACTTTGTAAGACTTTTTTGTTGCATGCCACTGGATAAATTATTATTTTTTCTGAAATGTCTTTTTACTAACTTTCTTTGGTCTTAAACTTTTTTGATACGTCGCTTAGTTTTTTAGATATTCAAAATTCCGGACATTGATCAGCTACGTTGGGCAATATTATGTTACGTAACTAGCAGCATGCCTTGAAAAACAAAACACATCCTAGCGCCAAACACCATTACCATATCGGATCGTGAGTTTCATCTAATCCTCAAAAGATGAAACTACCAAGCACAATATATACGCTAATAAATTAAGTTTAGCAGAAACTTAATATTACATACAGCACTCATTGACTCTTGGGCGGTACAAAGTTCGCCGAGTCGGCTTCTCTAAAATATTAGACATATGATAAATAGATAAATACGTACATACGTATTTCCATTTTTTATTCCTTTCCATTGTTAATTCTGTATCCAATCAAAGTCGTTTTTGACATTTCTTTCTGCTTTTACTTGTTCTAAAATATAGAGAACTCGTCACGTTTCTGTAGAAAAACCATAACTTCCAATATTTCGCTTTGCGGCTCGCAGCACGAATCTATCGACCGATGATGATACGATGCCCGTTTCGAGATAATATGATTTCTTTCAGGGAATTTGTGCTGGTGCTATTGAATCTTGACACATTTTTACCTCTGGCTGGTGTTGGAGTTGTCTCTCTCAGACATATAGTTTGATGAATATGACGTTTACGCCTGTGTAGCATGTCTATGTGTCAGAGAGGCATTTGTTTCTATTTTCATAAAGGGGTCCAATCACGAAATGCAATACCTCAGATAGAGTCGGCCATGTCAATACCAACGTTATCTAACTGAACTGATAGCATTAGGATCACGAGAACGGTAATAGATACGGAGTCGAATAAATGGTATAAAGTTGAATAGGTTGATGTTCTTTTATATCGCCTTTATAAAATTGTGAAAGCTTTTGTGGTTTTTGATATTTTTTTTTATTTCACTCTCCTACCGCCATTTAAGGAAGATAAACTATGTAAGGAAAGTATATCTTTATATATATTTTTAGTAAACTATATTTTCAGGCATTGGTCTGTATATCTGTCGTTCCGTGCTATGATTATTTTAGGAACAGATAGACCGATTTTGTTGCTGCCATTCTAATATTGTATGGTATCGATACCGTTCGCCTGTGACACAGAATAGGATACTGCTAGATATTAGTCAAAATACAGGCTCAAATAAACTGTTAAATCATATACTGTTTATTCATATTCTTGATTTGAACCATAGGTAGGTGAGTACCTACTTATACTTATCTTTGAATACTTAAGTCAGGCAGAGAACCACAAATTTATCAAACACGCACAAGGGCAAGCTCAAAGAACATAACTGACGTTTAAGATGTTAGTGTTAAAACAACAGATCTCTCTTTATCGTGTAGATAGAGCTTAAGGGCTTAGGGGGTTAATTGTTCAATGCCATGCCCATTAATCCTTGACAGGTAGCGAGATGTAATATAAACTATTTAAAAATTAATGGAGGAAAAAATAAAAGAATACCTTTTGAATAACTTTTTTTTCACTTATCATTCTAATTATTTTCTCCTTTTCTAATCAAAACGTATGGACAAAAAGATTTTATTTAAAAATTTATAAAAAAGTAACCGATAAGAAGTCTAACTTTGACGTAAATAATATCAATATCTGGTGAAATTTTGGTTGTTTTTCTTCGACACTCTGTTCAAGAAGTAAATTTGACATGTTTTCGTTTAGTATTTTATATGTTAGCATATATGTAGGTATTTTTTTTCTTTAATATGTAAGATATCTCTATCTCTAGCCCATTTCAGTTATTCCTTTTTTTATTCAAAAATCATCTCTTTCGAATAAATTTCAGTCTCAAAATGAAACAAGTTCTCTGTGCAAATAAATGTGTGTATTTAAATGATTTTCCAATTCAAAAAATTTACAGAATGGCTGCATGTATGTACCTACCTAGAGAGAACTATATGACTTTTATTAAAGATTGACTGTCTATTCACGTTTGATTAGCACGAAAAAAAAATAAAATGAGATATATAGAAGCCGTGAAAAAATGGCACAGGCAAATTTTTATTTGCCTATCAAACAGAATAGTTCAGATATATAGTTTTGAAAAATAATATTGACTTCCTGCTATTTGTGATGAAAACAGCTTTGATATCGTTAAAATTCACAGGGGACTTGCTATATGGTTGTTTTATTATCTGTCTCTCCCTCTCTCTCTTGTGTGCTTTTGGTTCAAATGCAGATATGGTATTCGAATGAATAGGGCAGGAAGTAGAAAAGAGCGGAAGCTGATTTTTTCCATTCTTTTTTTTATTGCCAAATGCTATCAACGCTCATGAAAGGATTACTCGATGTAGCCGAAATTTTAGGCTACGTAGGTAGATATTTTTTGGACAAAGCATGCTGACAAAATTTCGAATATTGGAATGTGTCTGCGAATGTCGAATTTCATTTATTAATACATAGTGCCAATAAGTCTACCAATTACTATCAAAACTAGATTTTAATAATTAAATGTAATATCTTTGGTTCAAAATGCGGGTCAGTTGAATCAATTAAGACTTTTAGCAAAACCAATGAGTTGAAATTATCATCAGAAACCTTCAGAAACAATTTATATCTATTTATATTTTATCATTATTTATAATTACATATTAGTGAGAATCAGAGGCATTGCCCAGTGTATCCAAAGTTCAATGTCATTTCAAGGTTTGTTGGTTGTTGAATAATTATGTAATTCGTACCAAAGAAGCCGCAAACCGAACTGACCCATCTCTTCAACATTTAAAAGGTAGAAGCTCCAAATTTAGGTATTTCAAGGATCTTCTCTATCATTGCATCTAAAATAGTTATAATATCAAAGTTTTTAATACTGCATAGACATTTTTAACTCAAATTAAGGCCCATACAAAAACAATTGCTCAGCACTCTCCTTAACATTCCTTAAATTAATTTTTCATGGCTTTCAAACAATATACCTACCTCTAAAATCGTAGAAACGCTTGAGAAATATAAAAAATGGATTATTTATAATTACTTTTATTACAGTTTGCTTGAAATTCAAGGTCTTAGATAGTAGTTAATTGCTTTTATTTTATGATATTGTATGTTTTCTGTTCATCCATTAGAATCTTATAGAATATTAACGCAAGTGTAAACATATTGCGTTCAAATAATCGTTGCCGAATTTATACATTCATAGCGCTACCCCAAGTGTAAATAAATATTGTAATCGTGAAAAACTTTCAGTACCTGGTTATGCTCAAGACTGTATTGTGGAAACTGCTTTAAGGATTTTGATGAAACTTGACTGAAGCATCCTTCTAGAAGCTCGTTTACTTCTAATCCATCCTCTTCTCTTGGAAAAAAGAAGGAAAAAAGTTATGCTCAAATAATTTTTTTTTATTTCTACTGGTTTATTCATGTTTTAGTAAACGGTTTGATTTGTGAATTCAAGTTCGTGAGATACAGCCTGCACACATATGAACCAACGGACAGACGGATTTAGTATTGTTGTACTGGAAATAGAAGTAGAATTGGAAATTTCAACTTTCATAAGATACGGCCCGCTGAGAGACGTACAGGCGGACTTAGTATGTACTGTAGCGGCAATAGAAATGCATATTGTTTGAAAATTTCACCTATTTACCTATTACAGTTCACATGATAGAGTCCGCTGACAGACGTACCGACGAACAGACAGCGGAGTGATAGGGTCCCGGTTTCACCAGTTTGGTATAGAACCCTGAAAATGATTGCTCGCACGGGAATATCAGACTTTTTTATATTCGGTCTGATTTGTTTGAGAGCTATAGGTAAATCGTGTGAGAGGGGCACAAGTGCTTTTGACTTTCCTACCGCTGCTCCAAACAGCTAGGCATATAAGAAATGTATTGTAATCTTATAGAATCAAGAGATGCTTAAAGAACATGCACAATCAAGGAAATATATTTCCAGCTCCAGCCATTCTCTTTCTGTCTATCTTAATGTGATAAGATTATCTCTTGAAAAATCGACGGATTCTGATGTTTTCTTTTCTGTTCTGTAGGGTACCAAGCCCACGCATCTGTACCTAAGAATGAATTAGTTGCTCACAATGGTCCCTGCCTTATAGACGAAAAACTTTGTTTTGTTGAATAATGTAACGCGAAAGCGGTTCTAAGGATTTTGATGAAACTTATCTAGAATATTCTCATCAAAGCCCCAAAACCATTGGCGTATTTTTTCCTTAAAATTCAAGACCCTGTGGCACGAGCGCCACTGATTCAAGTGCTTCAGAAAACAATTTTGTACATGTGAATGTGACTTTTTGACCAACGAACCCAAACGGAGGAGGTATACAATTCGACTGTATGTCTGCATGTTTTTTTAAGGATGTTCGCGACTTTTGCAAAGTATGCTGCGATTTTGATGATTTTTTTATTCTAGAGATGAGTATTGAGAACTGGTTTCATTGAAAAAAAAATAATAAGTATTACATTTTTCCAGAAAATTGAAAGTACGAAACGGCAGAATTAAATGAAATCTAATATCTGGATACGTTTAAATTGGAAATTTTAAAAAATAATCATAGGTTTCCGTGTTACAGTCTGAAATATGTGTTTCAGCTATGTGAAAGGGACAAATCTTTCCGAGAATCGAAAATTCGAGATTGGAAAATTAGAAAGGGGACCATATCCGGAAACGTTTAAATTGAACATTTTTTCAACACAGTTACAATTTTCGAGTTACAGCAATGGTAAGGTCTGAAATATGGAATATGTGTATTTCCGCTACGTGGAAGGGGCAATCTTTTTCGAAAACTGAAATTATGAGACGGCCAAATTAAAGAGATTATATTTAGTTAGCAACATTTAAATTGAATATTTTTTCAAAAGAAGGTTTTCGAGTTACTGCAGGAAAGTAGTTGGCTTTGATTTTTCCAATCGGAGACACGTAAATGACATACTATATTATTGTCAATTGCTGAGTCGTTGAAAATGAATGAGAAGCAAGATATGATAAAACTCATTTATAAGAATGATAGAAACAGGGTGAATACATTGGTGCATCTTAACATGTATCTCGAGAGACGACAACCTCAACCAAATTTGTCCAAATTAATGGACAGAATTCGCGATTTGTTTGGCTCGTTTGAAAGACCATGCTCAGCTAAGTTTCTATCTAATAGGTAATTTGAATAAAATTCGGTGTGTTTGTCGTCTCATGTATCCCGAATGTTAAGATACACTTTCAATGTATTCATACTGTTTCTATCATTCTTGTAATAAAGTTTTATCATATCTCATTTTTCTTCATTGGAGAACTCCATTTTCAAAGACTCAGCAATTGACAATAATACAGAATGTCATTTACGTGACACCGAGTGGAAAAATCAATTTACTTAATTTCTCGGATTTTCAGGACAACAAGGGAAACTTATATAAACTGATAAAAAAGACTATTCAAATTTGTGGAATGACATTATGGCTCCCATAAGAAAAAGTTCATGATAGTTACACCTAGACGAAATGTCAGGTTACAAAACTAAGAACACCATTGTAAAGAGTGAAAAAAAAATAGTAATGAAAATGTGCTATTTATTTAGAAATTCATTAAGAAATAAAGCCAGGAAGAAAATAAAATGATTTTCAGAAAATTTGTTTTTTTTTTCGGGTATCTCCGGAACTACTCAAAATTTTCAAACTTTCTATACAGCGTATTGTTGAGTACATAAATGCACAACTTTACCCCAATTTAACAATCTTCGTATTCCCTATAGCTTTCGAGATCCAATTCAATCCAATCGATTCCAATTTGAAACAGCGTGTATATTCTTATAGCTTTAATTCCATCAATAGCAAATGCAGCTATCGATGTTTTCATTCTCTTTTGACTTTTTTTACTTAGATTCGATGTATTTTCCTTATATTTATACCCTACGATAGCTCCTCAATTTATCCATTCTAACTTGTTGATTTTGTTTCTTCTCTGTCGTATCATCAGTAATTCCCGACGTGAAGAATTTACTCTTATCACATTATAGTTTGATCCGATAATCTTTATAATACAAGAAAGAAATAATAAAGTCATTTACTGAGTAAAATTGTCCAGAATCGGGTTAAACTATGATTCAGTAATAAATCAATTCAAAGTTGAAAAGTGATACATCACATTAATTCAATTACAAATTAATGGCCACAATAAAAGCACTCTACGAAGAGACCTTAACAACTAATTGCAATTGAATCGCCAGATAAAGTGCATCTTGTCGAGGTAAATGGCGCTATCAAAATTTACTCAGCTCTTTGGCTAGAATAAACACGAACATAAAGCCTCAGTTAATTCTCGGCATAGTTATTTCAAGGTAGTAGCTTCTGTCTCTCTGCAAAGCAAACACAGATCCGTTTACGAAGAAAATATATAATTTCTCTCCGACACGATGTTTGCTCTCGGTGTTTTTATTCTCTTGGCCGAGTGATGCTTCTTTTAAAATGAAGCTAGAGATATAGCTTTTTCTTTCTCTCTCTCATTCGTCTGTCATAATGGACGATGTAATTGCGCTCGAGCTAGGATTTATCCTTCATAATGCTATAACTTAATCGCACATATTGCGCTTTTGTTTTAATTCGCTTTAGTCACAAGGCTTGCCGGAGGCGCTAGAGACCATTCAGTTAAAGAGAAAGACGTTGCTGATGGGTTGCTTGCTTGCTTGCTTGTCATCTTAATTGCCGGCGTAGACGACTTTTGTCTTCTTTGTTGTCGGGCACCAAGGAGAACATCGTTTTGGTTTTGTCGTATATTGTTGCATAATGAGTAGGAGAGGATTTAATCAACAACTACTTGGCAGAAGTGTGTTGTTGGCAAAACAATGACTGAGTATGTGAATATTGAGAGAGAGAGGGATGGAGTGGGTTTATGCTCTACGATATATCTTAAAGGGTACATTCAGTGAAAATTAATACAAATAAACGGGATTAAAATTCAAGTCTCTTCTCAATTGACTTTATTTCTAACGGTGACTAGTCATTCACCATTTGGCAACTCAATAGAGCAAACTTTTATGTTTAAAATTTCAATCCAGCATAACGCTTATTGCTTAGAATTTAAGACTGATGAGAAGAAAGTATTTATATCAAATCGTAAATAGAAAAAAAAGTGTGTACTTAAGACCGCTACCGCTTGAACGAAATGAAAACTCCTGGAAGATATCTTTTCGATCATAAATCTAACGGTAGTAAATTATTTTGAATAAAGGATATTCATAACCATTGCCTATAGTCATTTTGGGAAGATATTTATTCTATATGTATACTAATTAGACAGATGTTTTCGACAAATTACATTGAACTGACCGAACTCGAGATTGCATCAAACGTGGCTATCAAGAAAGCATCATTTCGCTCATGGCACTCATGCTAGAAATATTGATTCCATTTGTAGATATTTTGAGTGTGAAGCCTGCATCTACGGAAAATATCATCGTGGTAACTTCAAAGATCGCGAGAAAAAGTAAAAAACGTGTGGAAAGATAATTTATATAGTTTGCGGGCCTTTCCAGATGGATTCGATCGGCTGCTCCAGGTATTTCTTTTAAGAGACTTAAGGATTACTTAAATTTTTGTTTTTTCTGTTACACCAAACAAAAGTCTGAAGATGCAGGGATAATCAAGAGATGCGTTAAGCTGATTCAGAAGGAGCATGGTCACAGTGTTTGCATTATCAGATATAACAAAGGCACATAATTCAACGATGAATTGAAGATGTTCTTCGAGGAGACGAATTTATCATCAACAGATTGTGTCGTAAACGCTGGAACAAAATGGCTGTGCAGAAAGAGAAATGCCAACAATCGTCGAGTCAGCATAAATAATGCTTCGTTAAAAAAAAGTGGAGAAGAAATGTTGGGCTGAGGCAATAAACTTGGCCGTCCATGTGCTGAATCGAACCGGAAGGAGCTCAGTTGCAGGCAAAACACAGTATGAATAGGGTACAACAAAGAAGTAAGATTGGATCATCTCAGGGTTTTCGGTACAGCAGTTTTTAAACATGTTCCAAATGAAAAACACCAGAAGCTCGATGCAAATGTAACAAAGTGCGTGTTCGTCGGTAACGACTGCAAGTCGAAAGGATATTGAGTCGAAACTCCGAACACTAGTAAAATTGAAATTTCATGAGATATCGATATTTTGCAAGAGGAGTCGATGGTCAAATCTAATGAGCTGAGGAAGGAGCTAACAAAGACACTGTAAGTACGGATCCGAACATTAACGAAGCGAATGATAAAGGCGCAAGTGATTATGCCACCCCAGTTCAACAAAATGTATACGGTTCGATTATAATAATAAATAAAATTCGTTAATGCTCATATAGCAAAACCTTCAACGTCGGTATATCTCCTGATCAACTAAAAATTGCATGTATAATTCCTTTTTCCCAAAAATAAGGTTCCAAAAATTATTGATAACTATTGGGCAATAAATTTATTATGTGCATTTTTTAATATAATAGATTGATACACTTTCTTACAGCTTGTAACATAACAAGTAGATCTCAATATATTTATTTGAATGGAAGATCTACCCAGAAAAAAGTTTTTCAATTCATGTAGCACATAATAGACTCATTGTAAAATGATACTTTAGCGTTAGGTTTGTTTTAGGATCCTTCCAAGGCATACGCTGCTTGAATCATGGGATACTGTTGAATAAGCTGGAATGTGGTTTAAATCTTTCTTGAAATATAGAAAATAAATGGTAAAGACTACGAAAGATGAAGTTGAGGGAAAATCTTAGGATAAAATCACTCACGATATAACATAGGAATCGACCAAGGTAGTAACATGGCCTTTGCTAATCATAATTTATGTAAATGAATTGAATAAGACATGAAGCTCTATGATATTTGTAAGTTGATAAACTATCCTGAGGACACAAATATACTAACATTCAGTTACTGAAAGTTGTATATCATGCTAATTTAGAGTCAAGAAAAAGTTATAGTTTGATATGCTTTGGAAGTAATCGAGATAGCTGGAATGAGTTCAAAGTAGAGAAACGAGCATTGAGAATAACGCTAAATTTGATCTAGAGTCATGTAGAGTTTAGTTCAAGAAAAATAGGCTCCAGTGCAGCATAGGGAGATTGAAGAAAATTACCAATTCAATAATCCAAAAGTACCAGCACCAATAGAATTATTATTATTTTTTATTTTTCATTGCACCAATGCAATATATTTTTATTTTTGAGTTTTCAGTTAAATAGAATTATTCTTGACTATTCAGTTATATTAATCGATTTCACTGTGGGACAGATTGCTTCAGGAATCTTTCATATTCATAGTACTGTAACTCGCAAACCGTAAGTTTTAAAGTCTAATTCAAACGTTTTCGAATGTGGTCTATTTTTGAACTACTTGTTGGACTTCTTCTCTCAGAAAAAAAATAGTACCAAATAGTCCAAGAGCCCGCCGCATTAGGTTCATTGAATAAGATACATGGATAATTTAGTAAATAGTACCATAAATGACAAACAGGGCGCCACATTTGAATATGTCCAATTTCGCCTAGAAAATAGGGTACAACTGCACTTTCAGAAATGCTGAAAATAAGTTTACTGGCAATAAATCTAAGTAGCCAATTTGCTTGTAGAAAGAAACTTAATCCGTTTCAAAATACAAAAAGCAATATATTTATTAGACCGATTTTTGATACTGCAATATAAAAAAATATTTTATGGAGCCTTGGAATCACGAAATAATTCCAAATCGGATGGTACTCTGAATCTGTAACTCGAATAATAGATATTCTCCTCTCATTTTTATCATTCCGAATCATTCCTGGCGCATCCGATCATAACGCTCTTTGAAAGGCGACCTCTCTTGCATGCTTCTGTCACAGCACCTGTGCTTCAGTTATGATATATCTCAATATCCGTCATCATCTATTATACGGCTATCGCAAAATCCTCAAGAATGTTATTCTAGCAGCGAGACTTGGAATGTACTGTAGGAGATAGGTGTAGCTATTAAGGTGAGTTGATAGAACAACCTTCAAATTTCACTACCAATATCGCTATATAAAGGGCCTCATACATGAACGAACCTATTATTCATGAACTAATTTGATGAATCTATTTGATCAACACGAAATCAGGTCTAGCAAACCATATTGTGAGTGCGCTTGAACGTTTCAACTTGGATGTAATGGTAAACCAGCCAGAAGGGCTAAAGATTTACCTGGAATATTGGAATGTCTCATAATCTATGTTTCAAATAAGATAGGTAGGTACTTCATCCAAATACATTCATATAGATTAGATTTTGAATATTAGATTAGGTGTTAACTAATATTCAGAAGAATATCATTACATATCATTTGTAAGAGTTATAGTGAAAGCCTAATTCAAATATCAAATGAGTGGATATAAGTATATAATATTCTTCATATGTGAATAATTGTTATTCAATCTCCTTCTTTGAAACAAACTTGAATTGTAATAAGATTTCAAGTAATTTCAGTTAATTTCACCCAGAAATGTAATTATAATTTTCTTCATTTTTGTGACGGATACTCAAGCAAACTAATGTGGAGAACAAAGTTGAACAAGTTGCTCATCCACACTCCAACAAGTTTCCAGAAACCTAGGCTTCGTCACGAATCTTCAAGTATTCTTGATTTCCTTAACAAGTTCATCAACTTACGATTCAACATTTACCTGGACACAATCAAGTTGTGGGACATATCCGAGTATGTATGAGCCCCATAATAAGATGCTTAATCATGCAAACAAAATTTGCCATTCTCACAAGTAGCACCCTTTAGGTCAATATTCACTTCTACAAATTCATACATGTGTTTTGTTTATAAGATTTCGTTGGCTCTTTATACCTTCAACGTTAAGCTTAAATATTATTTTTATCTATCTCTAAGAGATAAAAAGTAATGTCGGTAGCATTTAGTTAACGATATCAAATAAAAATTTACTTTCACAACCGCAGTTTCTTATATTTTGAAAACATAGTAGTATTTAATCACTAGAACAATAAAAAAGCTCGTAAATCCAAAGACCAAATTTTTTATTGTTATTAAGTGAAATATTTATCTACGCCGTAGATATAACCATAAATTTTGCTCTACTAGGATATAAGCATGACAAATGGACACTTTCGTGTAGGTTTGTAGATCTCTTGATTAAAAACTCTTCTCAGAATCTGGTGAGAACAATAAAAAGGTACCAGTTATGAAACAGAAGTTTTTAAAATAAAGTAGGTAAATGAATGATATGATCTTTTTGATTTTAAAGTAAACTCATAACTAAAAACAATTATTCTAATAGAAAGATTCATTATTGCGGCATTTATTTTGTATGCTTCAGCTCTCCAGATCTTCCAGTTATTATTCTTCAAGATTGTAACAGATGACAGTAATTATTATAGTACATTAATTATTATTGTAGCAAGACTCTCATACCTAACAATCAGTTGCCAGAAGTGAGTAGTCTCCAATAACACTTCACGAGTGTTTCAAGATGCACCAAATAACAGTAATAATAGTGTCAAATATTCAACAGTATCTATCACTTCAATATCTATACCTTAGGTAATTAGTTATAAGTGTTCAAACTCACTTACTATCAGTCTGTTATGCACATTTATTCATATATCTTATAGAACGATCTATAGACAATATGATCTGGGTGGAAGATAGAGCCTGCGAGAGGAGAGAATATATTCGATAGGAAAAAAAAGATTGTTTTCGTATGAGAATCCTGTGAACTGGGTAGAGAGAGCCAGACACGTTAGACACCGTTCCGCTACAGGAAAATCCGAACTGGGAAATCTGACAGCGTCCGCGCGATACACTGCGGCGAAGCGTCACACAACGCCTCTCTCGACGGTGGAATTACCATCGGTGCCCAGCATCCACATTGCTGGAGCAGCAAGCAGACTGCTGATGACTTTTTGATTAACAAAATTTGTCGTTATAAAGTCTGTTTTTCTTACATAAATATACGTAAATAAAAATTGACTTTCAACAGATATAATGATCTCATTGGAGTATATGAGAAAATAAATTTAATAATAATAATAAATATAGCTCACCCCTATAGTGCAGCCGGTCACAGTAAACGAAACGAATAATTGTTTTCTAATAGCATGTAATACATTGATAATTATAAGAGTTTTGTCCAAGAGCAAGGCGTGAAAATGGTGGACGAGTTTGGTGAGCATTGCGAGTGGTATATTTATTATACAGAGTGATTCACGGTACCTAAGACGTTTAAGGAAAACTATTCGTAGGATTGTTTTGAAAATTGTATTATGTAGATTATACCTAGAGATATATCGACTGAAAATATTTTCAGCCTTGCGTGGTTGCCACTTATATCAAAAAGTATTAACAACTGATTTTTCAAATGAGACACCCTATATATTATCAATTTTTTAGATTCTCTATCGCTTTCTGGTTATTTTTTCATAAGGTATTTTGATTCTCTCTCTGATGAAATAATAAAATATAGGGTGTTGTTTTTGAAAAAACGCATCTTTGGGTCTTTATAGATCCGATGGAAAGATCAATCATTTTGAGCGACCCTGTATAACATAAAGAGAAAATCTTCCATAAAAACTATGAAAGAAGTCTTTCTAAAGCTATTGCTGAAATTTCATCGTTTCACAATTCTAAAATTCAGAGTAATGGGCTATTGAATGGAACTCTGTTTTGAACAAAACAAAAGTAAATTAATTAATTCACTGGAAACTGTTAGAGATATGTATGGGTATCTTATGAAAAAATAACCAGAAGGCGATAGAGAATCTAATAAATTAATAATATATAGGGTGTCTCATTTGAAAAATCAAATTTGATGATACTTTTTGATATAAGTGGCAACGTCGCAAGTCTGAAAATATTTTCAGTCGATAGATCTCTAGGTATAATATACATAATACAATTTTCAAAACAATCCTACGAATTTTTCCTTAAACGTCTAAGGTACCATCGACCGTGGATCACCCTGTATATTGTAGGTATTCGCCCTCACATAATTTTCTTTCTTAACGTTCAGTGTGATCAGATATCAGGATTACAAACTTTTTGAATAAATGTCTACAGCTTTCTCTAAGACGTGCTCCCATTAAGCAACGTATGAGTTTTTTCTGTAGGTATCATGAATACTTTATAAATGTGACTAGAGTTACCCCAAAATATCAATCCATCATATAGGGAAGATTCAACAAGTCCATACAAAGCTAATTTCATAATTTCCAAAGAAATCGTACCACGTAGCTGTCGTATAACAAAACAAATAAGTACTGCTTTATTTTGGAGTGATGTTATTTACTTACTCTACTGACTTTCGCTTCATTTTCCACAGCAAAGTAAAATCGCGACTGAATTTTTTTATTAAACAACATGATGAATGATTTATTCACATTTACCGAAAATCGAAAATCATTTTGAGGAGTACCTACCATCAACTCACTCAGACGTGTATTATAACTGCTATCACAAACTGTGATTGTAAGCCAAATTTCAATAATTCAATATTCACATAGTTTCTAGGTTTCTTACTCTTGAATATTGGCAATGATTTTGAGACTCTCACTGCCTCTGGGTACTTCCTTTTATCAATTGATCACTAAAAACTTTCAAGGTTTGTCTATGAATTTCATTGATACCTGGTTAAAGTTTTTTCGTAGTCGCTTTGATATTTTCGTTTAGTGTCTGGTAGAATACTAGGGGCGACCAGATATGGCACAACCATTCATTGATGCGATGTCACGGTACTATGTATCTTCCGACGGTCACGTATCGTATTTTAGTTACCACAAATCTATTATCAATTTATTTCAAGCTTCGTGGCAATATATTGTTTCAATATAAGTAATATATCTCCATTTAACATGATTTAAGCATAATATTTTATCTAATGAATATCGAAACTTTTTCGCAATATGAGAATATCACCAATTTATTTTTTGACGCCGAAACCCCATAGGGAAATATTTATCGCAATCTACGGAGGAATTTTTATCAAAATCTATAAAATCTTGCAGATGATTTTACTATTTATTATTAGAAATATGTTTATTTACACCCTTTGCCAATTGTATATTCCATAGCAATCGTCGGAGCTGATACGATCAATTTTTTTTGCTATATTTTTGAAACAATTATCACAACTGTACATTATCTAACATATTTTTTATGAAAATTATATTATATCATATTTTGTCGATAGCCGAAGTTATAAGTGTTGTACCTTATAAAAAGCTTCCAAATAGATTGCGAAAAACAAAATAATTTGCACTTGAGGTCTTGAAATTCCCCACACATCACTGCACCGACCATTTCAGCCCACCAAAAATAGTGGTACATATTCTTTTACACATTTATTACAATTTATTACACGAAAAATAAAATTTCTTACACGTTCCGGTGTCGAATTACAGGGTGGCGGTGCAGCTTCGAAGCCAAGCTACACCGCCATCTTGGTAATTCACCCTATCAAAAAAACAAGTGGTCTATATTTTTTACACATTTATTACAATTTATTACACACAAAAGAATATTTATTAAACGTTCCGGTGTCGAATTACAGGGTGGCTGTGCAGCTTGGATGCCAAGCTACACCGCAATTTTATTTCATCCTATCAAAAAAAACAAGTGGTCCAAATTTTTTGACACTGTAGCATTCATTCTGGCGGTAGAATTATATTAATTTATTGAATGCTACATGATTGTATATATCTAGATATTACCTTTTTATGTTTGCGTTTCCAGTATATTTTGAGCCGAGTACTTCAGTGTAAATGTCCATATTTTACAGGCCGCTGTCCTAATATGTGTATCAACTCCAACCATTCATTTGTTAAATAGATTTTTATTTCAAGTCATTCGTATTAACGATGATATCTGAAAAGTAAATAGTCTTCATTTATAAAATTTGAGGTTACGTTAATTTTTGACTTGTCCAGTAGTTCATTTGCCTAATGGTGGGTGTGTTGAGCTGTTCCATTGAACCTCGGCTCGTTCACACTAGAATATTGATGTTCGCATTCATCACTTGTGTGAACAAGCCCATTTTTTGACTTAACGGCTAGGGGACATCTGACTTCTGATTTTTCCTTTTTTTTCTTTTTCTTGAGAAATTTTTGTCTTTATTGGACTTGATTGAAAACGACTCATGGGTGTGCATGTCGCTCACGGGGCCCATTTGTTCTTGATCTGAAGTGCCCTAACTTTTGTTGTAACATCACGAGTATGTGAGATTCCCTATTTCTTTTGTGGTAAGTTTTCGTTATTTCTTCTGCATGAATTGAATCTTTTAAATAACACCAACCTTTATAACACGTGCCAATTATGTTTTTTAGAATTTTGCGAGCGAAAGAATGGTAGCACCTAGATACCAATGAAGTTTTTTTTGATTCTGGCTTCACTTTTGGTTTTGGATTCTTTTTTTTGGTTTTGAATTAATTTTTGGTTTCGACTGAATGTTGTAAAATTTATTTACTGGATACGGACTGTATCCTTAGTTGAATCTTCGTTGGAAGACCACGTGGGCCTGAAAAGCCGTATTATTAGTAGTACTAGCTAATTTTGATGTTGGAGTCCAACGGACTGGAGGCAGAGCGCCCACTAGTTTAAAGAAAGCCACCTGGGAACGTCAAGTAAATAAGGCCAGTTGGAGTTTTTCTATTTTTTTTTGTTTTTTATTAAAATTATCTAAATTCATTAAATATCATAAATATGAACTATTTCAAGATTCAATTTACCTTTAATGTTGTACAGCTTTGGCAATTCTTATTCTAAATAGGAAAGCATAGGTATGATATGCAACGGAAGTTCTAGAACATTCCCTTTTATTGAGTATCTTAATAGACTACCAAGCTAATAAGCTCTTAGCTCTTTATTTTTTTACTATTTCAACATTAAATTTATAAACGACTATTACTTCTATTGAAATCCATTTATGTAGGTTATATATGTATGTATGTATTTTCTTTTTATTTTCCATTTGTAATAAACTGTTTATTTGGTATTACATTATTGTGTTTTATTGTTAATTTGTACTACAAAAGGTCCGTTATAATCTGTATACTCCAAGCGATTTTCCTGCTCTATGACGCTTGGTAGATATTTAAATCGAGAGACAGGTGGCGTCCAAAGAAAGGGCCAGAAGAGTGTTTCAGCCTAGAGCAAGTATTCACGTGTCTCCGACTCAAGAGCTGCCGTTCGCCGCATGTGCATAAAAACGGTGTAATTGAATATAAAATTACGGCACAACACATTCATTAAAATTTATTACACACCAAAGAATATTTATTACACGTGTCGAATTACAGGGTGATGGTGCAGCTTGGTTACCAAAATACACCGCCATCTTGTTTTTCCACCCTACCTAGAAAAAGTGATCCATATTTTTTACACATTTATTACAGCTTATTGCTATTGCACCAAATAAATATTTGTTACACTTTGTTTATTGCTAAGTTTTTGCTAGGTAATGGCCTAATCATTTATTGCTAATCTATTGTAATTTATCGAATGTGGCTGATTGCAAAATTCTTAGCTTGCAAAAAATGAATCTGAAAGGGGTGATGCGAGGCTCAAAGTACTCAGGTTGGTACAGGCAACCTTATTGACACATGTGCCTAGTGCCGATTGTTCGCACATAATTTCTTACACCACAGAAGAAGCTAAAGAGTTAGCGTTGGCTTAAACATCTCGAAAGAAATTTTTCAATGCATGTTTCATCATGAAATAAAATAAAATGTATTTATTCATCTTTATTTTAAAAAGAACTATCAAACTTATTTCGATTTTGGGTGAAATATTTACAGGGCAACTCATACTGGGCTTTAAGTCATCGTATTTCATCCATTTTTTATCGCTTCTCTTAGAAATTGCGACTTAATGACCATTTGAAATCGTATCGGATGCTTCTCTATTACGCCCATAATCTAAGTATTCCGCTATTCCTAAAAGTTGTAGGCAGTTTTGGTGGCGTTTGAACGCATTTTGGTCTTTTGTGTCACTTTATTGGCCTGTGAAAGATGGTCAAAATGGTAGCCTCGAGGCCTCTGAATAATTTGAACCATCTCTTTGGGCCTTCCAGCCTGAGAATTAGCAGGAAATGTTTTTTGGTTCAAAACGTATTTATAAATGACTAAGCTACCTTGAGTAAATTAAGTTCGGTCGTAACCCTCTAGTTTGTTCAAGGTGTAACTTACACATTTTGCAACTAGGGCCAACATATAAAAATTAGCAATAAACAATTGGGCATTACTCCTTGTACTGAAAATAATTGCCTCGAGACCAATTAAAAGTCTGAACCGGTTCTCTCTAGCGAAAACTTAGCAAAGTGTTTTTTTGCTGCAATATGTTGTAATAAAGGTGTAGAAGATAAAGACCACTTGTTTTTTTGGTAGAGTGAGAAAACAAGATGGTGGTGTAGCTTGGTATCTAAGCTTATTGCCACCCTGTAGTTCGACACCAGAACGTGTAATAAATATTTTTTTATGTGCTTGGTATCCAAGCTGCACCGCAACCCTGTAATTAGACACCGGAACGTGTAATAAATTTTATTTTTCGTTTAATAAATTGTAATAAATGTTAAAAAAAAATATGTACCACTTTTTTTGTGGCGGGCTGAAATGGTCAGTGCAGCTTGGAATCACTCCACACAACTTATTATAAAACAAGGTCGCCAAGTATTATAAACGGAGGAAATATACAATTCAACTGTATGTCTGCATGTCTTCTTTTAACAGTTCCTGTTATTAGGTATATGTGTTATTAATTTGGAACATAGGTATATTACTTTCCACTAACTGTTGCAAATTGATTGGTTGTATTATTCTCAAAATACTTAGTACCTATATTATCTAAAACTACTACAGATATTATACCGCATCGACTCTAATTAACCAACAATTGTGTTACATCGACATTTTATGTGCGTGGCGTATTACATAATTTTGTGTAATAAAATCTCATGACGTACACCGCACATGTTATAATATACACATAATAAATATATCGCATCGGAATTGAAAGGAATCATTGGAGCGAACGCAAGTTAATCTCCATGGTATTCGATAATGGCGTAAATAATACCCCTCTAATGGCATGTTACCGAGAGAGCGTAATTCATATTTTAGTAATTCAAATCGACGATATATATCTATATACCAGCCAGACATAGAGATGGGAGAGTGTCAGAGAGATATCGAGAAAGAGAGAACAATATATTAAAACCCAATATTCGTTTATTGTTAATTGCATTTAGTCATCTTCGTGACCATGATCGTTAAAATTTCATTGTGGATTTTGAATGTGATCAACCAAAAAAGTTTTCTCTCGAAACTCCATGTTGAATTAAATCCGCCAAAATCTATAGGCTAGTAATGAAGAATCTACTACGTGCAGTATTTGTATTCCTGCTGTAACTCAAAATTCTTTCAGTCATTTTGACATTTACTTGACATAGGAGTGAATATCATTCACTTCAAACTCTATGATTCAAACGTTCTATTTGTTATAGGTACAAAATCAATATATATAAGAGCATTTTCCTCTTGTCATAAAATATGGTAATCCAAAAATCCAAAAGGGAGAGTCCATGCCTGTACGGATACAGCCAACACTGTTTTCGATCAGCACCGGAGAAATTCAAAAGTTTCATAGTAAATCGCAACCTCATTTATCATATTATCAGTTAATGTGAATTAATGAGTTTGTGATGACATCAGTATACCACTGTAAGTCAGTTAATTTAATTAAATATTACATATCAATCTGTGAACAAATCCTCGAGTAGGTACCCTGAAAAATCAGTCAAGGTCAAACAAAGAATCACGGGGCTTGCGTCCGCATTGGTGCACCAGGACCGTACTCAGGTCGGAAGTACCTTTCCATGATCGAAGGAACTACTATGGAGACTACTGACTACAGTGGTCTCCAAAAAAATAGCTCCACTACAAAAACTACAACGAAATCATACTCATCAGTATTAAATCAATCAACTCCAAATTATCCAAACAAGAAACAAGCCATATTATTCAAATATGTACCAAACGCGAAATTTGAGGATTATTTCTTTGCAGTTGCCGAAAAAATCAATCCAAGTCAAATACTAGCAATGTCCAGAATCACTAACGAAAGAGTTTGTATCTATTTTACAAATGAACAGACTGTCAACAACTTTCTAGCTATAGATAGCTAGGAATTAATAACTCCTAATGATAGACTGATTATTTCTAATGTATGCCCAACCATACCGCATGACATAATCGAAAAAGAACTCAACAACCTCGGACTACAATTGATTTCACCTGTAGATTTTCTCAGGATTGGTACAACAAAAACGGAATTTAAACATATATTAAGCTTCCGAAGACACACATACATTGCCCCATCGAATATCGATAAAGTCCCAAGTTCATTGTTGATCAGTCATGACGACACCAGTTACCGAATCTTCCTCTCAATTGAAAAACAAATATGCTACATATGCAAACAGGAAGGGCGCATAACATCAAAATGTAAAAACACAAACTCTATACTTCCACAGACTTCAGTTTCTACCGATGTAACCACAGAAATCCCAATACAAGACCCACCACAAGCCAACAACGAATATCCAATACCACTCACTCAACCAACCCCAATATCTCAACGACTACAACCTCCTCAGCCAACACAACTTCCTCAACAAACACAACCCCCAATACAAAAACCTCTCAACCAACTCCAAACAAAACAATATGTCCTAGAAACACAAACAATCAAACACTTCAACCTGCCATCTCATCGGAAAACGTCGAAAACAAAACCCCTACCAAGACATTAACATTAACACATACTGATATAACACAAAACAACTCCAAAAGAAATGCCTCTGAAATTACTTTACCCCCTACTACATCTACTGATAAGAATTTCGTCACCCCCAGAAATCGACCCAAAAGAGTGAAAACAACATCAGAAGAAAATCTCAATACAATCTTAGAACTCTCAAAAAGCACAAAAAAAGTTCTTCGAGAATAATACGAATGACGGCTGTTTAACAAGCGATGAATTCATAGATTTCTTCGAAAATGCTTGTGGTTCCCCTGATCCCCTCAGCGTAACCAAAATATACAAAGATAATATCGAAGATTTACTCCATATACTAACTAAAATATACCCCTACATTAACCAACGGTATTTGAAAACACGATGCACAAAATTAAGAAATAAAATAACGAAACAACTTAACAGAGATCATCGAAAAGATATAGACAGTGATTCATCAATCGATGCCATCTAAATCATTTATCTTTTCAATTTTATAATACAATGGAATCTAAACGGGTTTTATACCCGTTTGGAAGAACTAAAACTCCTAATAGCTCAACATCAACCTAGTGCTTTAGTTCTACAAGAAACTCACTTCAAAGGAAATAAGTCATATAGCCTCAAAACCTATACACACTTCTACAATCATATGAAGCTGAGGAAATTCCCGTCAGAACTGAGTTAGAAATAATAGCAATCAACATTAGAGGACCTAAAAAAGTTAATATAAGCAATGTCCACATCCCTCCTGGCCTTGAACCTAGTGCTAATGAAATCATAAACACATTCAATTAAATACCTAAACCCCGTATAATTCTAGGAAATTTTAATGCCCATAATAACATTTGGGGAGCGAAAAAGATAACACCTCTAGGATGCACATTAGAACATAAAATCACTGATTTGATCCTGAATATACTAAATTATGGCCGAGAAAGAAGATTCAATACTAGTACTGGTGGAGGCTCGGCCATCGACATTTCATTATGTTACTCTGTCCTACAACCGACTTTATCCTGGGATATAATGCCGTACTTACATAGCAGCGATCACTACCCGATCATAATAACAAACACAGAGCTACAAATCCCGAACGACTCACCCAAAAACAAGTGGAATCAGAAAAATGCAAACTGGACTCAATTCTCGAATCTTACATGTTCTATAAACCAGCTGCCATCCATCTATAATGAGAATGCGAATATAAACCACATACTGCAAGGTTGTGCCAATCTCATCACAGAAGCTGCTCAGCAGTCCATATGTATATCAAATCTACCAAGAAACAGAATCCCCGTCCCATGGTGGAACACCGAGTGTGAAAATCTAAAAAAGCGTTTAATAGATTCAAAAACCATAAAACAGTCGAGAATCAATTAGGGTTCAAAAAAATGAGAGCTTATGCCAGATACATTCTGAAAACAAGTAAAAGACAGTCATGGCAGAAATATGTATCAACTTTGAATAACTCTACTCTTACCCCTGAAATATGGAAAATGATAAATAGAATATCCGGCAAAAATACCAACGTTAACAAAAAATACCTTGAAAAGAACAATACCACATATAGTACCCCATATGAAATAGCCAGTGTTTTAGCAGAAACCAATACAACTCCAGTCATGAAGCCCTCCCCTGTGAGATATCCCAGAGCAGAAATCAAGTAGATCCACAAGTAAATCTCGAGGCTAATACGAACGCATTCCTCAACTTCAATATAACAATGGACGAACTAGAAGAATCATTAGGCCAAATGAAAAATACCAGACCAGGCCCAGATAATATTCCTGTTATATTCCTTAAGGCCCTTTCAAGAAAAGCTAAGGAATACCTCCTAGGTATTTATAACATTATTTGGACAAGACAAGTATTCCACGTAGAACTCAATCATTATACCCATATGGAAACAAGGAAAAAGCAAATCCAGTCCAGATTCTTATAGGCCTATCTCTCTAACATGCGCAATGTGTAAGCTATTGGAGAAAATTGTGAGCAATAGACTGACATGATTCCTGAAGATGAACAACTCAATTACACCAATTCAAAGTGGTTTCCGGAAAGAACGCTCTACTACAGACTACCGTGTGGACAGAGTCTGAGATCCACGAATCTTTCGCTATTAGTCATGTCTGCCTGGCGGTATTTCTCGTTATAACCAAAGCATATGATACGATAAGGCAAAATGATGTCATACATTCTCTGGAAAAATGGTCAATCCATGGAAATATATTTCAATTCATTGTGAACTTCCTAAATCAGCGAAACTTCAGAGTCCGTGTAGGCAAAACGTTCTCTGTCTTGAAAACCCAGGAAAATTGAGTACCTCAAGGATCTACTCTGAGTGTAGTACTATTTCTCATAGCCATCGACAACATAGTTGGATCAAGACAAAATCTAGTTAAATGTAGACTATTTGCGGATGACCTCGTTATACCAGGGGAAAAAACAAATCTACCATACATAAGAACATACAAGAAGCTATCCACGGCTTAGAGAAATGATCAAGTTCAACTGGCCTAAGATTCTCCACTTCCAAGTCTAAAGAGATGCTATTCTTCAAGAATCCCACAAGAAATGAGTCATCACCTACGCTACACCTTTATAACTCGCCGATTGACTATGTAGAAAGAAATAATTTTTGAGCATGACATTTGATCAAAAGCTAACGTGGAAGGATCATATTCATTATCTACTCAATTTAATGAAGACTGTCTCCCATGAAAACTGGGGTGCCGACCGCACAACCCTGTATAAAGTTTTAATCCGGTCAAAACTTGAGTACGGAGCAGTGGTATTCAACTCTGCGATACCATCAGTACTTAAAGAGATTGATACAATACGTAACTCAGCCATAAGAATAACTCTGGGAGCACATTATTTAAGCCCCATAGAAAGTCTCTACAGCGAAGCAGGGGAACTTCCGCCACAACACAGAAGAGAATATCTTAGCCTCATATATGCCTTGAAAGTCTTCTCCAACCCCAATATCCCAGTGCATGGAAATAATTTTGCAGACAGATTTAACTCAATCTTCAATTCAAGACTCGATACACCTTTTTACATACGAATTAGCAAATACGTAAGTGATCTTGACATAGCAATGCCTAATATATATATGAAGGACACAACCCCTCCACCACCATGAACAATTCCAAAGCCCAGGTGCGATACAAGCCTTACCTGCCACAAAAAACAGAACACTATTCCAGCATACTTTAAAATACAATTCCTGCATAAGCAGGAAGAATACAGAGATTACAGGCATCCATGCATCCAAAGCAGAAACAGGAGTAGGTGCTGCTTTTGTAACAGAGCAAAGTTT
The DNA here is from genome assembly GCA_958507055.1 of Crioceris asparagi. Taxonomy (NCBI): domain Eukaryota; kingdom Metazoa; phylum Arthropoda; class Insecta; order Coleoptera; family Chrysomelidae; genus Crioceris; species Crioceris asparagi. Next base: position 35,288,286 of record OY293828.1, read on the forward strand.
TCGTACAAACTCCCTAAAGATACCACCATTTTTTCTGCGGAAGTATTTGCTCTTCTTCAATAGCGGTTCATTGAGTTCGTCGTTCGATCAATTATATCCCAAACAACCTACCCTTATCTCTATAAAATCCGAACTCCTCAAATCGAAACAGAATCATTCCTCTGTCCAATTCCTATGGGTACCAACTCACTGTAGTGTGAGAGGAAACGAGAACGCAGATGTGACTGCAAAAGAAGCGATAACCAACCCAATTACCTCAAGGATAACAACCATAGTTCACTCTGATCTGAAATCTTTATTAAAGAACAAAATTAATGGCAAATGGCAAAACAAATGGGATGCTTCAAATAATAAGCTTGAATTAATAAAATCATCGGTACAAAAATGGAACAATCTGCCCACTAAGAGAAGAGACAATGTTGCCATCTCAAGACTGCGAATAGGACATACCAGAATAACTCACGACTATCACTTCAAGAGAGAACCTGCCCCTGTGTGTAACATGTGTAACGTAACATTAACAGTGCAGCATTTAGTAGTGGAGTGCCCGTTATACAGCCAAGAAAGAGAGCAACACAATATCCCCACCACGCTCAAAGAAACTCTAAATGAATCTTGTGATGAACAATTAATACATTTCCTCCTCAAAACAAATCTATTAAAATATTTATAATATAATCTACTAAGCTATTGTAACTGTTCAATGCTAACAACCCTGCTTGGTTGAAGCATACAAATAATAAAAAAAATCCAAAAGGAATTGTTATGCAGTGGATTGAAAGAATAATGAGAATAAGAATCCAGTTTTACATTTTTATCGTTTATTTGGTCCTTCAAACAGAAAAGCTAATATGGATTGGAGCAGTTTTTTGGCAGATATTGAGTTCTATTTAGCTGCAGAACTGATGTACAGGCTGTCACTACCCCCCTATCTCAGAAACTATGAGAGATACAAAAAAAGTGTTGAGATAAAATATTTGTGAGTTTCTTTAATTTTTGAATTTTATTGCTGCTATATTCACAGTGTGTTTCATATATCTGATACAGGTATCAACTCTCCTATCTAAAAATGAACACCCTATATATTTTTTATTTTTGGATTCTTCGTAAAATTTTAGGTAAACTTTTTGTAACAAACATACCTAGTATTGCTAGTTTTTGAGATTTTATTTTGTGAATAAAATGAATAATGCATTATTAGTAGTAATTCGTACCATAAATTGAAGAGTCACTGTCATAAATCTAACAATCAAAGGTGAAAATTTGTATCAAAAATAGAAACAATCTCTGGCAATATACAGGGTGAGTACGAAAGCGATGAAAACTTTGAATTGAATATTATCAACTATCCGATTTTTTAAATGCAAACCCCAATTTTTTTCTGTTGCACTATATTCTACGTCTAAAAATAAGGGTACTCTGGCTTTAGTTCCCTATACCTAATATCAAGAGTTGAAGTCTGAAATATAAGCAAAAATTTTAAATTCTGTAAAACATAAGGTTCATATCCTTTAACGTTGAGGTTGATATGGAAAAAATGATATCTTGATTGTTTAATTAAATGCCAGACTGTCCGTTGGGTGTGCTTTTGTAGGGCCTGACCACTCTATCATAGTGTTGAAAAATGTATTCTGATCAAGGAAGGTTTGATTTGTTTGAACATTTTATTATTAGCAATAGAAATGTTGCCCTTACTATTAGAGACTATAGACGATACTTCCCAGAAAAAAAATTGCAGACAAATACATTTTTCAGTGAATAGAACAAGGCCTAAGAAATCACAGTGATAAAATTAGAAACAAATTACCAAATTTTCTGATAGAAGAAACGCAACAAAATATAGCACTGTATTTTGGAGAAAATCTCGAGAATTCTTTAAATAATGCAAGCAGGTATTTATTTGGATGTCGCTAGATCCAGAATCCACGCATCGTTAAAAATAAACGGATATAAGCCGTATAACTTTGCAAAGCTACAAGAGTTGCAGATTGGTGGTCAGGATCCTCGCTGGAATTTCGTTGTACCTTGATGAACTGTTAGTTTCAACACAATGACTTTGCGCAAATCTGTTGGACTGACGAAGCTATCCTTACCACCGCAGTGTGTTTTAATAGGAAGAATTGCCATATCTGGTCGCGAGCCTGCGAGCAAATCCAAAAAAGTATAAAACGATCCAGAATCAGGGTAGACAAAGAGCTCATGTTTGGTGTGCTATATACAAGGGACATAAAATTAGTACCTTTATTTTTGGATCAAAATTTAAATAGGATTCAATATCTCGATTTATTACAAAATCAAATAATCCCTTTATTAGAAAATTAAAAAGAAAATAATTATAATATTATATATCAAATGGATGGAGCTCCATGTCATAATACAGAAATAGTCCGAAATTTTCTTAACGAACAATTTGAAGATTGGATTGGACCCAATGGAAATGCTGAATGGCCGTCGCGCAGTCCTAATTTGACTCCTCCCTACTTCTTTCTGTGGGGTACATTAAAAGATCGTGTGTACCAGAACCAAACTCATGACGAGGTAGATTTAAAAAATAAAATAAGACTGGAAGCAGAAGCCCTCAATAGGACAAATTGCGTGGTTAACGCCGAAAGAAAATTGGAAGCCATATATACCACATGTATAGCGGCAAATGGTGGACATGCAGCTCATCTGTTATCATTTTAATATTTTCAAATTTTGAGTTTGAGTAATTGTTCTCTATATCTATATTTGAGATTGCCCTGTAACATTCACTCGTTAACGAATTAGATTCAACTAGTGCACCTAGTTTTATATATTTTGCTGCGTTTGTTCTGTCAAGACATTAGGTAATTTGTTTCTCCATTTATATTTTATAACACTGTGATTTCTTAGGCCTTGTTCGATTCACTGAAAAATTGATTTGTCTGGAATTCTTCTTTCAGTGAAGTATCGTCGATAGTCTTTAATTGTTAGGGCATTATTTTTATTGCTAATGCTAAAATGTTCAAACAAATCAAACCTTCCTTGATCAAAATGTCATTTTTTCCATATCAACCCTTACGTTAACGAATATGAACAACATGTTTTAAAGAATTTTTTTGGTTTATATCTCAGAAACTCTTGATATTAGGTATAGGGAAGTAAACTGAAACTACCCTTATTTTTAAACGTAGAATACAGCGCAACAGAAAAAAAATTGGGCTTGCATTTAAAAAATCGGAGATAATATTGAATTCAAAGTTTTCATCGCTTTCGTATTCACCCTGTATACACCTAGAGATTGTTTCTAGTTTGGTTACAAATTTTCACCTCTGCTTATTAGATTTATGATAGTGACTCTTTAATTTATGGTATGAATTACTACAAATGATGCATTATTCATACATCTGCAACTGTCATTTTTTTTTCACAAAAATTATAAAATTTCAAAAACTATAAATATTAGGTATAGGGTTTATTGCACAAAGTTAACATAAAATTTTACATGATACGTGTATCAGATATTTGAAACACACTGTGAATATGGCAGCAATAAAAAAAATACTTATTTTATCTTAATACTTTTTGTCGTATCTCTCATAGTTTCTGAGATAGGGGGTAGTGAATCTTATTCTGGACAGCCTGTACATATTTCAAAAAATATGGCTTTTTATAGAAAAAATTATATCCAGTTGAAAATTCCAGACTTTTGAGAACTCTTTTTGTAAGGAAAAAAATCCAAGTTTAGGTATACCTACAGTAGGTTTATTAAGATAGATAATCGAAATGTGACTAAATTTATTAATTATTATTGAAAGTAATCCACTCATTTGTGTTTACTTGGAAATCGAAAACTTGATGAATCAGGATATTAGTTTTGAAGTTGAAACAATACTTTGTATAGAAAAAGAAGAAATGCCATCCTGTAGGGTCCTGATTTTGATAGAAGCGAAGATAAGACCTATAATATGAATTTTATGTTTTGTTGAAGCAGTAATAACGAAGTATCAAGTAATAAATAATAGGAAGATAATCAAATAAGTTGTAATACTATGAAACTGTATTGATAAAAAATACAGCTTTGAGACGTGGCACATATTAAGAAAGTAACTTGTATAACAGGAAATATAGAGAACCGAGATAGTAGGACGAATTGGCAAGATCTAACCTATATTAAAGATTCCTGTAAAACCATAATATATTATTTATTTATTTCCAAAATATACATTCAACAATATAATTCTCTGCTGTTATACTTTACAATACATTCATTTTGATTGTCTTGGCAAATGGAATAAAATAAAAGTCTTATATTTTGTATGACTTCAGACGAGAATTGTTAATCTATTTCTACCACAACGTCACTCTTATTCTTTGTATACTTGAATGCTAGTGCATATTTCCATCTGAATTACCATATCTCTTGATAAAGGATAATCGCATTATAGATTAATTAATTTTAGACCAATAACGAATTCAGAACTCTATGCAGTCGTGTGTAAGCCCCTATTGTAATATTATAAGAATGGACAGAAAATGATGTATAAAAAAGATGTTTATATATATATAAAATGAAAAGATTTTCTTGGGGATGTAGTCATGTATTCAATAAAATTATTTGATTGAAGCCGAGCTTTCGAGAATGTTTATTCTCTTCTTCAGGGCAAACTACAAATCGTTACAAAATTATTTCAACAACAACTTAATAGTAATAGTAGTAGTAGTAAATAATTCCATGAATTCAACACAAACATTCAAAGATATTTGGAAAATCGGAAATATATTAATGTTCTCTATTATTAAGATCCAAATTTTTCACAATCTCAATTTAATACCTCGGTAGGTATCTGAGACGTGTTTTTTCTCAGAGAATTTTAATAGAAACTGTAATTCTTTACAGAATGAAGATGATAATTCTATACATATAATGAAAATTATAAAACAGTGAAAAACCTCGAACTCATCGATTTTGTTTTTTGATCGGGTATGTTTTGCTTTAAAAAATTGTAGGAACACTCCTTGGAAATATATAATTTTTTTTAAAGGGAATGCCCTCTACATACATGTTTTTACCAAATAGAACAATTATCGGAAAACATCAATGGAAACATAAACCATATTTTATTAAATTGTTGAAATTGAGCTCCACCAACCTATTGGCAAAAGTCTTATGTTGACCATAAACAAGTGAATAAATAATAAAACTGATGCAATCTGTAGGTAGGTAAATACTTTGAATCTCGACTCGACTTAGCACTATATCAATCAAAATATTTACTTAGGTACTGCAGGACAAGTCAATCGAAAATAAAATCGAGATGCGTTACGTGCAATGAATTGCATTTGTCTCTAATTTATAGATGCTAGTTTATTTTCTAGGATTCTCAATTGTTCTCGATTATAATTCGATTAATTCAAAACTAGGTGCTGTCGGGAGTTAGCCAGTGTTATATAAGAGCCGATAAGAAAATATATTCAAAAGAAGGCCATACAAAATATGGGTAGAGTTCTCAGTAGAATCTGAAATTATATAAATAATCATGACTTTTTATCTACCAGACAGTCGACGATTCCGTAACTTTTTAATGAAACTGAACTCGATGTGCTTGATCGAGCTCATAACTAGGCTACAGTTAATTGTTTATTACAAAATAAGAGAGACAATTGAAATAAGAAGTATGTAATACCAATCACCGAAGGCTTATAGGCATATAAAATTTCACAGCCAAAAAGTAAACTTTTATGATTTAGCATTATCTTTTAAATTGAAGCTGCAAATGTTAAACCTAACTTAAAAATACTGAAGTTACAAAGGTCAATGCTTTTGAATAAAGGTCTAAAAGTGGATGCATATTTATAGTTAATGTTATAAAAAAAGGATAAACAAGAGGACACGTATTTTCTGTCGATTTTTGGAAAATACCAAAATATATTCTATTTGTCCAATGTAGAATATTTTCCAGTAGAATTCCCATTGAACTCACCTTTCGAATTTTGAGAAGTCCTCAAGCATATCCAAAAAAACCCATGCATGTATCTGTTGCAAAGGGTCCATTGTTTCAAAAGGCACTGTCCCGATTTAATTTTTCTGTCCGATTTCTTACGGACAAACGAGTATCTAGTCTCGCCTGAAACGATTTCGAGGATTTACATTGTTCTGCTTTCAGATTCCAAGTTTGGGAGGTGGCATAGCCATGTCAAAAAATCACACGTCCTTGTGTCGTCCTCGGTAAATAGTTTGCAAACGCTTATTGCTATGAGAGATTATAGTCTTATGATGAACGAAAGCAAATCTGGAAAATATTTTATTTGTTGAGAGGAAATACGGCCGGTTTTATATTTTAAAATTCAGTAGGTACAACAGATATCCTGTCTGATTATGCGTTAAAATACTCTAATGCTCCTGAATCTCAATGGTATATTAAAAAATTGGGACTTCCGCTTCAACATTGTTCATGTTCACGCTGGTTAAATACTTGAGTGAATTGGGAAGTTGCTGGAGCGACAAACAAGTGAACTGTTGGGCTGGTTTTGAAAGGAGTTGATTTCCTATAGACTATGAGGTTAGAAGCTCTAATTAGCTTTCCAATAATCTCTAGAAACTGATTGTGAGTCCGGCTCTCTAACAAGACAAATAATAAACTTAAGAAAGATGCAATAAGATGTTCAGATGGTGAACTCAAATCATTCAATCTTAGTATATAGTTTCACTCAAACCGGAGGAGCTATAATGATCTCGTGTACCGTCGTGTATGATCTATGCATCGAGATATCACTATTGTCTCGAAAGACTCGAGGTTGTCAAATGTTATTGGTATACACAAGAATTCATTCTATTTTGATTCTAATGTCTACTTTTGAGAATTACTTAATTTTATCTAAAAAAAATATTAAATAGGTATATCTGATTAGGTATTTGAAACTCTAATAAGTTATGTTTGGTAGATAAATTTCCATCCAAGATTATCCGTACTCTAGTTATGGAAAAGGTTCCAGGATATCCCTCAAGGAAGAACATATTTTGTTTGGTAAATCATCCAAGTGTGATAGAAAATGATGGATTTGAGATCCCTAATAAATTTCACGAAACACGTGTTGAATCTGAAACGGCAATACAGATTTCATATTTACATAATTTGAACAACCTTTAAATATTGCAAAAGTTATATACAGGCAGGAGGAATACAATCTGCCTGATTATAAACACCTCATGTTTTATGTATAACGTGGATGGTGAAAAGGGCTTCGAACTTTAACAAATTGACTTCCTCCTCTGGGGTTATATTTCGTCGTTATCTAAGACCTTCGACCAATAAGGGGCAGATAAATATTTAAATGTTCTCTTATTTGGTTTTACATTTATAATGGGAATGAGAACTAGACAGGGAAGGAGGAAAGTTCCAGGGAGCACACAGAATAGAGACCAGCAGCAGGAGGAATTGAAGCTGATATCCAATTTAAATATGCTAATGTTATTTGGTAAAGCCAACAAAAAACGATTGTGGTGGAAATACATCAAATTCCAAGTGTCACACGGAAGTAAGATCCTAATTAAAGTAGCACAATATCAAGGTAAATAGACGTTATGATTTATTCCTAAGAAAGAACGAAACTGAATTAAGGATGTAGATCTATCATATGATTCAGGACTTTTCTTAGTATATGAATTAGTTAGGTATCAGGATTCAAGCTATTTATTGGGTTTAATCGTAACAGAACAACTGATGAACCTTTCGGTGAGCGAACTCCTTTTGGAAATACCTTTGGGTGCGCTGGGGCTCTCAAATCGACTGCAGTAAATTCAAATAACAAAGATACATAAACTTCATTCAATATAAGCTGTCTAGCCTTTTTTATAAAAATAAATAAGAATACTTAGAAAAATAAAGGAAAGTCTCCACCTGGCACAAAAATATACATGATCAGGAACTTATGGTTTTGTGTGTACAAAAGACAAGATTTAATTGAAGAGAATATTATATTATTTATAATGAATATTATAAAAAAATAAATTACACATTATATCGATTGGTAATACCTACATGGATTGATAGCTAGTTCCTACTCGGAAACATCTTTCATGGCTTCTTTTGTTTGAAAGCAGTTCTGGCATACATGTTATATAGCAAATCATGATGACTCAGGGATATAATCTTATCACCTAACATTTTAGTATCACGATTCGTAGTAACTGACTTCCACATCTCTTTCCCATGCTCAAGAATTAACGTTCGCTGTTTCAAAGAATAAAAGTGGAACAAAATGATTGATGGTCTTCAGTCAATAACTGACCAGAATTGCTTTATGGACACTATTTTAGTACAAATATTTCGTAATTTCGAATCCTTAGCTAGTTAGCTAAACTAATTACTTGTGTTTTAATTGAATTGTGAAAAAGATTTTGGATTCCTGTCCAAGACTACCTCAGTCTTTATGCCTGAAAAAATTAGTAATGAAAATAATACAACCAGTGGCCACCGGCGTTTATTTCTAACGATGATTTACTTATATGATGAAAACGTTTTGTTCACAGCATCCACCCCTGACATTGTAGAATTGTAGAACGTGATAATGATTGTTTAGATAAACGTATCTCCTGTACTTTTGACAATAGCATAAAGTATAAAGAACTATATATAAATCTTTATACTGTGATGATAGAGTTTTTTTAGATAATTTTCTTTCGAAATTCTGGAAACTATGATGTTTTATGTCAATTAAGAAGACCAAAATGATTTTTTTCATTTCAAAGTCTTGTTCATCCTTATTCATAAAGTATATCCGTCAATACATTCGTAGACTATAATATATTCGAGCAATTAAAGTCCTCAGTAGGAGGGCTTATTTAAGATCAGAAAAGCAATAAGTATGTCTACTAAAAGAACTCAAGACAATGAGAATACAGAAATTGTACCGCAGTTAAAATCCCAGATGCACGTCAGTATCAAATCATCAATTCAATGTTCTTAATCTTAGGGCCAGAAACTATTTAGGCTAGTCTATGCTTCTGAAACATGTCTACAAAGTTACTAACAAAAATAAATAAATATACGGCTATCAGGTGAATAGAACTGTGCGGTTCACAAAGCCATAAGAAAGACGAGTTTTCTGCTCGCCTGTTACCGGTATATTGAAATTCGTATCTAAATATAGTTTGTTGTCGCCCTTATCAATTGGGTGCGAGAGCTGCATTTGTAATTCAGCTCAAATTTAACAGAGGTCGTAGAATTCTATTTGTAATATTCTTTGGTGAAAGCAGTAACAGTTGACAGTCGACCTAAAGATATATGGAGGGAGTACATAATACTTTCTATTCCTCTGCGCATGCTCTAGAACGGAAAGAGGTGCTTTGATTCGAAATCATAATGTGGATCAGGAAATTCGTCAAGAGGAATGATTAAGAACGGTAATATCTGTGAATAAACAAAATAAAAATGGCATAACAACCATGCGTTACATCCTACAATATACTCGGGTAAATTGAGATAAACAGCCGGGAAAATCCCATTTGTAAACAAACATGCGCCATCATAGTTACCACTGCCTCTGCCGTAGCAACTAGGCCAATAGCCAGCATTTATTTGGGAATACACAGAAGACCGTGTTAAAATATACACTGTTAACTGTCTCACACTTCACGTTCAACAAATAAAAGACCGAGGTATTCAAAATTTTCAGCTTAATTAATAATATACAAAGGAATTTTTAAATTACAATATTATTAACAAATCTAGTGTTACTGTCTAGGGACTTGTAAAACGAGAAACCGAACTATGTGAGTTAACTACAGCACTTAATTATTACTATCTGGAACATGGACAAAAAGACTTCGTTATACTTATGTTTAGTAACAGAAATGTTTCAAATTTTAGAACCTTGCGAAAAGCTTTACTACCTCTTAGCAGAGTAACAACTATTTAAATTTATTCAAGACGAGATGATCCAAATGGTTATAGAATTAAAGACTAGGCAAAGGGCAATAAAGAATTTCAAAAGCAAAATCAAAAATATATCTGTAATGTAAGAAATAAATTTTAGGCGTGTAAAGGCTGTTGTTAGTCTACACGGGAAAAGCAATATCAACTGCTGAGAACAGAATAGTAACTAATATTGTTTTAAAAGAAGTTGTAGATAAACATGCAATAAACATTCAGTTTTTCCATGACCAGTAAGAGAAATCTCAACATATCAATTAATATTTTACATCAAAATGTCCAATGTTTTAATAATGAAATCCTAGAATTAGATGAAATGAATCGATCGACTGAAAAATATAATAGTAATAATTTAAGAAATATTCCCCTTGATATATTTCATCAAAATTTGTATTGCATAGGAAATAAGACTCTTATCTTAGGAGAAGTATTTTCTTTTCTCAAATGTGAGAGTCTTCTTATAACTGAACATCGTCAAAATGAATGATAAATAAAAGGGGTAGGTAGTACTTACTTGAGAGTTTTACACTGGCCAATGCTTATTCTAGACAAATTATGGGACATGATGGAGTGGCAATTTATAGAAGTAATAAGTGTCAAATGTCTTTACATAAATTAGATTTGAATGATCTCTCTGTAGAAGGAAGATTTGAGTCTTATGCGGTAGTAAGTACATGAAATGTATATAATTGTGACCATAGTGTATTTGTTGGAGAATGTTGCTTCCTACTATAAAGCTATTGTTTCTGAGGGGTGATTTCAATAATAATTTCCTGAAACATAGCAATAGCAGGGTACTTTTTGAGGATTTGCTGTCATGTTATGATTTAGCAGTAACAATTAAATCACCGACTAGAGTGATTGCGACTTGCAGTACTTGTACTCAATATTCTCATTAACTCAATTAACTCAAGATCAGAAGTGACGAACCTGAATATATCGGACTATTTCTCTCAGCACGTATCATTCAATATTAAATATAAATACAAACTGGTACTCAACAATATAAGTACATTTAGAATTTTACTGTAAATCATAAAGAATTACAACAATTATCTAAATATTTTCTTGCCCTTTTTAAAACATGTCTAACTGATTTTCCAATCACACCCTGATTTTTTTTTATTTCTTAACATTCTTCTTCCATAGGGAATTTGCCAAAAATGTAAAAATTAGAAAAAATTGTTGAAATCTCAACTTATCATCAGAAACCCCATAGTGAAGATAAAAAGTCGAAAAAAAATCTTTAACTGAAATAAAAGGGTTTAAAATGTTGTTATTTTGACATATGCAAACACGCTGCCAATGGTTGACGTGAGACCTTGCTTGCCGAGCAACACGACAGCAGGTAAAAGCCCATACTAATAAACGTGCTATTCAGCCCATAAACGAGCACAACTTTATTGTCAATGAAAAACTTGTTTTTGTGCATAATTTCTTATTAGGTATATATTATAAATTAAAAAAAAGAATCTTCAAAATTTTTTCCACGACCACGTAAAAAAAACTGAGTGTGTCCTCCAGGATACATAGCCCGTTCATAGGTTTTTTTATGTGGTAAATGGTGAAGCAGTTACGAGGGCTATTTCCTGCCACAATACATAACCGTAGATTATATTTCTGACAAAAAAACTGTTGTTTGGCCAATTGTGCAAAATTTGTATCTTCCCATATCCACGAATATCGGAAAATGGCCCATTTGGTCATATCTGATCTCTTCAGTTGGTCTAGTACTCACCGGAACACTGATTTTCTTGAAAGGCTTCAATATCGGATTTTCGGATTTTTATGACTTTTTCTGCTCTTATGAGTGCCAAAGCTAGATGAAGTCGATTTTTTTTAGATTGTCATGTATTTCCAAAAGCTTCCATGTCTCTTCTGTAAAGTAACCAAGCATTATTCACGCCAATATCAATGAGCTGGCTGAATATTCCCAGATACCATCTGCTAGATTTGTAAGGTGTTTTATACAGGGCAATTAGCATATCAGCCAAATCCCCCTTGTGGTAGTTGCATAATTTTATAATTTGAGGACAATCAACACTAACTTTTTTCTTCTCTTCCTTACTGTATCTTTGTACTTGAACTACTGGGGTATGGGTTACACATGAACTTGCAAGTGTAACATATTTGGTGTCTGCCCATTTGACTACCGCAATACCTGCTTTATTATCAACTTTACAATCGAAACTCCCACACCCTTTCTTCAGAAGAGACTTGTCAGCTTCCAAATTGCAACCTCTCAGTCGGTTGCTTCGTATCGTTCCCAAGCTATTTATTTGATAATGTTTTTTCAGTAACATGATGAGCTCCAATGATGTGAACCAATTGTCAAAATATACTGTACTCTTCTGAGGATATGGTATCGTTTTACAAAGATGAATCACAATTTTATCTTTACCCAGAACCCAGATTGGATTCTTTTTCCAAAAAACGCATATTTTTCAAAAGTCGTAGATCTCATATAAATGACGAAATCATATACAATACCAGACACCCCTGCTCTAACAAAAATTTTGAACCCCCATTTCTTGGGTTTATTCGGTATATATTGCCTGAGATTCCCTGTTTTCGTTTCCTTATATAGAATCATCATTTCATCTATGGAGTACAGTGCTTCATCTTCTGTTTGAGTGAAATTATCACGGATTTCAAGCAATGGCCTTATTTTGAATATGCGATCTCCATTGGCATCTGCGTTGTTACCCTGGAAATGCACCAATCTAAGCAGTTTTTTTAATCTTTTTACTGGCATCACATCAGCTATAGGACTATATCGCGTATTGACTAGCCAATAATCTTCGAATGAAGGCATTCTTACTATTCCCATTAGCAGCTCTATACCGATGAAAGATTTTATTTCAGGTGAAGAGGTATTGATTGATGATCCAGTTGATAGAATGGAGTAAAGATTGGTTTGCTCCGCTATGTATTGGAAAATGGAATCATCCCAAAATATTTGAAAAATTTGAAGGCATGTAAGAATTGCAGATGGGGCTTCAAACTCGTTATCAATGCGAATTTGGTTATGTTCAAACTCTTCTTTTTTCCGTTTATAGTCGGCTACTTTTTGAAGTTGAAGTGAGGTTGGACAAGGGCATAGCATCATCAGTAGACCAGGAGGTCTATTCTGTACACTAATCGTTAATCGATAGCTGCTTATCGCTATAATTATATATATAGATATACTTATACATAGCGATATGTCATTTGATGCCAGTCCGCAACCAAAAATGATTGTTCTATGTCGTCACCTTTTGGTGTTCTGTTCAAAAAGTTATCGGGCGGTCTCTTGAGTGCGATAAGTGAAGATCCTTGTGAACGATAACATTTGACAGTCGATGATGTCACGTGGTCTTGCCGTCTCGCCGTACGACGTGTGTTATGTATGTATGTGTTTGTTTATGTTCAACTATAACCTATAACCTCTTGTGCTTTGTTATAAATTGTTGTGAGTTGTCAACACAGAAATATAATAAAGACTCTATGGTTGTGAGTTTCCTTAAGTGAGAATGTTATAGTTAAGTATCATATCCTTTTTTGAATTTTACGTCTTAAGAGAAATTATTCTATTTTTAGGTTACTTCAATCGGCAATAGGAAGTAAAAATATATTGGTATTCGTATTTATGTCTCATCTATTTGAGAATTGATCCTATACCCAATATTCTAGGCAGTAATAGCTTTCGCATATAGTATTAGTTAAATTGCAATCTGAATTCCGATTATTTTGTCATGGGTAAGTAGTTATCGGATTGGATCCTTGTGTTACGTTCATCAATTATATACTTTGATATTAATCTTTCTGCAAGTTCTCAGAAAGTAACATAACGGATACTATCCTATAGGTAAGTTACAGAATAATAATTTCATAATATACACCATTTCCACTTTAATTCAATAAGGTTTTAATTGCATTTGAGAATACAACAAACGTAGTGGAGAATAGTCAGTTGTATTTGAGAAATTATTTTATAATATCAATACGAATGTAATTCTATTTCAGAATGTATCATTTGAATTTAAGAAGTTGCTAATTGCATTTGAGAAAATTATCCTAATTGAATTAGCAAGTTGGTAAAAAGGTCTATAGGTTCAGTGTAATCATCATTTCTAATGTTAAGATTGTGTTATGCATGTGCTTTTGTGTTTTTCATTATCTTGTTTATCTTCTCAATTACATTTTACCATTTCTTGAATACAATTGAACTCTTAGATTAATATTTTGACTACTCAAATAAAACTGACTTTTTTCAACTAATTGGTGCTCTCTTAAATAAATTTGACTTCTCTCAAATACAATTGATATTTTTTTAAATAAACAGTATTCTTTCTCAAATAAAAGTGGAAATGGTGTAGAAGAAACCATTATTGTAATGATTATTAATTATTGTAGTATAGGTCCGTAAGTACTGCAAACTGCAAGTTATTTTCATTTTGGTGTGTACGTTTTACAGTTTTGGGAATTATTATGTTCTAGGTTATTAAAACATAAGTAAGTGAGGAGTGAATTCAAGTATCTACAACAATTTGTTTCTACCACTGAGTAAGTATTTTTTTATATATACATACAATATATATATATATATATATATATATATATATATATATATATATATATATATATATATATTTACTTGTTAAACATTGATTATATTTTATTCTAGGTTCATAACTAGATATACGATATACTTACTATAAGTGGGTCCCTACTGTTGTTCGAATAAGTAAGTAGATTTCAGTTCAGTGTGTTGATTACTTTTTTGTTAGATTTAGCCTTCAAATAAGTTCAGTTTTATTCATTGTTCAAATTGGTATAGTATTTTTGAGAATATCTAAATAGAGATACAGCAAAGAATATAAAATCATCATGTCTCATAATAATATAACTTTTCTAAATACTTTGCAAGGTTGGTGAGATTTTTAATTCTATTACATTTTAATTTTTATAAGAGCTTAATATAAGTTCAGCATACATCGTACTTGTTTTTAATAAATTGTCTATTACTTTAGGATCAATTCATAATTTTCAATGCTGGTTTGGGCTACTTGGCACTGGATGTGATGAATTTGGAACATCGTGCACGGCGTTTGGAGAGAAGAACGGAACGGAGTGCATGGAGAGCGAGTCATGATCCTTTTGAGATGCATGAAGACCAATTCATGGATCTTTGGGAATTTGGGAATATTCAGAGCTTCAGCCACCCGAGTACAGACTGGCTCTTCTCTAAAGACTCATCCCCCTGTTCCAGCCTTTCTATGAATTCCTACGAAATAAAGTAAATATCAACTAGTGTACCAGAAAAGATTAAAAAAATGTAATTATTGAACCAGAAAAGTGAGAAAATGTCTAGAATTATAAATTATAATGAATGTTTAAATTGTTATTATTTACGTAGAAAAGAGAAAAGAAATGAAATTTAATTTGTACGGAGAAATGCAATGTCACAGAGGTGAAGCGATATAAAATTTAAACTAAAGTACGCATGTATATAACTCTGAAATAACTCACTATTTCTTCAGGATAAAGGTCAGCACATGAGGAACCCTCCCAATAATTTGACCCAAAAAGGCTACAAATTTATTTATCCTGCTCGTTAACTGCAGGCTCATTATTCGGAAGGCCTCCCGTTCTACTTCTTGCACCACGGATCTGAGCAGCCTTACCAAGAGCTTTGGATTTCATGTCTCTCCATGTCTAC
Source organism: Crioceris asparagi (assembly GCA_958507055.1). NCBI lineage: Eukaryota > Metazoa > Arthropoda > Insecta > Coleoptera > Chrysomelidae > Crioceris > Crioceris asparagi. Next base: position 35,303,883 of record OY293828.1, read on the forward strand.
AAGAAATTCAGCTCCAATAATGACTGGGAAATTATGATGAGATTAGTATATTGCTATTGTATTAGCTCTTAAAATATTTCCATTACAATGAATTTAATAGATTTATTTTTGATGTCTCTTAGACATTTAGTACTCATGACTAGGAAGGTAAGCTTGGTTAGCAAAATGTGTATTCAAAATTTCTAGTATGCCTTGGATAAAGATTGGAATTATTAAAATTATAAGTCTGTAAATTAGAAGAATGTTATTATATGAAATTATTATATAAAATGGCTATGTACACAGTTGAACAAATTTGTGGAACCATCTTCATCGTTTTACGTTATATTAAAATCTTCTCTTACAAAAATAGTGTTTATTTTGATTTGCAGTTAAGATAATTTTGTATATTTTTTCATTTTCCTCAATGTTAGAGTGCTCATTTTGTTTTAATGAGAATTAATTGACAACTATTAAAAAACCAAAAGTTGGACATCCTCCGAAACTTATTATATCATCTAAAATGTGAAAATAACTATCTGAAAATACAAAAATATATAGGGTGATCTATTTGGTAAAACTTATGATGTCAGATCCAGAAATAATTTTCCATCCCTGTATATGTATAAAGATATTAGGATATTTTTTTCTGATAAGAACTTTTGTCACTATTCACAACTTATTTCGATTAGTTCATATGAGTCTATTTGATACTCACAGTTTGCCACCTCTCTGCAATTTTGGGGTGTCCCAACTGATTTAGAGTATTGGTCAGCTCTTGCCAAATTGCTTTATTTGTGGCTAAACCATCATAGCCAAGTTGCGCCCCAGAAGCGAATTTCGGGTGGCTACACATAAATGCTACCAAAGAAGTAAGTTGTTCTTTATTATCTCGGTTGCATCTATTTTGTCTCCTAAGAAAATTGCGTAGACAAACTTACTTTACTGCTTCAGAAATGCGGATTATAATTTACCAATAATATAATATTATTATTTTAACTTTTATACACACAAAAATACAATATATATTTTATGAGAACATTAAAATTACTTACATTTCGGCAACAGTATCCATCACTGAAATTTAAATCACCAGAAAACTATCACAAAACTTACGAACAGAAATTAACCCTCCAAGTTTATAATTCGCAATGATCTTTCTTACATAAATTAGTCTCGTGAAAGTGTATTAGTTCATATCTCAACCGTATATCTCGAGATATTATTGGCTGAGACAAAAGAATGGATGAATAATAATTGTATCTCGTGCCATATGACTCCCATCGGTCTATAACGGCCGTTGGGTCAGTTCATAAATATATGAACAAATTCAAAGCATGAAATAATAAGGAATATTTCGCGACTTCCCACCCTATCAATACAAGTTTAAAAAATAGAAGAAATATATTTTGAACTGAATATCTCCACCTGTTTTTAGATATGCATATTCAGAATAAATCTAGAAAACTGATTAAGATAGGTAGGTACTTGGGGCTGGATTGAATCACATTAAAAATGTTTTCCTGATAAATAAGAATTGATTGGAAACAACCATTTCATCTTTAAATTAATCGATCATCGAATAAACATGCAAGGAATGAAGAAAGTAGATGAGATGGTGAAATTCTTTATGAATCTCTGTTGTTTATATTGAGATTACCTACCGTAAGTACCTACATATTTTGGATTTGCCTTCGATGTTATTCATAATCATTATATAATATTCATCTGTTTTCTCTCTGATGGTGAATCATTAGTTTGTGTAAAACGTAAAGTTAATTCTATGATAGGTATAATAGATAGATTTCGAGTTTGTGGTATGATAATTGAGCAAAGCTCTTCTCCCTCACAGCAAAATTCACAGAGTGAAATCAAACACTGTTAGAGCTATTTGCAATATGATTGTTCGCTCAAACAATACACTTGTGTTTGTGTAGATACCTAAACTGAGGTATTGCCAAACTTAATTATTGGCAACTCTCATTCTTGAAGCAATAATGTGAATGCTATCATTATACAGTAATTCGATTGATTGAAATTAAAAAAGCTTCTTTTCAAATGTCGGCCTATTTTCCATACCTTCTTCTTTTATCCAACATAACCTACATTTGATTTTTCTCACTATTGTAACGTAACCAAATAATGTTGCCTCTACTATCTGTAATAATATAACATCACCCAGTATATGGATAAATAAAGTTAACATCTATGTGAATGACATTTCGATCTTCAACTGTTATCGTTAGATTATGTCGATTAACGATTAGTATACAGAATAGACCTCCAGGCGTCATCATCATCAAATACACCTATAGTTAAATGGGCTCAGGAGACCACAGGTTCGTTATTACGATCTGTATGAATATAATCCCTATCGTCTTCGCCAGATGATGACACAACATCAGAAACATTAGTATGTTCAGGCGGTAGCACTGCTATGTATCCTTGTCTCCGATTTCTTCGGCCATAAGAACTAACGTTATTTATAACTGGAATCTGAAAGAAAGAGAATATTCAAATTATTATCAGATATAGTTATCGCTCCGCACTTTGAAAATTTGTAGGCGATTTGGGCAATGTGTATTTGTGGATACAAGTCAAATCAAATTCTAGTTGGGTTCGAAAATTCATTTAATCTAAATCTAAGATCTAAATAATATCGCTAGAAAGGATATATTTGTTTAAAAATATGTCTCATTGTAGATATAACCTTTTAAAAACTATTTTTTTTTTGGCACGTTCTCTATAACTGTGGCACCAAGATTAAACTGATTCTGAACTAATTCTGTTAAAACACCCTAAAATAAGATAAAAATCAATAATACCAATTTTCTCGCTTTCGTCTCCTTTTGGAGATATTGGCCCCTTTTTGTTCCAACAAACTTGTGAGATGTTGGAACCAAAGGGGTATTAGGTGGGAAAAAATACGCATGCAGAGGTATAAAAGAAGTCGTACTTACCAGAAATCACACAGTAGAAACCGTCCCAACAAAATATTTTCTGGAAAAAGCCTCAATAATTACTATAAACACGTAAATTTCACCTTGCCCTCCTTGACTCTTGTCTAGCCGTCTTTCTTCTAAGGAATTATTAACATTACCCAATAGGTATATTTGGCCGTATTCATAAACATCTCTATGTTCGATACTAGTTTAATTTGTTCGCTATCTACTATGGTACCTACCGTTAATATTATATATGACAGCCTTAGACCAGACTAAGCTAGTGCCAAAATAGTTTTATTTTTGAATACGGCTGATTATATTCCGGTTTATACGAAAATATCAATATTGGATCTAGCTAATATACTGGACTTAAAGAACAAGACCTTCATTATTTCAAGTCCATTCTTCTCAAAACCATTATTTGTATCAGTTAGATTGATATTCAATGAATCTTCATTATAAAAAATGATATTTAAATCGCCATTGGGATTCGACTGCTAACAATCGAGGTGTACGGTTGTGTGTTCAAGTGGTCTGCGAGTAACCACCTATTTCGTTTAATCGAGATTGTGAAAGTATCATGGACAGTGAATATAAATAGAGAGTCTTTATAGTCTCTCATTTAATATTTATTTGGCCAGAGAGACTAAATTTCTCTGATTACGGAGAAATATATTTAAGTACTAACAAAAAATGTCTTCTCCTCAAGCTAGCTATGCAGTAGAACACAAACAAAAATCTTCCCAACCAAAGACCAAGCCATTATTATTCAAGCCCTAGAAGGAGTCCCAATTGTTGAGTATGCCCGTGCAGTGGAAAAACTAGTTGAACCAAATGCAGTACGTTTTATCTCCAAAATATCCAACAATAGAAATTACATTTATCTAGGAATTAAGGATCAGGTCGAACAACTGGCATCACAGCACATGCAAATTCAAATAAACAACAATGTTCTTCCTATCAGACTCCTGATAACTAATAACAAAAGAATAATCATATCAAATCTTTTTATTTATTTCACACAAAGAGATCGAAACAGCATTACAGGAACATAACACCTGTTTCTCGCGTTTCTTTCCTAAGAGCCAATCTTGGGGACGAAGAATTCAGCCATTCATATAGTTTTCGCCAAGTTTTTGTGAAATCTGAGGATGATAATTCCTCAGTTGTTACAAATCCACAATGACGGTTCATCTTACTGTTTTTTTTTCCTGGAGATTCCATGACGTGCTTCATTTGCAAAAAGATGTGCAGATGTGCGAGGTTCTAACGAGAACACAAATCAACAAATACCAGTCAATCTAACTGTGCCAGTCTCGCCAAAATGCGCTGAGGAGTTCCATCGCACTCCTGCAGAAATAATACAGATTCTGGAGGAAACAATCTTCGAACGAAATAAACGGCCACTCTCTGACTCATCGCTGATATCGGAATCGGTATCAAATGACGAATTCAAATTTCCTGATGATTCAATAGCCATCCATAAATTAAAACATTGAAAACAGTAACATACCAGCCTAAAGTGTTCACAAATAAGGCATTTCAACCTCTTCATCAAGTTATTATATTAAATCAAGACCATTATAATTTTGTCTATACATAGCTTAAATTGTTTAGAGGAAACATATGGTTCAAATGATATAAAAGAAATTGCGAAAAAAAATCAGATCTTATAACGTTAGCTGCGAATCTTAGGAAGCTATTTCCACATCTGCACACTAGGAGCATGAAGAACAGGTTGATCCTGAGGGCTTATCTGGTAGATTGCTCACTCCAGCTTCTAATGCCTCTGATATCAGCAGTTCAGAAAAATAATGTTACAGACTACTCAAAGACAAAATCAACTAAAATAAAAGAGTTTCAGCTTTTCTGACTTGAGCACATTTAACTTGATAGAACTGCAACACGAGGAGGAGGTATTGTATTTTTAATTAAAAAAAATTATATAAAGAACTAACTGTTATATGAACAATAAAGAACAAAATTGAGATTTGTGGTATAAATAGATGAAATATCAGCCCTAAAGTAGAAATTATAGCTTTATATAGGTTACCGGGTTATAATCTAACTCAGCAGGAATGGAAGGCAGTTGTGAAAATTGCAGACAGCCCTAATAAAAATGTTCTATTCGTGGGCGACTTCAATTCGCACCACACAACCTGTAATTGCGATAAGAATGACATCAATAGCAAGCACCTACTGCAGTCTATTGAAAATAGAAGTCTAGTTATGCATAACTGTAACTCACCCTCTCATATAGATCTGAATCGAGGTAAATTTTCAAATATAGACCTTATTCGATAGCTGTTGAAATAAATATAAAACTGCATAAGGGAACTTGGGGCTCTGATCACTTTCCTATATTTAAAAACATTAGCTCAAAAAAGCAATTATACCATACAGTCCTTCGAAATTTATTCTATTAAAACTAAACGGGATGAGGTGTATAAATCATTAGATAATCAATTTAAAAAACTTCTCAAGAAAGAATTCGAGGAATTATCAGCGCAATGTACCTATATACAGATTGTTTATGGAGAAATATTAAAGGTGGTGTTAGGGAAAGTACACCTATAAAGAGATTCGCTAAGCCCGGGGAGCATAATAACCCTGTTGAATAGTGGGAGCAAAAATGTAAGTTAAAAAAACAAAGGAAAAAACTGGGTCTGCGTCGGACCGGACGGTGGGAGTTATACTTCTTTGGCTATTCGCACACACCCACTCACACACACACACACACAGACAGGATATATAATTGAAAAGGACATTTTTCTCTGTTATTCAATATATTTCTCTTCAATATATTAATAAATTAAAAAAATGCACCCATATAGCAGATGTGGCTGCGAAATCAAATTTACTGTTAAGTAAATGTAACAATTCTAATAATATTTTAATGCGCCTCCTAAAGTATGATAAACTAGTTATGTAAGCATAGAGAGGAAAACTACTGAAAACAATCTTGTAAACATACACAGATAGACAGGCAGCTGAAAATCAATCCCATAGGAGGTATTACCCTTACGAATTTGTGTACCAAGTTTGGTGTCGATTGGTCAAGTATTTTTCGAAATATAGTGTTGATTTACAGACAGTCAGACAGTTGAAAATCAATTAGGAGATATTACCCTTACGTATTTGTGTACCAAATTTGGTGTCGATCGGCTTAGTATTTTCCGAGATATCATGTTGACAGACACACAGACAAACAGACAGCTGAAAATTAATTCCGTAGGAAATATTACCCTTACGTATTTGTGTACCAAGTTTGTTGTCGATCGGTTAAGTATTTTCCGAGATATCGTGTTGACAGACACACAGGCAGACAGACATCTGAAAATCAATCCCGTAGGAGGTATTACCCTTACGTATTTGTGGTCTAAGTTTGCTATTAATCAGTTAAGTATTTTAAGAGTTATGGTGTTGACAGACAGATAGACAGGATGATCAAAACAATAACTACCTTCCTCAAAAAAAAATCGGTAGTTAACAAGGAAATTTAATATATAATTTAATTATTAAAATTATATTTTTTCTAAAAGCCAAAACGTACAAAAAAGTAAACGAAAACGTATAATCGACGATTTTTCTCACTTTTAGCATGACGCGGTTTCTCGACCAACACCCCATCCCAACGAGCCCAAAGAAGTATAACTTCAAAAATCAAAAATGGACAACTTCGAATGAAATAGAAGATTTAATTCAATGGCCGTGTCCACAGCAGACACCTGCTAGCTACTGCTTGCATTTGAATGTATTTCAATTACCAGTAAGTAACGAATATATGAATATAAAATTAAAATAACTCACTGTTCTCATTAATATTTGCAGATTTGATCGACGTTAAATATACCAAAATATACCAACATCAAGAAGTACACACACGAACGCTAGATATTTACAATCCGAAAAGTTTTCTCGAACGTAATGATATTTTCGATTTACCTACTTCATTGGAAATGACAAATGTGCTAAGTCTTAAAATTTCAATGTATACCGAATTCTTGGTTGATAGATTAACTTTATTATGATTGAATAAACTTTAAACAATAAATATCTTCAAATCAAAATGCCATTTATTGAATAACTATACATTTTAATTGCATTATACAAAGCAACATATATGTTCTAAGCAATTTATGTGAAAGTTTTCTTGAAGAATAAAGAAGACATATTTCATTTTTCTGCAGAATTTGCTATATTTATTGACAGTACAGTACTTCAATAGATTACTGAAGAGAAACAATAGGTAACTTTTCCAAAGAATAAACTTCATTCGAAATTTGAGATAAAATAAGTTAGTTTGATAGACATTCAATAATGTAATACAATGATTATTAATGGCAAAACTAAACACTTGTATACTTTTACCATAAAATAATGCTTTAACTAATCTCTTAATATTGTAATAATGACAATGCTGCTAGTTCTTCATCTTGAACACCTCTTTCATCACACAGGCAATTATCACATTACAGTAACTTCATTGTCAAATTGTAATTACTTTCATTTTTACACAGCTAGTCTCTGGAAAGGTAGGTACCTACGCCACTAAAATCCCGTATATCGCTTTGTGCTGCAGCCTCAACTCCATTTGGAAGATATTCTTCGATATGATGTACATCATTGCTGAAACAAATATCAGATAAGATAGTAAGAATGAATCAACACAATCTATAAGAAATGTTAATGAATTACAAGTTGTTAGAAACAATTCTGGAAGAAAATGGTTCCCCGAAAATCCTTATCAAAAGACTATTACACTCAAGCCAAAACAACATTAATGAAATCCACAACGCAGGAAGAAAGAACTATAGCTCAGGACCACAACTCTTCGCTCCAAAGAAGAAACGAGGTTGAATCAAGTCGCGGTCTGATAACTACGTCAGAAGAATACAACAACAATCGCATCAAAAGGAGGACACTACCGCTTATAGGTGATCTGACATCGAAATTAATTAAAACTCTTGCCCATCCTAACATTCAAATTATTAACAAAATAATTATCAACTCAAACGGACCTTCAGCAAAAAAAAGATAAAGTTCCTAGTTAAAAATCTACCCATGTTGTATATTCAATTCCTTGCACAAAATACATTAAGGTTTATGTAGGTCATGTAAAGAGGTGTTTTTTAAAATAGTTTTTATTACTTTCGGTTCTTGTATCAATGGACTCAGCAGCGATTTTTCAGGCCCCATACGGTCTAGAGACTTGAAATTCGAACTCAGATCGCTGACATCTCGCCGCCTGTTAAGCTCCAAGTGTGACACAATATGGGCCAAAATTTATTAATTATAATTATTTCATTCAAGCAAGATCACTTTATCTTCGACATGGAACAACAATGTCTGACAATGGGATCCGTCACTGGAATTACGCACGGGCATGGAGTGTATATATACGTCTCTGTTCTCTGGTATATAGGTCCTCTCTGGCAGATCGTTGTATATATTACATTTTGGTTTTGTGTGTTGTGGTAGACAAACAGTAATTTGTTATGGAATTGCTGTTGCTGGCAAACAGATATACATAAATATAGTTCAAATCGAGAGAACAGAGAAAACATACCTCCAAAGAGAGAAGGAGAGCAAAAGTAAGTAGGTAGGTACTAATCGGTACGGTTCAAATCTTAGATGCCTAATAAAAACAATTTTTATTTTTTTTTCAAAATTTACCACTTGTTGGAAATGTACCATATTAATAAAACTTCTAACACTATGAGTCAAAAATCTGATGTAAACAAATCAAGTAACATCTATGCTTATATCTTGTACAATACGAAATCTCAGATGATAATATATAACTATACATAACAACAAAAACTAGACAATACACATTTCTTCAGTAATTTTTTGTTAATTATTTTTTTTCCAAGAATGATCATCTGTAACAATATCAAACAAATTAGTCCTTGAAAAGTTCAAGCTATAATTTTGCCTCCTCTCATTTCGTTAAAATTTTAAAATCAATAATATTGATCAATTCATATGATTATGTAGATACCTACAAAAATCATCTAAATGACATGATATAGATATTATTTTAAACTCATAATAAGGCAGAATGTTTATATTTATTACTAATTACACAATCATTGTGCCTTCCCGTGTTGTTTAGCAAGTAGTTTTACAAATATGTACATGTTTTTTATACAATGCTAAAGAATGTTCTCGCTGAAATTTTCCTTCAATGTATCTTTTGATTTTTAATTAATATCTCAATATTATCTAGTATAGCCTTCAGCTAATGTAATAGATTTTCTAACAAAAATGTTGAAAAATTAAAGGTGTTTTTCCGGAGATGTTTTGTCGTTGTGTTTCAAAAAAAAATCAGTCGTTGGTAAGAAAATATTTAAAATTTTAGAATCAGACAATGTGTTACAAAATATATTTATTACTTTGTAGAATCCTGATGGACAGGAGCATGTCCTCGAAACGTTGATTCAATTAATAAAATGTAATAAATTAATGGCCAGCAATCATTTCATTTTTGAGCCTATTGTATATTATATATATATATATATACATATATATATATATATATATATATATATATATATATATATATATATATATAATAAAAAGATAAAAGATGTTCTTGGGGATGCAGTCATATATTCAATAAAATTCTTTGATTAAAGCCGAGCTTTCGAGAATGTTTATTCTCTTCTTCAGGGCAAACTACAAATCGTTAGAAAATTATTTCAACAACAACTTAAAGTATTATAAAAATACTTACAATCGTGAATTTAGAATAAATTAGCCAAAAACTGGAAAGATTTCATAGCCATCAATTACAAATGTCATTATTTATATTATATTATAAGTATTTTTATAATACTTTAAGCTGTTGTTGAAATAATTTTGTAACGATTTGTAGTTTGCCCTGAAGAAGAGAATAAACATTCTTGAAAGCTCGGCTTTAATCAAAGAATTTTATTGAATATATGACTGCATCCCCAAAAACATCTTTTTACTTATTATAAAACCAGTCAAGAATACAAAATCAATATATATTTATATATATATATATATTTGTGTGTGTAATCTACCCGAGAAAAAAGTACTCACTTTCTTCCCATCACAGAAAAAATCAGTACTCTATTCATCTAAATCTAAAACTATGGTTACGGTTATGGCTAACCAGAATAATAACAGTCACAATTAATTGATGCAGAAGCAAGCATTACAATCTAAGAGCTTCGTTAGCGCGAATAGGTATCATAGAAGATGGCCAATGCAGTTGTGGTTCTGAATGCGAAGACGAAGAAGAGAGAAATCACGTATTGAGGCTATTGCCACTCTATAATGACCAAAGAAAAACTATAGTACAAAATATGCAAAAACAAAAACTGTCCCCACCATTCAACATCTTCCTACTCCTTACTGAATCAAATACAAGAACAATAATAGAAATTTGTAACTTTCTGCAAAAATATTTTTTACAAAAAATTGGACCGACGTTATTAGTTGGTGCACTGAAAATTATAAAATAATATTAATTCTATTGGTGCTGGTACTTTTGAAGTTGTGCAGTTGCAGGTAGATTGATAACTTTTGGCACCAAACCGTTACTTTTTTGAAAAAATGTTCAATTTAAACGTTTCCTGTCTCTAATTATACCACCTCAAATTTTCAATTTTCGAGAAAATTTGCCCATCCACCCCCTTCGGGGGCGGTTTTCGGAGGGAAGGGGATGTCGGATTCCCGTTCTTATGAATATGGGACCATTTCTCAAGACTCCTCTTTCAAATTAATCAGAAATCATCAAAATCGGAGTACGATTACTATATGAAAGGCGCGCACAAACCAAAAAAAAGATGCACACAGTCGAATTATATACCTCCTCCGTTTGGGGTTCGTCGGTCAAAAATCTGGGATGACCATATAAAGATGTATACTAGCCTCCAAAATATAGTGGCAGACTCTAATCTCTCTGACATCATTACAATTAACATTTCAAGTGGTTTATGACTGTATAGGTAGACCAATCTGCTAGTTCTCCAAAATGTGGTCAATCATTGTACTTATGTATGTCATTGTTTTGAGTAGATTAGATGTAGATTAAAATATTTATTAAGTAAGTAGATATACTACACTTGTAGATATTATTTAGTAATTAATGAGAAGCTATATAAACCCAGTAGGGTTTTGCTAAGCTTAAAAAAAGCTTGCCATTGGAATCTCGATATGCTACACACCAAATACGATACAGGAAGGATGAGAATAAGATAAAGGTTAGAAAGACGAAGCTCAAGGTAAACTAGACAACATGTGATATATATCTTCGGTGCACAAATGAGAGTGAAAAGTAAAGAATGGACGCAAAAGCACTTCTTATTTGACAGAGACAAAATGTTTGTTTTTTAGATTTGAATTTATTCAAATACATTCGTTTGAACCTCTTGGAATTTCAATTTGTTATCCATGATAAATACAAGGTATTTGTTCGGGAAGAGTCAATTTTATTTGACTTTTATAGATGTAGAAAAGAGAAACTATGAAAAACTATGAAATCCTTGTAGGTAATACATACGAAACCAACCCTCGAATTTATGCAAATGGCGTTCAATAAACCATTATGGCAAAGAGAAGTTTGGAATTGTTTCCATTGTCGGTTTGGTATCCCCAACAACTTATATTACGTTTTGCATCAAAAACATTCCACATTACGTTATGCCTTCTGCCCGTACCTTTACCCGCGTTGTGTTCTATTATCAGTGGGTGTGTGCAAAAAGGCACTTTGTTAATGGAGTCCAGTGAAGAGGAGTAAATAGCGAAATAATTGGATAGTAAAAGGTTAGAATTTAATTATTGGACGAGGGGGCACACAACACAATTTGGAGTTTTCGGTCGTTGCGGTCGATCCCTGAGCATGGTGGGCCACTTCAAAGACGCTTGCTAGCAGTGTCCTTCTCTCGAATGAGAAGCAAGGAATGTTGGCGCATAGCTCCTGTCTTTGGTGACTGCGGCAGCAGAGCAAATAGTTTCTGGACGACACAAGATGAGTTTCATTTTTTAATGGTGATGATGGCAGTAATTCCAGGTGGTAGCGCAGTTGATTAGATAGAAAATTTAGAATTGATGATGAAGTTTTTTTCAAAATGATGAGGTGACAAAGTATAACTAAAATCTGTCACTGATGTCGGTAATGGCAGTATCAAACAATGTATATAGTGAATTCTTAAAGCAGCGGATATATTAAATAAAGGCATAAACAAAAATCGATCGAATCCGTAGATTTTTTTTCATATTTAGAATTTTTTCTACGTCAGAATGAAATATACAGGGTGTATTAGGGAACATGATATCATCGATTTCTTCAAAATGACGACCCTCATTTTTTATTGCAGAATTGGTATGGGCAAAACATATTTCTACTTATGACTAGCCTCTCGATGTTTTATTCAGGGAATAATAATAATAATAATAATAATAATTTCTTTATTAATGGGCGAAATTTAGCACAGTGCTATTCTTACATTTAATCCAAATTAACCTAAAACTTATCTAAATTAACTTAAACTTATCCAAATTAACCTAAAGATACAAAAGAAGATAATTAAGCAAGTAGAACTATTTTTCGAGTAGAGCATGTCTAAGTGTCATTTTGAACTTGCCAATGGGCAGGTGTTTGAGCTTATCTGTAACTTGATTATACCATACCACTGATCTAAATGTGAAAGAGCACTGAAATATAGAAGTAGAATGTTGAGGCATCGTAAGTAAATTTTTTCTACGTATGTTGATAGAGTGGATATATCTCCTTACGACCAATTTATTTTGCAAATATATTGGACTATGAGAAACAAGAAGTCGATGAACAAAAACTGCGTATCGAAATTCAATAAGCGAATGGATTTTGAGCCAGTCAAGTTCTTTAATTCGTATTGAAACAGAATCATACTTTCTCAAATTGAATATGAAACGACAGCATGAATTTTGAATTTTTTGAATTCTATTTTTTGAAGCTACATCAAGGAATAGATAGTAAACTAAATCACAATAACCAACAATACTCATAACAAGCGATTCACTCAGGGATTTTTTAATGGACTGCTTTAGTATGTGCCGGCTACTATAAAGGAGTTTCAATGATGTATATGACTTCTGAACAATTCTATTTACATGCTCCCGGAATTTTAGGTTCACATCGAGTATAATACCAAGTGATTTGATGCTGTTGACTAATTCAATATCTATCCCTTAGACACTGATGTTTATAGTTTCTTTAAGTTGGTTTCTCATTCTAATATTACAAAAAATGATACTAAAAACTAAATACATGTGACCCGACCAGAACGAATGCAATGAATAGCTCGAAATTAGAAATATTGACGTAATTTTCATCAACAAGGTTAGTGATTTTTCTATTGATTGCATTTGTTTTTGACAGATTGTGTATTTTATTACTTTATTTTTCTGAACAAATATTTTTTATCTTTTGAATACTCTCATCACAAAATTATCACAAGACATACCTACATAGAAAAAATCATACAAAATAAAGAAATTCGTTATGATCTGATTTTCATCATAGATTGTTATTAAAACTTATATGAAAAAAATAATTAACTCTCTCATCTAATAATATGATGAGTATGTTATTCGTCCGATAAATATTTGTATCAGTGACATAAAAATAATAATAATTCATTAGCTCCATTTGAATACAATGTAATAAAAAGTCTTATGGGATCGTCAAAGTTCTATAATGATTACGACTTTAGAAATAAAAATTTACATACACATTGCATAAATATGACACTACAATGTATTTTACACAGAATAAAAAGAAACGTATAAGAACATATAACAAACACTACATTGTTATTTACAGTTTGCAAGATGAATAAAAACTTCGATGGATCCTAGTATTTCACATATGATTTGGAAGTTCATTTTCATTGAAAAACTCATCCATAATATAAAAACATTTAGTGAGAAAAGAGGTCTTTAATTTATTGTTAAGCTTTCGACACAATTTGTTCAAATACTTTAGCGCAGCATACTTGGGGTGTTGCTGCCCTAGCGAGAGTCTTGGAAATGGTAGTTCCAGTTAGTTTTTATATCTCGTGGGAGTGAATTTCTTGCCTTCGTAGAAGCAGGTCTCTATTTTGAATAGCGTACCGAATTAGACAGTAAATGTATAAAGATGTTAACGTGATTATTTTGAAAGATTTGAAATATTCCCTGCATGAGGTTGATGGAGAAACCATTGCCAGCATTAAAACTTTTTTTTCTGAACTGAATAAATTTTTGATCATTTCAGGTGACACAGTCTCTGATATTTCTTATTCTCCATAGGTAGCAATATGAGCTAAGTTTTGGTACTATGTTTTCTATATGCGCACTCTAAGTAAGTTTCAGATAAGTTTAAGATACACCCCCAAGAATTTTGTAAAGCAGACACTCTCCATGGAAATTCCTTCAGCCTTAATCAGTAAACTGTAATCAATCGTTTGGGGGGTATCTTTTTCTTTATTGCTTCGCAGATATGGTCAAGGGCCATATGTAATGTCTTTTGTGTCGAATGCTCGGGTCGAAACCCGTTTTGACATTTTGACCAGAGTTGGTACTTTTCGAGATATCTACTTAAACGTGAGTTGAAAGCGTATTCAACCATTCTACGCGAAGTAGCTCCTCCTTAAAATTACCTATTGCGTTGTCGTTAAATTTTCATCCAAATTTAGAGGGTGAGTTTCTGATAGAAGACCGGAAAATCAAAATTTATAATCTGAATAGTGTGATCTGATATAGATGTGTCATGCACTACTACCTTAAAATTTTTCAAGTATGTGAATATATTGTCGATGCTGCTCTTGCTATTTTTGGTTATTCTAGTAGGACAAAATATACATGGTCTCTAAATTGAGAATAAACCTAGTAGGTTTTATATCAAATTCTGCGAGTAAATTAGCTAGTATTTTTTTTTTATTTGGGTCTTGTGCTTCTGGCAAGAAATTCACATTTACATTACTACAGATAATATACCTATCTATGTTGAGATTTGTACGTAGATTCTAGTACCATTGATAATTTGTTTATAGTTTTTTAAAAGTCTGATCCTGATGATGTGTACACTGAGAAAATGTAAATATAAGAATTGTTATTCATGAATCTAGAGCAGCAAATTTCAAGTATCATGTTCTCCCAGAATTTACTCACCGATACATTAGTAAAATCAAGAGAATTTTTCGCGATGATGCGTACCCCCCCCCTCTAAAATACAGCGCTCTATTATAGGCGGTTATAACCTTGTAGTTCTCAAAACAAAACGCTTCGATCTCTTTGCTCACCCAGTGCTCACACAAGCCGCAGTCTTCAACATTATTACTCGTAAGAAGAATTTCCAGATCTAGTATTTTATGTTTTGCAAGTCTTTGTATGTTTAGATGCCTTATGTTGAGATATCCGAACCGGAGCGAGAAAAATAACACCGAGTAATCAGCGTACCGCTTAGCCATAAAACTCCATCCATGATTCTATCTTTTTTGTCGAAAGGTGCTCATATTTGAAAAGATGCAACTCTGTCGCTGCTTTTCAATTTAAGTTTGGTGAATGTTATCTTACAAATACCTGAGAGATGATCTACTATCTGTTATTGCTTCTAAAGCATTAGTCCCACTATAATTACTGCTGCCTTGTATGAACTGACGTTGTTTATGGTTTGGTCTTTTATTACTATATGAAACTCATCGAGTTTGTTTTCATCTTCTGTTGAATTTTCATTGTGATTCTGTTGTTGTGTTGTTTGTTTTGGTATTTGTATCTTGACACCTTGACAGCTTCTGCATATTTTGAACATACATTGTCTTCCTCGACACTGGAATGTTCCAAAATCTTTTTGTTTTCAAGGTGAGATGGCGCTGATAAAATATCTTTTATCTGAACCAATTTATGGATATTTTTGATATCGGAAGCTGTTTTAATATTTTCGTGCATGGATTGACAACTCTAGTTTTATTGAGCTATCTGCGTGGAATTATTACTTACAGTTTGTTGTAAATTGTTTATTTTTGTCTCTAAGCTTCGAAACAATACCGTCAACCAGGAGGTGTTATTACAGCCATCAAAGAACCATTTCAGATTTGGTGTCTCTAGCAATAGCTTGCTTACGTTTCTTCCAAAATTGGTGCACGTCCTATGAAACACTAATTCACACAATCATCCGCATTTTAGTTTGTTTCAAAATCAATCAAACATTTAAAACATTTTGCGACGCTATTCACATTTGGTGCCATATTGATCTTGAAGTTATAAAGATGAAGATAAGCAAGTATTAACTTGAAAAAATTAATTGAATTACCACTCCAGTATGTATGCAACCTCTGCCTCGTAACGTCAGAACTATTTTCCTTGCACTAAAAATGAGGACTTTTGATTTAATGATTTCCGCATGACCCTTTTGATGGGCAAATTTTTGACGAAACAGAATTGATTTTCGAAAATGCTCACTCACTTCATGCAATAAGTTTAAATGAGAATGGAAAATCTAAAAGCAGTTTTTAGTACTATAAATAATAAAGAATGGAATGTTAGAATACCAGTTAACAAATTTAGATAATTGTTTTGTATTTTCAACTATATAATGTGAATTTTAAGAAAGCTTTTAATGCTTACTTTTTCCATCCACACATTAATTTTGCTCAATAGGTAGGTAGGTATGTATCTCCTTTGGTATTATCAGATATTGATTTTGGTGGCTAATCTACAAGATATTACAGATTTCAGTGACGAACATTTTAATATACAAATCCCAAATTTGATTAAAAAACAGCAGAACCAAAGATAATGTGTAGCTACTATATACTTATATCTATGTTTATTTTTTGGCATAATATTTCAATCAACGGCAGATAGACTTGATAGGACCTAAAAATGCGGCCAAGAGCGGCTCGAACTCTCATACGAAGGGTTCCGTTTCACTGATTCTAGTAATAAATTCATGTAATAGTATTGTAGTATACCTACTCACAGTAAAGTTTTAATATTCCATAATTCAACTGAACAGAAACCAGTTGCCTTAAGATATGTTCCTTCAGTAGGTATATGGAAAAGTCTTCCATTTGTTTCATTTGTACAAATTATTCATATTCTTGCATTCTTATTTTCATTGGAACATATTCAAAGTATCTAATATAGATTCAATGTCAACAAACAATGCAAAATTCTCCTAAAATTAGTAACAAACATACATAGGTTACAATTCTCTACATTATATTTTATTGAATGATAGAAGTGAATTTCTTCATTACAATAAGAGACGAAAAACCATAAAGTATAATTTTCCAGGCTAAGCACTAATCGTCTCAAATACTCGAATAAAATGTTCTAAATTCTAATATCAGTTTTCAGTAACGTCACTGTCACACCTAGTTGAATTAGACTTTGACATTTGATATACTTTTATATTATTTATAATCAAATTTAAAACAATCGACTATAGAAAGTGTCCACTATTAAAAACTATTTATAGTATTAATTATATCGAATCTACTATACATTTTCATGACTAATCCAGTGCAAGGTTTTCTGTATATACTTCAGTTCTCTTTTATTAAAATATCTGGACTGCTCTCCCTTTTCCTCTAGAACTATAAGCCGATCATTCCTGTATAAATAGTTTATTGTCATATTCAAGTACCATGCATTATCATCATATAACGGGCATATTGAACCAAAAACGAGCACAAGTTTATCCAATCTTTTAATTATGTTGTAGGTTTGTTTTGCGTAGGTATATAGTATTCATACACTCATCTCGGTGACAGGATAAAATATAAGTTCATATGCTGATATTTGCTATAATTATTGTCATTACCATTATGTATCAGATCAATATCTTAACCTTAGACTGTAAAGAATGCTTGCAATAAGAATTCTTTAACGAAAATTCTATAATAAAGTCTTCATTTCTTTTTGAATAACAGCCTCTATAACTTCTAAAGTTCATTACATACCGAGGTCCTATCTAGGAACGACCGCTTCTATAACATCATACCTACCTAATTATCGTAATCGAAAAAGTTATAAAATAAAAGTATATGCAGCTCGAAAATGTATTCTGCATATATAAACTCCAGGATGTTAACGAGTATGTAGAGGCTTCCCGTAAAATTTCGAGAGCATTAAAGTGTTCCTTATAACCAACTATGCGGTTCTATCTCTCTCTTAATCTAACCTCGTTACTCCTAATAAAGGCCCAAGCACTTTTCTTTGTAGCCCAGTCAACCTCGTTCTCCAAAGTACTCGAGTTTGTTAAATAGTCTGATGCTAAAAACCAACTAATTTTGGTCCACTTCAGCTGACAGACGAGGAGCAGCCAGCGATAATGAGGCGCAAGACATGAACGATGGACAACTCAAAGAAAAATTAAGCACTTCGAGAGTATCAGTAAATAGAGATAGGAAGTCGATCTTCCCCTTTTTTGCCTTTGATGCCACTGGCCACATCAAGACGATGCCGGGAGGCCGTCGAATGATAATTTAATTGAAGAACTTTGCAGATCCGGATTATTTTCCGTCGATTCTTAGATATCCGAAGTAATAATTGTGATTAACTTTCTGTACCGGCATTATTGAATAAAGAAAATTATTGGCATACTTCTTAATAGGGAGAGGGAAAAACAATAATTGACATATTTAAAGAAGATACAATGTTTCTTGCAGTTTCTTTATTTGTCACTCACTTGTAGCCGAGTGTTTCACTCTAGTTCTGCTTCGTTATTATTGCCACCATTACATTTATACTCTAACTTGCAGTTTTAGTATGGTCCTTGAATATAAAGATGTGAATATCACCTCAATTGATTATTTCAGAATTTACACCCAAGAAACGCACCAATGTTTGTGTGGAATGTGTAGAAAATCCAAGTGAAAAAATCATAATCTCAATTATTTCGCATATCTGTACACCTATACACGTCAATTTTAGATCATGAAATGACATCTTACAATGAAAAAAAATTATATTTTATTTCAATAATCTCAGTAGGCGTCCCTGCGAATGGTGATCTATAGCTCTCAGGTTAGTACCACCAGTGGCCCATGGGATATTATGGGGCAACCGCATAAGATCCTTGAGAGCTTTAAAAGTTACATAAGGCACAGGTAAAGCACAATATGTCCATTGGCAACCACAATGCTGGGCTTTATCGTTGAGCCCAAGTGAACCCAAACTAGGTCCACCTATATTTATTTACATTTATTTATGTCATATCGTACATCAGTGTAACACAAATGCTATCAATCTTTAAATGAATGTGCAAATATATATGACTACTAGTATTTGGGCATCTATATCAATAGCCACGTCCATACCGACCGAGGCAAATTGCATTGTGAGCCATAGGCAGACCGTGCATGGCCGGTCTGAACGCGTCAGATCGCATTGTTTAGTAGTTTCATGAAATTTTTGTCAGTCAACTTATTTAATACACCAAGAGAAAGCCCTAGAGCTCTTCTCGTAAATACATTAAGTAACGTATTTTCTTATGATTCAAAGTATGAGATTTCCTTTGGGTAACTTCAAACTTGTCAGCACAGCAACATCAGATATAAAAGTAACCCCCAAGGCTCACGGCACGCCCATCAAAGCAACAAAACAACAACTAATTGTAACATAATAAGTTATATTAGGCGAGTGGCATTATTAAAGCACATATCTTTGAGAAGTATCCTCAAAGAGGCTGCCTCTTGCCTCACTCACTCATTGTTTATATGTGAAAGACGCGACTAATTTCACATCCGAGAGGTATACTAAACATACATATAATATTCAATCCCAAGTGTATTGAAACTTATTACCTCTCGGATTAATTATTATTATAGTAGTTCGTGAGAGTGGCATTATACCTTTGAGTACAATACAAATAGTTCATTAAGTTTTGATTAGAGCATTATACACGAAATCAATCAATATATTAGTGGAGGTGGTAGTTGCTGTCGCGGTTCTAGACCTTTTTGTCTCTGTCTACTGTCGACCGGGTGGTTAGAATTACTTTTAATTTGTCTATGATCAGAGCTTAATTTTCCATCTTGTCATTTATCTAGCAATAAAATGTATTTCATGGTTTTAACATTTTCAATAGTGCACATATTATATCCCCTTTTTGAACAATCATTTTAAAATTTTGTAGCCGGTGGCCAAATAAGAATGATTGTCGGTCATATTTCGGGAATGGCTTACACGGCGTCCTACGTGAGGTTTCATGAAAATAATAGCTTATTTTATTTATTTGAGCTCCGGAAGTCTCTGATGAGACTTATTTTGGCTAAACTAAATATCTGTATTTTAAATACAACTGACCATGTTAAATATTGGATGAAAACAGGATGCTTTCAACATTCATTGGAAGGAACAGATTGACCTTTTTTAGTTGATTCATAAGCACATCACTTTGGCTGTAGTAAATTTTACATTGTCACAGAATGTGATTTAGGTTTTCGTGCTTTTCCCACACTTATATTTGGGATCTTCAATGATTCCGAGCCGACCTAAGGATTCAGCTAGGTTGTAGTGGTTGCCTCGACAACTAGTGATGGTCACTATCAGTTTTCTTGAGAGTTTTTTTGTGGGAGAACCACGGTTTGGGATGATTGCTGTAATCGAATTCATGGTAACTCTTGCCTTTAGAATAATAGCGTTTGACCTCGCATAATTTTATGTGGTTGGGTTCTGAACTTATTTGCAATTTGTGGTTTATCGGTTATTTAGGATTCGTTTTCTATTTCAATTTTTGTTATTGATCTTTTTGTATCTGGTGTATTAAAAAATTCTTTTAGAACATTGCCGAGATCTTGAAGGGATGATTTCTTTTGACCAATTTTGCTTCTGAGATATTGATGTTTAGTTTCTTTAGCAATAGCTTTAATTTGTTTTTGTCATGGATAAATAACGTTTTTTATCACTATCAAGAGAATCTTTCAAGAACTGATGTAATTTCTTTCTTTTATCAATTGATGTTATTAAACCTCTAGTTATCCATGGTTTCTTTTTCATTTACTGTTTCATTGTCATTTTATCAATAACTTTTTAAACCGCTCCTTTCGGTGTGAATATGAAGTTATCTATAGCAGAGTTCATGCGATAAACAGTTAACCACGATTTGGTCTGGATTTTATTCACAACTTTATTTTCTTCGAAGTAATTATATTTAACTAGGGCTTCGTTATGAACCAGTTCATTTTTAAGATTTACAAATTAGTAATGTTGAAAAAATATCAGTAAAGTTTGTGTTAATAATTGCTGGGAATACATTTTCAATGTTATCGGCGCGGCTTTTGAAAAATATGTGATCAAGACATGTGCTCGACATAGAAGTTACTCGAGTTGGGTTGTTTATCAGATATCTGTATCCCTCAGATGACATAATAAGCAACGTCTTTGGTGAACTTTGAATGATTTTAATGACTAATGTAACACTCAAAAGTGTGAAATAAATATTTAAAAAATAATGTACCGACTATAATATTATATTAATGCTATTGGTGCTTGCAATTTTGAAGTTGGTGCCAGAAGTATCATATCTATATAAAACTACACAACTTCAAAACTACCATTACCTACTAATAGAAATATTATTTTATATTTTTCATTGCACCAAATAATAAAGTCGTTGCAATTTTTAGATAAATATCTTATAGAAATGTACCTACTATTTAGAATTCCGGAAAAAGTTCAACGGCATGCTGTTATTTGTCTACAAGTAGGTGCAGAAAAACTTTTCGCTCAAAAGTTTATATATAATAAATAAAAATTCCATAAATTAACATGAAAAAATAGAAGGTGCTCTAATTATAGGATTGTGAATTTGTCGGAATTGGTTGACCGATTTTTAACAGGTAGACTTGAATAAATCCACCTATGTCTTTTGAATAGTTTTGAGAAACGTCAATATCTCGAAATATGTTGAAGATAATGATAATGATAATTTAAATTAAGTAAGTAAGGGCCGATTTCATAATCAAATTTAATATCCTATTCATTTTAATCCTACACTGAAAATTTCATAATGTTTTTGATTGAACATATAATTCAAAGTTACAACGTTAAAACGGAAGGTAAGGTGACTGGCATTATAAAAGTTATTATAATGCACTATTTTTATTCTGTCATCAAGATAGGAGTTACACAAATTGAAGAATTAACTAATCTTCCATTAGGGATTCACTATTAAATCGGCCCTTAGGGCCCTGTCTCAAATGTCTCAATACAATGACAGAGATAGACAGAACAATTCATTTATAAAATACGTTTTGTTTGTTGACAACATCTTTGTGGGCCAGAGGGGTTGAGCTGTGGAAGCGGTCAGAAGGGGGAATACAATAGTTTTAACTAAACCCGCCCCCGTATCATGTAAAATTTGCAGTTGCAATCGCGTTGTCGTCTCAGTGTTGCCACTATCTACATGTAGTCCATTAGACATTTTCTAATCAATATTGGATAAATAAGTGAAAATAGCTTTTATAAAGAACATGATAGAAAGATCCTTAATTATTCACAAAGACATGCAATCAACTTCGCTTTGATAATTTTATTCGAGCATCAATTTAGGCTCTACATTCAATGAGCGGCAACACTGTACAAAATCGACGTTTTGACATCGACGATTGTGCAATAGTCGCGATCGCATTGCAGTTGCTAGTTACATGATAACCCCCCGGCCTCACTGCACTTTCGCATAGAAAATATGACACCAGTGGCATCTCGTTCTTTTAGGTATTTGCAATACGTCGAAATAATTAATACCACAAAATAAATCTGGAGCTTGGTGACAAAAAGTCAATGTCCGAAAGTTGCATGTTTCAGCAATATTATTAAATATGTGTGTATAATTCTTTTTTGAAGTCTAGGTTTTGAAAAGCGCAAACAATATAAAAATCTCTTCAATGATTAGGTTATAATTTCTTTACTACGCCCATGACCGACGTTTATATGTCAATAATTTTCTTTCAAAATTCAAATATATAAGTTACCAAATTTTAATTTAGATGGGCTACTCACCGATGAAAAGTTACTTCTGGGTTCGTGGATTCTATTTTCTTGCACCCTTTGAAACCCCTACTCATTTTTTCAAGTTTTGAAACCAAAGAATATAATAGAATATTCAAAAATAATCAAAACACCAAGTATTTAAATAATGGGGGAAAAGCTGATATGCGATGAGGCGTGGCCGCACAAGAGAATATGTCAACACAATATATTGTTACAGTTACAGTTCCGTCTATCTCTGTTAATAGGTCATTGATCACATAACTATTTAATATCGACTAGAAAGTGTGAAAAGCCCCCGTAAGTATACTGTCAAAAATAATAACTCTAATGCTTTTCTATAAGTCAAACGCTACGTGGTACACAGTGTATATTATGGTAGAGGAATTTTATACAACGCATTAAAATATCTTTTTTTTTGACTTGCTAAACAAAATCTGTAATAGCTTCGCCAAAACTGACGATACATACGAGTACCTAAATAATTATTATTAGCCTATTGCACCGGGGGAATGACATGATCTATCAATGGAACAATTTTCAGAATTAGGGTCTGAAGATTATCCCCTACTCAAAAACAAATAAAATCCACCGCTCTGGAAACCTAATTCATCGATCATACGATTACTACATTGTATAAAAATAATCGTGTAAATTTTGAAGTACTCGCGACATGTATTAAGTCAATTGACTAAGTGATGAAACATACACAGCGCAATCTTTTTGTCATTTGGAGAAAATTGGGACCAAATATTTGTTCGAATTGTGATTTAAACCACAATGAATAATCTTATAATACACAGCAGTTTCCGCTGCTCTATAAATAATGGGGCTATTCGACTAAAATCATTACCGCAGCGAAATGTCAGATGACAAAAACGCCTTATCTATACATTCGAGTATGTAAACATCTAAGGACATCAATAAGCGTCCTACCAACAAAAAAAGAAGAATACATCCTTAACGACCCCATTGGAAGTATGATGGTTACCATCAGTTAGAGCTGATGCGACATACATCCATTACAACTAAATGCATTATGATTATTATGTCTCATTCACCTACAGATAACAACACGGTCCGGTTTGCAGGGGAACAATTGCTTTTTGTTATATGTAATTTGTTCTGCTAATGGCTAGCAAGGATGGACAGAGGTTAAGAAAACAAAGAGAGGGAAAACATGGGGAAGAATCTCTGCAATGAAAAAGGCTGGTATAGCTTCAAGAAGAGATAGGACAGCCACGTAGTGTTTATAGAAGAAGTCACTCATATATCACATTATAATTTTAGACCTACCTGTAGTTCAAACCTATCAATTTCTATTCTATTCTATTGAAAATTAGGTTACATATCCTTTTTGTGGAAAAATAAAAATTCTATTTAACTAAAGCTTGTAGAACTTATTCTTCATTATACTCGAGTTGTCATTGGTTTTTATGAAAGTCCTTAGTCAATAAAATTAAACCTTTATGCACAGATAACAAACACAAATTGCAATCATTCTTGCTATATTAAAGATGAGGTAAGTTATGCACGCTATTACTGAAGTTAATGACCCCTAACAGAAATTAATTTATTTAGACGATATCCAATAAAAAAATGCTTGAAGCTGATTCAAATTCCTCTACGCCACTGTTGAGCTGAGTAAGTCAAATCTCTTTGCTTTGGGTCGTCTGTGGGACAATACAAAAAACCGTCTTACAAAACGTAGATTACCTCTCGGGGCCTGGAAATGGCTCTATTTATTTATTACGTTCAGGCAGTCATAGCAAAAAGAGGCCGCAAAAAGGCTACAAGTCTTTGCTCTAGCTGTGTCCCTTACGAACCTCTCACAGTGCTTGGTTGTTTTTGGACTAGTCTGGATAAACGGAGCCTAACGAGATGCAGCAACTAGGACAAACTGAACATCTTGTCTTCACAAGAAATAGACACTGAGAGAATTATCTGTAATTTAGTTGTATAGATAACAGAAAGTAAAAAGTTACTTAAGAATATTTACATGAACTTAGATGTACAGGGTTATCCTCAAAGAGGGGCTGTGTATGATTTGCAACAAATTTAAATTAAAAAAAAACTAATTCTAAGCTTGTTCACAATTTAATAAACTCTAAAAACTGAATGAACGAATTAATAGTCGTGTGATCAAGGTAGACTCATGGAAGCTAAATTCTATATGTAGGTAGATGTCAATATTGGAGTAAATTATCTTCTTACCGATGACTTTGGCTTTGTCATAGAGAAAGATGTGCATAATCGAAAATACTCCGGTCGTACAAAAAATATTATAAGCATCATAAACGTCAAGGCTTAAGACAAACATTGTTATTAATAAACAAACCATCCATTCTTGATACTTACCTAATATACCATATTTTTACACAAGGTCGTATTTTTATTTCCTTACCCGGGGAGTTAGGTTAGGACGATATAGGAATGATTCAAATGGATATAGTGTTACCTAGTTACAAAACAATTCATTGAAATATTGCTGACAGTCTCTTCCCCACTGAATTTTGTGACCCTCTTTCATAAGCTTGGTTAGCGGCTTGGCAATACATGAAAATCCTGGCTCATATCATCGATAGAAATTGCAGACACCGAGAAAACTTCTTAAGTTCTGCTTGTTCTTGAGTATTTGCCATTTCCACACTGCTGTAATTTTCTGTGGATCATCCGGTATTACTTTTTTGGGACATCACGTGAATTAAATATATAATTTCTTACTGGAACACTTGCTCCAAGTTATTGATGTCATCTTCGAATGAATTCTAAGGTCTAAGTAATCTAAGCAAGTTCTCCAAGACAGCCCGTTTAATGTTGTTTCCATTACCCTTTCGAAGGTAGCATTAGCGTTGCACAGCCAGAATTGACTAAAAGTAAATTGCCACGATCCAGAGCTCACAGTAAACGCGGTCTTTTTCGGGTCCTCGGGTAATGCTGTTCAGCTGGCAGTTGTCCACACAAAACTGTGTCGTGTCATCTTTTTTCTTAAACAGTACAACTAGTTGCGACTATGGGCTCATTGAGAATCAGTCATTCTTCTACCACTTCATTGATGATTCTATCCACTTCTTCACGTTTGGCCAATGGCAGATTCCTCACCGGTTGTCGGAGAGGCTGTTTTTTGCCACTGTTGATCTTGTGTTGCAAAGTATTTGTTCTTTTAACTACAGTATCAAAGATGTCATGGTACTTTGTAATGAGCGTTCTTGATTTTGGTCGTCGCACATTCTGAGATATTTTAGATGATGTAGCCAACAGTTCACAGAGCTTTTCAGAAACTCGAACAGGAGTTTTGTCTGTGGAAATTAAGCTTCTTGCCACTAGAGAATCTAAAGAATAGTGGCAATGAACCGAGCCTTTTCCCATATCAATTCCACGGCCAAATTGCTCATTGTCCAGATTTGGATAAAAAAATCATGATAATTCTTTTATCTGAAGTATTTTATAAACAAACATCTGCGATATCACTTTTCTCGGGTAAGAAGACCTGGATCGCTTCTTCCTTCTTATGGTGAAGAATAATATCTTCATTTACTTGAAGGATGCCACGATTCAAGTCTAGCTTGAATCCATTTGAATTAAATATCCATTCCAACGATTACTTCATATTTCATGGAAGCCATCAGAACTTATACACGTGTTGCTTATTTGGATATTTCAGCTTCACCATGAACTTTTGCAGGATTCCTAAAAGCGGTGCGAAGTCTTTAACTTGAAGGTTTCACCTTCATTGACTTTGTCATAATAATAATAATAATACGTTTATTTTCCTTTGATAGAGACAATTTACATTGTATAAGGAATAGTCAGAAAAAAAATAAAAAAAGATTTTCCCGAATTGTAAAGAAAACATTTTTTAAAACAACAAACATACCTATGTCTTGTATAAACAAACAAACAAATATACAATATTTTAAAAAAATCCTCTACTGAGTATAGAACTTTGTCTATAAAGAACTGTTTTAGTTTATTTTTGAACAAATCTATATTTTTGCAATTCTTTATTTCATCTGGCAACAAGTTGAAAAGACGAAGACCTGTAATTTTAGGTGACTTAGCAGACATGACGCTTCTAGCAAATGGTATATAAAATAAGTCTTTTTGTCTTGTGTTGGCCAGATGTTTGCAACCGTTCGTGATAACCAAATTTCTGTTCTTAAAAACATAAATACATAATTCATAAATATATAGCCCAGGTAGAATTAAAATGTTTAGTTCCTTGAATAAAGATTTACAACAAAATGATCTAGTTACACCTACTATACCTCTGAGAATGCATTTTTGTGCAATAAACACATCTTTTGCTTGAGTTGACCATTCCCAAAAACAAAGGCCATATCTTAAACGTGATTCCACTTCACCATAATAGATAATTTTCATTTGCTCTAAAGCTAGAACGTATCTTAAGTTACTGAATACATATGAAAATTAATTGAGTTTTGAAGTCAAGTTATCACAGTGAGTTTGCCAACATAAGTTTTTGTCAACAAAAACACCCAACAATTTTGTGACACCGTTCAGGTCACACTGTTGATCGAAGAACTTAATATTAAGTCTATTTAAAAGATCTTGGGGATTATGGAATTGCATCACAGATGTTTTTTCTATGTTGAAGAACATAGAATGGTCACCAAACCAAGTACCAAGACTGTTGGCTATCACCTGAGATTATTAATGCAGTATCATCTGCGTATTTTATGAAAAATCCCTGTGGTACTGCTGAATATATTAAGAACAGTATAGGGCTCAGAATGGAACCCTGTGGAATACCCATTATTATTAATTGAGTCGGAGGCATGATCTTCTTGTCTACCGTTTTGAACACTTTTAATTGTCACATACTGCTTTCTATTTAATAGAAATGACTTTATCCAATTAACAGAAGTATTATCGAATCCAATAGGCGATATTTTCTCAAACAAAATTTCGTAATCAACACAATCAAATGCCCTGCTGAAATCGCAAAAGATCCCAACAGGACACTCACCGTCATCGATGCATCTTATTATTTCTTCACACATCGCATGTAAGGCTGTGTTAGTAGATTTTCCGCTGCAAAAGCCGTGTTGACTACGGGATATTACGGATATTATTCTTTTTAAAAAAAGAAAGTACTCTATCTCGAAAGCAAAACTCGAATATTTTCGAAAATATTGAAGTCATACACACAGGTCTATAGTTCTCCATCAAGAGTCATTTTTTTAGGAATTGGTTTCATATTTCCTATTTTTAATTTACCAGGAAAGTCACCATTACAAAAAGATACATTGACTAAGTGCAGAAAAGGCTGGACTATTAAATCTAAAACTTGTCTAACAACAAACGCCGGTACATCATCTGGTCCCGCAGATCTTCTATTTCTTAATTTATCTTTAAGTAAAATATAAATTTCCTCTTAAATTAATGGATATAGTTTGAATTCCTTTTCTTTATATTTTGTAACTAACTTTCCATTAATTAATTTTCTATTGCTGTTAATATTAGGAATTTTTTGAACACACTGCAAAGCAGCATTTTGAAAAAATATATTAAATTCATTGGCAACAGAAGCTGGATCCGAAATAAGAGACTTGGTATTTTCTGAAAAAACTTCAATATTTTCTGTGTGTTTAATATTTCTGCTAGTTAATTCTGATACAATCTTCCAGCCTTCTTTAGCAACATTGTTGCTGTTTCTGATTCTTTGTTTGTAGTATTCCCGTTTAGTTTCCCTTACTAATATAATATGACTTTTTTTCATCTTGTCATAACAAGGTTTCAAATCGGGATAAAACCTTGTTGAGAAGAAACACTTCTTCAAATCGGAACTTGATGTTCTGACCCATTCTGTAACCCAACCCTTAGGTTTGCTGTTACTATATCTACGTTTTAAAAATTCCGTGAAAGTAATCAAATGCTGTATCTAGATTGAATGTATTATACATAACTGACCAATCTTCCCCGATACGGTCATTACGAAGATCTAAAATAGCATCTTCCGTAAAAATTATTTTATACGCCGATGATACTCGCTTGCTTTTATTTCCAAAATTAATTTCCGACAGAATAATTCTGTGATCTGATAAAGTCCAAAACGCAAGAAGTGCCTTGATTATGAAAATTTAGAAACAACAATATATACATATATATACATATCATCGCATCAAGCTTAACTATTTTTGTTGTCGTTCCCATATACAGAAGTAGCAGCTTTAATTTACCATTTACTAAACCATTCACAAACAATGTATTGGCGTGATATTTGATAAATTCCTACTGAGCGATTGTTGATGATGTATACTGAACACGGGTCGATGATCGCCTCATTTCTTCGACGCTATTTAATTTTCTGACAAGGATTGTGCTTTCCTGTCTTGCTTGACCTAAATGATCACCATTCTAACAATGAATGTATTTTTATCTCATAAAGGCTTCTTATTTTCCTCTGGTTTTTCTTATATTTTTCGAATTCGAGCCTGTGTTACACAACTCTTCTTAGCGGCCTCAAACTCCTATGCACGAACCAATGCGATAACCAATCGAATCTTATGAGCTAGTATTAAGGCCCGCCAGGTATCGTTATCACACCATTCCATCACATTCTTTGGTATAGCTGGATATGCCAAACAAACGAGTCGAGCTATATCAGCTTCAAATTCTTGCAATTATTCATTTGACAGTTGGCAGCTTCTACAAATTTTGTTTCAGGGATCTCCTTCGATACGCTAGCCTCGTACGCATGTGATATCTCTCACTAACTTCTCAGTTCATTTACCTCTGGTTCCAATTATTCTTTTTGTTTTTCTAGCTCCTTCTGCAATTTTTCTTCATTTTGTTCTATTTTCCGCTATCAGCTTACTTATTTTTTTTCCAACTTCTGTGCCATTTTTTCTTTCTGTTGTTCTAATTTCTTTTACATTTTTACTTACGGTTTTTCTAATATATGTTCTATTTTGTTGAAGCTCGAGATATTGAATTGGTAACTGTCGGCATCCATACCCTCTTTAATGAGAGCCTCTCTAAGAAGAGCTTGTTGATCCTGAATATATTCATCACGTTCTTTGGGCTCTATCTTTAAGTCGGCCACTTCCAACTCCGTCAACTTGGCTTTTTTGTAGCCTTTTTTTATTTTCCTTCAACTATTTATCCACACCTTACACCTGACAATAACGGAACTCACGATTATTAAGGCAATAAGAACAGATATACTGGGTGTCCCACCAAGCGGTAGACGTAAGATTCTGTCTAAACTGATGGTGCTATAGAACAATGTTTTCTACAAAACTTCTCTCGACTTGTACGCTGCACAATTAAAAAAATATATTCTAAAATGGAGCGGACTTCCGATTATACCAAAAACCGACACAACCTTCGTTATTTTAAATAGAATAACCTGTAAGGTGACTTTGTTAACCATATATTATGTGTAAAATGTATCGTTTTAGATAAAACGGGCGTTTGAACAGAAAACCAGAGAAAATAGTACTATGCGCAATTTTAAATAACTTGGAAACAAAAGCGGCTTACTCCACTCGCTTCAGAAAGTAATGACATATCGTTTAATCATCAAAATATTGAAGAAAAATTTAGAACACCAACAGAAATTGATTTAAACTTTCTAAAATTTGAGGAGCAATAATTTCATTATTTCACATGGAATGAATGAATGAATAAATGAATAATAAATGAATTTCTCACACTATAAAATGCAGATTTTTTCCCTTTAAGACAATATAAGGTTTGAACATCGAAATTTGGGTTTGTTGCCATGGAAAAGATTTCAAACAGAAACCGTACGTAGATCGCATTTCTTATTATTTATTCTGCTTTCAGTACGTTCTGCTATTAATTTTGTTGTTTTTGTTTGTTGCATTTTTCTATAGCACCAATGGTTTAGCCAAAATCTTCCGTCTACCGCTTAGTGGGACACCCTGTAGATAGTATAAAAAGTTAGGAACAAAATCGAAAGATTTCACAAAATTTATACATATATACAATTTATGTAAGTTTTGCTCCTCATTGTCGTAGATATTTGGTTGTTCAACAATTTTGTATGTCTCCAACTTGTCCAGTCGCCCTACGCCCATTCTCTACAGCTGCCTCACAAGAAAAATGTTGTCTCCTCGCTTAAAACAAAGGCGACCTCTGGCTGCATAATATTTCGTCGTTTTGGGAGAGAGAGGATCTTCTCTTCTTTTCCAGCTATGCCAACTTTGCAAAGCCCCCTGGCTTATGGGACACTTTCGGATAAATTGAATCTTAATCCCCTCCATGATAAGGGAAAGTTATATCGATATGGATGACTGTATATGGTAGTAAGAGAGACTTTTAAAATATATTAGAGGCTCTCTGGACAAGACGCAAACAAAAATGACAGATGAGCGAGGCGAGAAGTAACAAAAGAGAGAAATGAAGATAAAAAATGACCAGCTGAAAGTCCATTATTTATTAATCGAGGGCTGTCAAGAACGATGTTCCGTACGCCTTTTCCACAATTTCAAATTTCATTTGATATTGAGATCTTGTTAAATTTGTATTCTCTGTAACTTAATAAAAATCCATAGTAAATTCAAATTAAAGCAATATCATAGACTTCCCCTAATATGGGTGTTGTTTAATATAACAAATAGACTCTCGACAGTACTCACCGCAATTGTGAACATTAGGTAAATATATCAAGAACAAGAACTATATATCAAAAAATCAAGATATTAGTTTGCGAAGATTGCTCGAAAGTTTACGTAGGTCAAACTGGCAGAAATGTTCAAACCTCTATCAACAAACACAAGAACTCATCCATATTCAACTAATTTAATTTAATCGCTACAGCTTAATGATAACAATCACACATTTAAAGATAATTCAAAAATTAGTTTATAACATTAGTCAATAAGATTTAGCTTAACCATCCTTATTATTTAAGTAGTCACTTATCCTGTTAGAGCTCAGTTAATACTCACATTTGAGAAAGTCACAGTTTGCCGAAACAATTCTCATACTAAAACAAATTTATTATAGTGTTCTAATTTACCTACTATGAATTTTCATCAAGACAATTCAAATATAACAAGATCGCTATATCAAATGAAATTCATAATTGGTGAAAAGGCGTAAGCAACTTCGTTCCTGACGAGGTCCCCCGACCAAACAGCTTTTTTTAAGTGCTTTAAACTAAAACTGTAAATAACAGAGAATCAGAAATGTTTGATGACATTTATAAATGTTTCAAGTTTTTTGTTAAAAAAGAACTCGAGTATTTTGTTTTGGTGTTGTAGGAAAGAATTGAAGATGTTAGTGGAAATTAGGTTTTCAAGTTTTTCTATTTGATGTCTATGATTTCTATGTCTCTCGAAAGTGTAGTGATATGTTTAATTATGCCGGTGATAAGTTTTTTCAATAAGTTTGTTTTATTTTTTTTTTAATTTGG
Organism: Crioceris asparagi; assembly: GCA_958507055.1. Lineage (NCBI taxonomy): Eukaryota > Metazoa > Arthropoda > Insecta > Coleoptera > Chrysomelidae > Crioceris > Crioceris asparagi. The sequence goes on from OY293828.1 coordinate 35,336,211, forward strand.
TTCTCGAATTTATGTTCTAGGTTTACAGAAAATAAATTTATATGGTTTAAATTAAATTTACGAAAAATGTTTTCAATCCTACATCTGAGGAGAAAAATTCACCTGTTTTTGAAATTCGATAATTTGTTATGTAATTCGATAGAGTTTTTCATATAATAAATAGGTTGATATCCATAGATTCTTGAAATGTGGGTAAAGTTGAAAGGCATATTCTCACCCATGCTTGTCTAAATCTGTTTTGCTGAGGCTCTTGAGCTTGTGATTATATTTCATTGGGAGTTTCTTGGGTTTTGGGCTCTGTCGTTTATTATTGATTCGTTTTGAAAACTTCATGTATTCCATCATAAATAATAAAAATCCATTCCAGTGGTACAAAGTTTTTCGAGAATTATTTTGGTTTCTTAATAAATTCGTTAATAAAATATTCTTTAAGCCATAACTTTTTTAAACGAATGAAGTTATCGACATGCAGTGTGGACAGATTTTGGTACAAATTCGATCTACTTTCCGGATCTAATAAAATATTCATACGCTTCTATTTGCGATTTCGGAGCAAAATTTAAAAAATGATTAACTTTATAAATTCCACCCCTAGTGAGGGCGGCAAGAGCCAGACTGGCATGAATGATTTTTTATAATAATCTCCAAACCTTCCTTTCTTGAACCAGATCTTGTTCACAAAATTCCGTAAAGTCATAACTTAAGTTATAGACAGTTACAGTCCAAAAAGTTTAGCATCCCCTGCCGCCTTTATTTTACGTGCTACAATAAACAAGTGAAATTTTTGAAAAAAAATTGTTTTTATTGGGCATTTAAGATTTAAACCGTACCGATGAGTACCTACTATTGCTATCCTTTTCTCGATTTTAACTATACTTATGTATATGTGTTTGCCAGCAACAGCAATTCCATAACAAATTACTATTAGTCTACCACAACACAAAATTAAACTTTAAATTAACAATAATGTCTGACGTCTGACAATTGCGACATAACTACATAACCATAGACGATCTTCCAGAAAGTACCTATATACCAGAGAACGAGACGTAAATATACGCTCCATGCTCGTGCGTAATTCCAGTGACGGATCCCATTGTCGTTCCATGTCGACAAAATAATGATCTTGGTTAAATGAGATTGAATGAGATAATTATAATTACTAATATTGGATCACACTTGGAGCTTAACAGGCGGCGAGATGTCTGCGATCTAAGTACGAATTCCAAATTTCAAATCTCTAGACCTGAGGGGGCCTGAGAAATCGCTGCGGAGTCCATTGATACAAGAACCGAAAGTAATAAAAACTATTTAAAAATCATAAATCAAAAAGATAGACCATTATGATGACATTAACGGGAGAGTATTCATTTCCAAACTTTTATTGTGAAATTTTCGAAAAAAAATGCATTTTTTATACGATCGAAGCTATTATGCCCCTAGTGGTGGACGTATGAATCTAAAAAATATTTTCAGCAGTTTTCCTTGTTCGATTTCCTCTGAAGGATTTTTTTCCCAAACTTCTACGACTATTAGTTCCTGAGGTACAGTCCCACGTCGCCCTTATTGAATTACCCGGTACAAAAAGTCAGCTTCCCAGTTTTATTTTTATTCATATTTTTTGGGAAGCTGACTTTTTGTACTTTATATCTTATGTAGGTTATGATATTGCCCCATCAACAACATTTTTACTTAAGTTAAATTTCTTTCTAACAGAACAGTATTATTTTACATTAATCTTATTACAGAATTGATAAAGGCCCCAAAGCGGATCGAAACGTTTTGTTTGTAAACTTTCTGACATGGAATAAAAACTCATTTATTTAAAATTTTCCAATCACGGAAAAAGCCCTAAACCCAAGATATCCACGAAAAATAACTCCACTAGACTCAAAAACAAATACCAAGGAAATTATATAGTAATATATATTACCTGTTTATTAACACTTTTATACAGGGTGGGGCACCTCATACGCGTCGGTCTATAAATGGAAAACGGTAAGTCATTGTGGAAATCTATTACTGGAGATTATCTAGGTCCACTAGGAGCACCATCTAAATTTATTCTTGAATATACAGGGTAGTCCAAAAATAAACTACATATCAAAGTTATGAGATTTCAAATGGGATAGCATCTAATAATTAAAGAGAAAGTTATTGTAGGGTTTCCTATACCTAACTCTAAAGATTTTTGATTTATTTGTATATTTTTGAAAATGTTGAACTAGAAGAGATGATGAAATATACAGGGTGTTGAATTTGAAATAAGAAAGATATTTGGCCTCAAAGTTAGTCATGATAAAAATATAAATATTACTCACCCTGTATAATATTTATCAAAATCCCTGCTTAGGCAATAAATCTTAAGGTTTTGCTACAAAACGATAATAATTTGGAGCGCCCAAAGCAATCGTTTGAAATATGACCGCTGCTCAATTTTGTTCAACATTTTCAAAAAAATGCAAATAACTCAAAAATATAGGTATAGGGAACCAAACAGTAACCTGTCTTTATTTATTAGACGCTATCGAAATAAGCAATAATATACAACTATCCCATTTGAAATTTCATAACATTGATATGTAGTTTATTTTTGAGCCACCCTGTATATTCTAGAATAAATTTAGAGAGTGCTCCTAGCGGACCTAGATAATCTCCAGTAAACAGATTTCTAAAATGACTTACCGTTTTCCATATATAGACCGACGCGTATGAGGTGCCCCACCCTGTATATTTATTATTAACGCACCATAACAATAATCTAACCAACCTCACCAACTGTCATTCGAAAATGAAAATAAATAAATTTTTGAAAGCTTAAGAAAGAAAGTTAAAGAGTACCTTCTTTGATAAAAACTCTTTTCAGCAACATAATTTGACTTTCAACAGCTACGATAATTTTCTGCATATGACGCCATCGATGTTTTATATTTTTCAATTTTAGTCACTTTCACTGCAATTTAAATGATAAAGAGTTTAAGGGGATAAAGTGTGCAACTTCTGTTTTTTTTAAATAATAAATAAAATAATAACATTAGAGAAGTACTGAATATTTACGATTGCAATAGGCACATTTCTATTACAAATTTGTTGTTTTTATGACTAACGACACTCATTTAATCCAAATATTAACCGAATTATGACGAAAAAGTGTCTTTATTCATTAAAATGACGCCTTGCTTTAAATTGAATTTTTAAGTGAGAAAATCAGATAGTTCATTTGTCATACAAGCATTTTCCATTTTTCCATAAAGCAGCATTTCGCAGTCATCAGTCTTTCTTATCCACAAAAGGATATTATTCTGGACGTATAGCAATTTATTTATATTCTAGGCTCGAAAAGAGTCAATATCTGTTCCCTTCTTGCTGGAAGTGGCCTATATTAGGGCAGAAGCCTTACGCTTATGAATATTAATCGTGACGCTTGATGATTAAAATGGAATAACTCATCCAAATTGGCCGCAACCTCACTGCATTATGTAGCGCGTTCCTGTTTAAACCCACAATAATAAATCTTTGGTTTAACAATTTAGGACTAAGCAGAGGAGCTTTAGAGAAATTCTAAAAAGAAATTGCTTGTGAAAACTACTTCATCTGTTACAACATCCGTTCAAGAATTAATGTTTAAAATGTACTTGAAAACACACATCCTCAATGACCGATTTTTTCACGCTATTTATACTTGTAGATTGATGAGTAAACATAGAATCAAAATTGATCCTTATTAAGCCAGTGATTCTGTGAATATAATATGAACCAACATGTATTTGTACTATATTCACATAATTTTCGAAGTCTGTTTCAAGCTTCGAACATCATCTTAGAACATAGAACAAAACTGAATGAAACACAAAATCAAATTATAAAGTAATTTAAATATATGGGTACTCTAGACTCCAAAAAAGATTTATTTAATGAAACTTCTGCAGTTCTTTACGTAAATGGTGATGAAACCACTATAAGTTTTCTCCCATCCATCTACCTTTGTGATCGATTCAGTTAACATCTATATTTCAGTGGAACCTCTCAAAAGTTTATTGCAACTCTACTACTCGATGCTGCAACGAGGGAGTCTGATTCCCTCTCACGCGCTTCTCTCATCCTAAATATTCAAAAGGGTCATGTTAGTTAATATTCCGCATAGTTGAGAAAACTTGTCAAGAATTAAATTAAAGTGGTGCAACTTTGGGCAAGTTACTGCTATCGGGAGAGGGAGCGATAAAGGCGCTTCGGTAGTAAGTAAGTGTGGTGTGGTGATCCAACAGAGGATCAACCTTTGACCTCCTTGTAGCTGGGAAGAGAACAGCAGCTTGCGGAGTGTGTTGCTGGTAAATTATAACAACCTCATAAAGGATAACTAGGCACTTTCCCGGACGACTACTACTTGGACCGACGCTTTTATGAATGTAATCTGCATTAAACTTATTTCTATTAAAGTTGGGATGGAACGCGTAACTTTCCATACGAGAAGAGGCTTTAGGTTAATGAGCACATTGGTGCTGTGGCCCCTGTCATTTGTTTCTGGAGTTTGCAGTTGTACTATTTTATTACAGATAAAAATTCGAACATATTAAAGGCTGTTTCAAACTACAATATGAATAAAATGCTATGTAAAAATAAATGTTTTAATTATTTTGATCGGCAAATAGCTTTGCTATTCATTGTTTATTCAATTCATATGAGAAGGCAAAATGCCATATCTCACTATTGAAGTTACTGACAAGAAATCGAATATCTTTTGTGACACTTTACACATATTTCAGATAATTCATGAGAAATAATTCAAAACCAAGTACATGTCTGTGACATTTATAAGAACTAGGAGAAAAGAACTCGATCAGTATGAATGATAGTGATTCATTTATAGTATTGTAAATAAGAAATTATATTCCTGAACCAATTATCAATAGAGTTGAGAAAAACATTTAGAAAATGAAATGATATCGAATATTCCTTTTATATGGTAATGAAATAAAAAATAAATGATTCTTAAATTTTCAGAAGAAAATTCAAGAAAATTATCATCCGAAAATATTCATTACGTACCTTTGTAATATAACAACCCATTATCATTAGAAATGTCTGAGAGAAGAAAAAAAAAAATAACGTAACTGGACAAATCCTGACTTTTTTAAACATTTTTAAATAGTTTTTATTACTTGGTTGCTTGGATAAGTTGGGTCCGCAGCGATTTCTCAGAACCCGTTAAACACGTTAAACCGGAGGCATCTCGTTGCTTAAGCTTAATTCTGATCCGAGTGTGATCCAATAAAGATTAACTATATTATCTGATTCCGGCAAAAATCAGTTATTTCTTCGAAATGGAATGAAGGAGTTCGGTCACTGGAAATACGCACAGGCATGAATCATCCAACATCTATCATGTCGGTAACCTCTATCTACACGATCAAAACTGATATAATTAAAATCAAATTTTGTTTTTAGATAGGTACATAGTAATTTCTTATAGAAAAGCTGCCTTTTTTATAAAGGTAATTTACTTTATTAAGAGTAATCATATTACCAGTTTGTTAATCAATTCGTCGGGTGACTCCTTCAAACGAAGAAATTATTCTGTCCATACTAGAGATATCCAATCAATCAATATTGGAAATGGATAGAATTGTGAATTGGTAGGTAACTATGGATCATTATAATTGCTGTATAAATCCATCGAAGAAATCCTAAAAGCAAGCAATAACATTCTTAAATAATTATATTAATTCATTAGGTACCCTTATGAAGTATTGTAGGATAATCGAAAATGTACGTAGATATAATTGTAATTTCGGAACAAGTCTAATTAAAAAGTCCTATAAATAGTTACTACCGCTTTTGGGAGTTGGTAATTATTGATAATAATCTTTCAATATCTTATTTAGATTAAAGATAAGCAAAAAGTTACCCTTTATTTCATTTCAGAAACAAAAGTTCCACTTCTTCACGACCACAACAATGTAAACTTATACTTGCCGAGGTTTTCAAAAGATATGATGGATTTTATCAGATGTTATATAATGATTTCAACTTCCTGTATATTACTTAAATAATAATTTACTGGAACATCCTGTATATTATATTACGGACCAAAAGTACAGTCATTTTACTTTTTCCAAACATTCCTTACCCTAATAGTACTTTATCCAGATATTATCATCAGTCTGTTCAAATTCAAAGTATTATTAGTTTCTGTAAAATTTACAGTAAAATTCATGTACTGTTGGTTTTGCCAATGATTGAGAAATGATGGGTGTTGAGATACTTCTTATATTATTATTTTTTTTGATTCTTATAATAATTATACAAGTGATTTCCATATACAATTTTTCAACCACACTGAATATCTGTTAAAAAGTTTTTTTTTATATTTTATGTAAAAATAATTTACGAATTGAGATCCATAAGAAATAACCCATTTTTCTGATTTTCTACAATCAAAACCATTTTCTTTAATGTCACTTTTCCTCTAAGTATGGTAGCTTCGTCATTATCAAACACTGCAGTTCAACCATATTTTCTCACTTCACTCAATGACAAGAGATTTCTTGGTAATTCTGGTGCATGTAACACACTTTTGAGCCTAACACTATTACCCTCCACTAGTCGAATGCATAGTTAGTAATAATTAGACTTGCAACTTTTTGGCACATCCAGTAGGTACACGACAGTAATTTTTCTTAATTTCGAAAACAGTTGTTTATTATACGACAAATGATTTGTTGATCCACTGTCCATGACAAATGATGAATCTATTTCTTTTTGTGATGAAAGGTTCTTTTTCGCCAAGAAACTTGCTTTGTTGTTGTATTGCGATTTGTTCATTTCATTTCGTTTTTCTTTGTCACTATATTCCTGTTGATCTGTGAACTTGCAATTATCTTGTAGATGATTGTTTTTCTTCCATAATCTGTCACACACAGATACTGTTATCCATTATAATTCTAATCAACCATTCAAACATAAAATAGCAGCCTTCAATAGATATATCCATAGACTTACAAATGTTCCCATGAATCCCATCAACTTCCAGAAAGAACTGCACACCATTAAACAAATTGCTGTTAACAACGGCTTTAGACCTGAACTAGTGCTTAATATTCTATCTATGATCCAGTGTAAGAATGGCCTTGAGACAGTCTACCCTTTTCTTCCTCTCAAAATTAACAAGTTTTGTACATTTAGGTACTTATATCGGTCGTCCTACAGAAACTGTCACAAAATACTTACAGAAAAGACATGATCTGAAAATTGTTTTTAAATGCAACAGTACCTTATGTAAATTCATTGAGAATAGCAAAACAGAAATCCATAAAAATTGTAAGCGGGCAAAATTTTCTAACCCGGATCAATGAACATAAGAAATCATTCATGAATCTTAAAAATAATTCTAATTATGCATCACACCTTATTGAGAATAATCACAGATTCAATGATAATTTCAGAATCTAGCATTTAGAATAAAAAGGATTAAAACTGAATTTACTAGAGTCATTAGAGATCAACAAGCGTAAACGTTCAGGTAATCTCCTAAATGACCAGATCGAAGGAAATTCCAGCCTCCCTACTGTATTTATAGTTTTTTAATTACATACCGTATCCATCTTTAATATATAAATTAGACACATTTTTTTAGAATTAGTTTAGATAAGACTCTCATTTGAAAAAAGTACTGTGTACCGAAACAACTGTCATGTGTTTAAATATATAAGTGCAAATTTATTATCATATTGTTTCAATTTAACTGACTGTGATCCGTGATCGACACCGTTTTATATATCTGAATTTTGACATGATATTAATCGATAATGTTCTATGATTATTTACCTAGACGCTTGTAATAATGTTCAAGAAGCTTGTCTGGTCAAACTGACAATACTGTGACAAAGTTTACATCACATATAGTTTCGAGAATAAAACTAATGAATGACATATACATAAAACAACTCTAGCAAATAAGGAAATAGAACAAAAAATACTACCGATTTCATAATGAATCCCTAATGGGATATTAGTTTATTCTTACGACGAAATAAAAATAGTGAATTTTTCAATAACTTTTACAACGTCGGTCATCTTATCTTTCGTTTTTTTAAGTAACTTTGAATTAGGTATATGTTCAATCAAAAAATTTATAAGTGAGGCTAAAATTGATAGGAGATTTAGTTTGATTATAAAATCGGCCCTTAAACGAATAATAACCGTAAGTACGTGATAAACCATCCACGTTAAAATACATTAAAAAATCTGTCAAAAGTTGATTATTCCTATGTTCTGAGTTTTTCTTGTCTAGATTCCACATATGGAATCAAACATGGATTTCTAAGATTACATACCTTGCTTGTGCATCCTCTGTTATCCATTCCTTTCTAGCATCATCCCCACATGTAGCAAGGGTTTCTGTCCCATCCACAACATCAATGAGTTGTTTGGTTGTGAACTGAATTTTTATCTTAAACTTAAACTCCCACATAGCAAATACTGATGCATCTGTTAAATTGTTAATAAGTTCTATTTTTTGTATAGATAATAAGGTAGAGCTATTGACCGACGGACCCCGAACGGAGGAGGTATAGAATTCGACTGTCTGCTCTTTTTTTTTGAGTCGAAAATCTGAGTTGGTATAATTAAAGATAGGACAATATCCGGAAACGTTTAAATTGAACATTTTTAAAAAAGTGTTACGGTTTTCGAGATAGACGCATGTTAAATATGTATTTTTGCTATGTGGAGAGGGCAATTTCTTTCGAAAATTGAAAATTTTTCGATACTATAGGAAAGATATAATTATTTGTAGCAACATTTACAATGAACATTTTTTCCTTAGAGTTACGGTTTTCGAGTTAAATCGGTGTTAAAATGGTAACAACTAAAATATTCAAGCGTATTTCCGCAGCGATGTTCTGAGATCTCAATAACAACAACTACAAGCAAGGAATATACGTGGGTAATAAGATAAGTACTATCTCCATTGATATGGTATAGTGAACGTTCAACGATTTTCGGGACTAATGTTACACTCAAAAGTGTGAAATATATATTTTTTACAAAAAATTGGACCGACGTTATTAGTTGATGCACTGAAAAGTATAAAATAATATTACTTCTATTGGTGATGGTACTTGTGAAGTTGGTGCCAAAAGTTATTAATCTAACTGCAACTGCACAACTTCAAAAGTAACAGCACCAATAGAAGTAATATTATTTTATACTTTTCAGTGCATCAACTAATAACGTTGGTCCAATTTTTTGTAAAAAATATTTATAATATCTGATATTCATATTCTTGGATGTTTTTAGATAAGTATTATTCAGCTATTTTTAATAAAATAATATCAGTTGGTTCTCATTATACACTTCTAACCTTTGATGGAATTAATATTATCTTTTATTTTTCATTGAACGAATTAATAAAATCGGTCCTAGTTTATCTAAAAAAAATATTACAATTTCGACTTCATGATTGGTCATCAAAATCATTGAAAGTCCACTTATATCAAAGAAGATAAGTAAGATAAGTAAGTACCTACTAACTATATATAGGTAGGTATCATTTGTTTATAGGTACTTATTATGATCTCCAAGATCTCTAAACATCACGGGAACAATATTTCAGATTTTACCACTGGTGCAACACTTTCTAATTTGGCCGTATCAAATATTCGTTATTCCAAAAAATGTCGCTCCACATTGCGGAACACACATATTGCAAACTTTACTATTATTGGTATAAATTTCATTCAAAAAAATGTCCAATTCAAATTTTGCCGGATATGGTCTCTTTTCGAATTTAGACAAAAATTATCCCCGCTAGTTCTTTTGGGGGAATAAGATGATGGATTTTCGATTTGTTTAATATAGGGCCATTCCTCACCTCTCTATTTTCAAATAAAAAGTAATCAAAATCGTAGTAAGTTTAATATAGGAAGCGCGTGATCGAACATCAAAAAGCACACTTCGGATTATATACCTCCTCCGTTTGGAAAATGTTCCAAAAATATGGTATTCCAGTTGAAACAAGAAAGTAAGCGTCTACTATCAGTATTACCCTAAATGAATTAGTCTCCATTGTTTAAGGTAGAAAATCTTTTCATAAAGCCTCTTCTCAATATATACTCCCAATAAGCCACTAACCGTTAATAACCCTGTATACTCAAGGAAAAATACATGTTAGATAATACCTCCCATCTATTTATTTACCAATATTTTTTCGACTATGTGCGGTTCATATAACACTACCTCCCACGAATCTGTTTATCAGATATCAAAAATGCCATGTCATCCTGTCCACGATAAATCTCAACGTCAATGCAAAAACCATCAACCGTATCAAACTTTCTTAACATCAAAGAAAACATATCGATTGGGGTTTCGAGTTTTTTTCTCAAGAGGTCCGCATTGTCCGAGTCAGCTTGAAGTCCCCCAGTGATTTATTAGGGGAGCAACGCTTGTCACGTAAGGCGCATCAAGAAAGTATATAACATGCGATTCGCGTCTTGCAAATTGACCTTACGACCTACGCGACAACCCGAACTGATATCTCTTGGCTTCTTGGTCCAGACGAGTTTTTTGAATTACAGAACATCCAAGGGATATAATATTACAGTGTGTTCTCATCTGAAAGCCCATTATAGTCCATTGAATTTGTCCAGAAATATCGTTTGTTAAGAGATTAACAAACATTAGTCTGAATAGGATAATCTTGTTGATTTTTCAAAGATAACGCTTCATTGAAGTTTTGTAACAAGATTTTAGATATTAGAAATATTATATCCTATTCTATCAATATAATATATAAGGGTTATTGACGGTGAGTGGCCTACTGGATACTAATTATAGTTTTTCTGAAAATTTGTAGTAGGTTTATAGACAAGGTTCTGATTTTTATGGTTATCTATATAAGTGGCTTTCTTGACAAAAAGCTCCATAAAATTTTTCTTGAATACTTCGGCAGATTTGGATAAAAATTTTCAAAAAGAGACTTTAACAGACGAGAAATCGATTGGCAATGTTTTAATTTTTTAATAGGTGTGACTTTCGAGGTCCACACTAGCTATTTCGAGATGTCTCCGCAGATTGCAAAACAAAATTCAATATGGGATTTGGGGGATCGAGAAGGCGATTGGTGATATAGCTGAGTTCTGGTATATTTCACATTCATATTTATTTTGATATCTTTAAATTCTGAGCTATGTGAATGATAAAAGCAATATTTACCGATCGCAATACATTTTAATTATAAATATGCACATTTTTGAAGATTAAACATCCTTAGTAACTAACTCTTATAGACCCACTCTAAATTCTTAGTTACCCGAGCAAAGGTCGGTCCCCAGATATTTTATATTATAATGAAAATAGTTTAGGTCAGCAAAAATGCACGAAACGAAGCAAGCATTTTTTAATTTTTTGTATTTCTATTTTTTTCAGGGTTAATTTTTAAAAAGTCCTGTACGCTGAAAAGTGAAAGACTCTTCAAATTAAGATATATGCTTTTTTTAAACTGTGTTTCGCCAATTTTGTTGACATTATCATTACGGGTTCTGTTACTAAAGTTCGATCAATTTAACTTAGTACTCGAGATGCTCAAACTACCAAGCGATAAAGAGAAACAGACAAGTTCTGGTCAAATTACACTTATTATTGGTATTATTATTACAATCTAATCAAATAGAGAAATCAACAGGGTTTTCAGTTTTCTCAGGTGAAGTCGAAGGCGTTTGCCAGTAATCTTTAAACACGGGATAACTTATATGTTTGTTTATTTTGAGGATATTCAAATTAAATGTCTCAGGCGTATAAGGATAGGATTGCCCCTTCAGGCTCTAATAAATGTAGTCTTAGTGATTATTTACACAGTAAACCAAACATTGATTTATAATATATAGGTATGTATGTGGACCGGGCACAGATCACGCTCTTAGCGTCAACAAACAGTCATGGCAAACATAATTTTAGCACAGATTTGGACACTCCAAATATATACGATATCTGTTGATACAAATTCGCTGAAGTAAGCATATATCACTCAGACAGAGTAGTAGTTATTTACTCAATTTTCTTCATAAAATATGTTTACATACACTAATCCCAAACGAGGGAATTTATTGCAAAAGTATGTCATACTTGTCTAAAATGTTAAATATGGTCGAAAGTCTATAATAAGGGAGCAATTTTATCAACTATAATATGGACTTTTTAGTGAAATTTCTATTGACTTTTCAACAACATCTGATCAACAATCTTTAGATAATTTATATGAATTTAGTTTAGAAATTTATCAATTTGAATAATATCTACAGTTTTGCAGAGTTGTCTAATTCTGTACATTTCTAATTATTTATGTATTTAATTTTTATCTTTATCATCATTATGAAACCAATCACAATAAAAGCTCGTAATATTATCTTTATTTATATTATAGGTTTTGAAGGATGAATGTGACAAAAGATAATCTACTAGATAGGCAATCAGCTGATTCCAATCAAATCCGATTCTACGATTTGATACATTTAGAAATTTCCTGGAAACCAATCCTTCTATGACGTAATTCAATTGATAACATAGCCCTTATTTAATAATAATATTCATTATAACCATTTAATTTGATTAAATTTTCTGTGTTTGCAAATGAGCTTTCAACAGTAGGTACCTACATCTCGAAAATTTTCAGATTATAACAACATTTATATCTTTGTGTATATAATATTATATTGTTTATATTACGTTATACTACAGTGCCATACTTTTACAATTCTGCATAAACGATTTCGGAAGCAATAATTAAAAAAATTAGGCTTCGACATATGTTGCCTTAGACTCATCATAAGGATCTCCCGTGTCGACCGAGTGACCGAGTCATAGAAAATGAAGTCTAACGCAGAAAGGAGTGCAAGTTACCACAACAATAAAAAAACGCAAACTAGAATACTTGGATCATATTATCAGGAACGAACAACGATATGGCTATTTCAGTTATTACTGCAAGCAAAGTTGTACGGTAATAGAGGAACAAAACAAAGATGAATTTCGTAGATTAAAAAAATTAGAAAATGGTTTAATGCGACTACGACTGAAGAGTTCCGCACAGCCGCTGATAAAGTAAAAATATAAAAGCTGATCGCCAATATTCGAAACCAATAGGTAACGTAAGAATAAGATACTATATAATTGAGGAGATCGTTATGCTTTTTTAAACAATTCATGCTTTATTGACTTCGCGATCAAATCAATGTTTAAAGAAATGGTATTCTGTAAGCTTTAGTCAAATAAACTGTATAAATATCACCAGCAATTAACCGTATAATGACTTTCGTAATAACTTGATTTAACACAAGGATGAATGTAATTAGTGATTTTATGAGGGCTGTTAATCAAAATCTTTACAAGCTATAAAATAATTTCCTTATCGAGTAAGATATAAAATGATGTCTTGAAATTATTAGTTCATGATATTGTGAAATATTAATTCCATCTGCTGCATCTATCTCTATAATGTTATAATAGCTAACATTTCGTACCTTCAACTTCAGAACCTAATGGAATAGATTTAATTACATATATCTATTTAACTCTGCTAATGAAGGTAGGTACACGTAAATTTAATTATCCTTCGACATAAAAGCTCTCAACGTACAAACAGAGCTTCATATTTATTACAGTTCAATTTAAATTAATTTTAATAGGATAGAAAGCGTTTGATTCTTAAATTCGATAGATTCTAGCATCTAGAAAGGTAAATACCATTTACTACATTTGAAATTTTTTAATTTTTTGTCTTATGCCTTTTTTGAAAAATTGCAGATTCAAATCAGAAGAAATATATAAAAGAACCTTAATGGCAGGTATTATAAAGATCAGTTGAACCGTCGGTTGAAGCCCAACCGCCGGCTGAAATGAGTAAACGCTCAGTTGCCATCAGTTCTACCTTCGGTTGGGAGTTTATAATAAGAAATGTCACGGTTGACTCTTGGTTGAATTCCAACCATTGGTCAACGGGAAATTTTAAAACTGGTCCTAAATGCAATGAACTCGAGTATTTCATATTTATAAGAGATGGTGCAGTTCTTTGAATGGCTTCTTGGGTTTCATTAGAAAGTAGTACAAGAAATATATTTAATTCCGCAATTACATCAAAATTTGGACTTGCACTTTTTAATATTTTTTTCTGTGATAATATAATATAGGCTCAGACATGATAATGACGATTTAGAATTTAATGTTCTCCTGACTCAGCCATTGGTTTACGTAAAATGTCTTAATGAGAAGGGATCAGGCTATTGTTGAAGAAACTTTCACTGGGTGCAGATATTTAGATGAAATTTACTACAAATCAGAAAGATTTCTGATTGATGGTTATGAAATCTTTCTGGTTTGTAGTTAATATCATCTAAATTCACGACTTTTCCCCACAGGACCAGAATGAACATTCTCGAAAGCTTGGCATAATCCAAAGATCACAAATGAATATGGGAATTCCGTCGAAGTTATATGGGGCTTAAATAAGAACACTCTTTTTGCTACCCAAACTTTCGGAATTATCTATTTCCATTATCATATCTAAAAAATAAAGGAACAAATATTAGTTTGGTGTGATTTCGCAAACTGAATATGAACTTACTCTGCAAGTGAGGATTATAATTTGAAAATATAAACTGCACGCGGTTGGGAAATTCCTCATAGTGGTATGAAAACTATTACAATACAGTATTAAAATTATACATTTAGTGCCGATTTCATAATGAAATAATAATGGGAGATTAGATATTCTCCAATTTGTTTAAGTCATATTTCGATGATGGAATGAAAATAGTGCATTTTTCAATAACTTTTACAACGTTAGTTACCTTCTCTTTCATTTTTCTAAAGTTACTTTGAATTTGAAATTTCTAATCTAGGATTAAAATTAAAAGGAGAAAATTTAGAAGGGGGACTCTATTACATTTCTAGAACAAATTCATTCTCGGTTGCACGAAGAGAAAGGGATGTACAGAAAAATATTTCAAACATTTTTTTTTTATTTTTTATTGATCGAAAACTGGGTGGGACTTCAAGATTACTGAGAACATAGAAATGGTATGTTTGGCATATGACGATTGATATTCTGGATGACACGGAACTCAAAACGTATACCTGTATACATATCAAAATGTATGCAAGATTCGATACAATCCTTACGTATGTTCAATTGTTTATCTTGTTGGTGTGAAATTTTGAAATCAAGTAGGAGTACACTGAGCTGAGTCCAAGTACATTGGTACATGTATTCATAGCCTTCGGATATTTGGTAATTTCTATTATCTCGTGTATTTTTCTTCTTCAAAATTAGGATTTTTTATGGGCATGTCTCACTAAGCTACATTTATTGGTTTAAGCATTTCTTTAATCACTTTTGTGTGAAATGATTCTGCTTTTTAGTAGCCTCTGTGTTTCACCTATGTACACTGGATGACAATCATGACAAAGAATAACATTTACAACATTCCGCCTTATTTCCGTAGGTATTTTATCTTTTATATTAGAAAAGTGTTAACCTAATAGATTCACATTTCTTCTAGCAACTATACAGTTATGAATGACGTCCTTGATTATATTAGTTAGTTTTGGAGTGAGGTCTTTGATCCAAGGAGTGGAAAAATAATACGGGTAATTTGTGGAAGAACCTGGGCGATTTTCGATGGATGGATTACTGTACAGTAGTTTACGTAACAGTTTATTTGGGTAAGAATTATTTAGTAATATTTGATATAATTTGTATATGTTTTCCTTTACTAAAGTTGGATGACATATTTGCTTAATCCTATTTTTCATTCCTAAAATTAAATTAACCTTCATTCATCATGATAGAGATAATCCAAATAGCGACCGCTATTATATAGTAGGTTTCTGATACCAATCAAGTGTGATGGTTTGATTTAGAGTACGAATACATTTGGTATCTAAAAAGGGAACTGAATTGTTTTGCTCTTTCTTATCTTATCATAAAAATTGAAGATTTGTAGGACTGTATCGTCAGAATTTGCCGTAATAGAACAAATTATATCATCAACATACCTTTTGATGAAGGGAAATCATCCAATAGATCATCCATCTCAAATAAACTGTTAAGTAAACTGCTGTACAGTAGTCCACCATATTGAAAATCACCCAGGGGGGTTACACCTGAAACTCGATTCGATTCTCTACTCTATTCTCTATTCGACTTAGAACTCGATCCACCAAAATACCAAAACTTTCACTCGATCGAGAACACAATCGAGTTATGTGAAATTCGAGTTCTCTGAAATAAATCGTCAAGTGTCACGTCATATACTTCAGGCGCAGTGACTGTGAGTGATTGAATACTTTTAATAAAAATCAAAATATTCAAGGTCTTTATTAGTAAGCGGTTTACAAAAAAGTTTTAATTAATCCTAATATTTTTGAGAAAACATGAGTACAATTTTTACTCGAAGTATTTTTTGAAATTAATGAATATAGTGTTGCCTGCATTTGAATTTGTGAATAATTAATATT
This sequence comes from Crioceris asparagi, assembly GCA_958507055.1. Lineage (NCBI taxonomy): Eukaryota > Metazoa > Arthropoda > Insecta > Coleoptera > Chrysomelidae > Crioceris > Crioceris asparagi. Next base: position 35,352,723 of record OY293828.1, read on the forward strand.
ATAATACATATTTTTAGTGCTTCTAAAACCTCTTATCAGTACAACACACAGATGCAAATATAATTGAAATTCTAAAGATTCAAAGATCTTGAAATTGTTCAAGGCATTTGCAGTCGATTGAAACTGAAATGGCTCGAAATAACAATTTTATTGAATTCCTTGGAAGGCACAACAGAAGTCGTAAATTAATGAGCTAAAAAGGTAAGAACACCACAATAAACTTTTTGATTTTATATATATTATTTCTTAAAATGTATACCTTTTCAGATTTGGACTGATAAGAAATACTCACTATGAAAATGGTGAGGATGGGCAAGCTTTGAATCGCGGTTATTAAATTTATAAACTAGATATTGATGTGTAAATTGTTAAAATAAAATTCATGCAGTCTTGTTTTCTTTGTTCTTCTTTTGTTTCTTGTTGAGTCGAACTTTATTCATAATAGATTAAATTTTATAGTGTGTACATACGACAAGACACTTTTTTATAATAATAATAATAATAATCTTTATTTAACTACGTTTTGTGAAATTACAATTGTAGCAAGTCAACAGATTAAAATAACTAATAGATTATACAATTAAAATTGAATACTAGAATGGTGTGTAGACTACTTATAAACTAACAAACTAGGACTTACAGTTTCTAAGTACTCGGAACGTGAATAAAAGGCATATTTAAGCAATAATTTCTTACAAAAAATTTTAAAATTTTTAAGTTCAAGGTCTTTAACAGCCTGAGGAAGAACATTAAACAGCTCGATATCCTGTGAGTTTTTTGAGCACACTTTATATTTAAACCTTTTTCTTCTAATTAGGTTTGCCGATCTGGTGCCATACCGATGGTAGTCTGAGTTTAGACTTTTTTTACTTCCATGAATTTCTATCAGTTGATGCCAAATATACATGGCTGGAACTGTTAGAATTTTAAAATTGATAAAATAAGGCCTGCAATGATCGCGATGACCAATCCCGGCGATTGTTCGAACAGCTTTTTTCTGCAATCGAAAAATTGTAATGGCGTTGGAACAGTTTCCCAGAGAACAATACCTTAGGATAGATGTGCGTGAAACAAGGAGTGATAGGCATTAAGTACTGATGTATGGTGTAATAAGGGTTTTAATCGCCTTATGAGGAAAAGTAAAGAAGATAACTTATTTTTTAGCATCTCAATATGTGGAGTCCAGCTGAGATTTTCATCTAGTATTAGACCTAGAACTTTAGCGCTCTTTCCTTCTATAATTTTCCTATCAGTTGAAAACAACAATTTCTGTGTTTTGTCTGCATTCAGCTTTAAACAGTTTTGGGAGAACCAGAGCTCCATCCTTTGAGCCATCAGATTACAAGTATTTCTAAGACCATCAATATCCTGATCACTACAAAGAATGGACGTATCATCTGCAAAATAGACACAATGACCTGGCGACAAAAATGAAAACAGATCATTAATATAAATTATAAATAGTAGTGGTCCTAAGACGGAGCCTTGAGGAACGCCACTTTCTAATACATGAAAAACAGAGCTTTTTCCGTTCATCGAGACACACTGCTCCCTAAGAGATAAGTAAGACTTGATTATTGTAATGTGTTACCCCGCACACCATAACGATACAGCTTCTCTTAAAGAACTTTATGTGAAATACAGTCGAAGGCTTTACTCAAGTCACATAACATCAGGCCAACATAATTTCCTTTCTCAAGGCCGTCGACTATATTCTGTACAATAGAAACTAGCGCTTGAATTGTGGATCGTCCCTCTCGAAAGCCAAACTGAGAGTCGCTTAAGAGATTATTTGAATCAAAATAGCAGCATAGTTTGTCTTTAATTATAACTTCAAATACTTTACCAAAAATAGGAACAATAGATATAGGCCGGTAGTTTTCGACTAAGTCCCTATCTCCTTTTTTAAAGCTTGGCACCACTTTAGATATTTTGAATGAGTGTGGAAAAATGCCCTTCTCATAACAATTATTGAAAACAATTATTGAAAAGATATGTTAACGGCTTAACCATAGCATCTGTTACGTGTTTTAAGAGTATACTATTTACATTATACACATCCTCTGCAGCTGATTTTTTAAGAGCGTCCATAGCCTTCCTAACGTCTAATTCATGAATAGGCAAAAAGGCGAAAGATTTGGAAACCATCGGAATGTTTCGCACAAGATCATTTTGCAGGTCAAAATTTATCGATATATGTTTAATTAATTCCGAAGCAATCGATACGAAATAGTTGTTGAAATCGTCTGGTGTTAACTCAGGGGACGTACTAGTCGCATGGGATTTATTACGCTCGAAATTTATTAATTTCCAGGCACTTTTAGATCTGTTAGTAGCATTTTCTATATAGTTACCAAATGCCTCTCTTTTTGCCTGTACTACTGAATTTCTATAATCCTTGTGTAACCATTTGTAGAGCGCTTTATAGTTGGTTGTTCCTGTTGCATCTCTTAAAATCCTTATCGAGAAGAGAGTTTCTCTTTTTTCTCTAAGTTTTTCGTTCCAAAAACTCACTGGAGGTCGATCGGATCTAACAGTTTTTAATGGGAATCGTCTTTGAATGAGATATTTAAAGTTAGTGGTGAGAAAAGTGCCCATCTGATCGACGTCATTACAATCATAGAAGTCTGACCAATTCAGAGACAGCAGATCACTTTTAAATTGTCTAATAGACTTATCCGTCATTCTTCTAACTTTAAAATCCTCATTTCTGATACAAATATTGAAATTTAATGATATAAATTGTCCGAAATGGTCCGACAGACAGGGGTCATGAACATCAGCGGAAAAATAAGTGTCAGAAATATTTGTGATGATGTTGTCTATGCAAGTAGAAGCTTTTGCAGAAACTCTAGTAAAGTTGGAGATAGTGGTATTCATACCAAAGCTGTTTAATAAGGATTGTAAGTCCGAGAGACTAGGTGTGTTTCTTAGGAAATTAATATTGAAATCACCAAGAATAATAATTTTTTCGTATATATCATGGAAATTGTGCAGCAAACCATCAAGCAAGCGCAAAAATGTGTCAACACAACCATTGCAGGACCTATACAAAGTAATTATTAGAATCTTACCATTACAGACATCAATGGCACAAAACTCTGCATCGATTTCTTTAGAATATGCCTTCACATTCACCTCCTTACAGATAATTCCTTTTCGTGAATAAATACAGACACCACCATGAATACGTATATTTCTGCTATAAAAGGAGACTAAGTTAAAATTATCAATATTTGCACATTTCAAAATATCTTCAGTGCACCAGTGCTCACTAAGACATATTATATCATAACTATAATCTCTAACAAAGGCTGTTAGTTCGTCAGTCTTATTTGAGAGTCCCTGTATATTAATGTGGAAAACTGAAAGATTATTCTTCACCTGAGAGGATTTACTGCTAGTCTTACGTCGTTTGACAGAAGTAGATGTCAAGGGTTTACTGGAAATGCACTCATTATTGGAAAATTTAATGTTTCTGGGATCGAATTTACTGGAGCTGTACTTATCTCAAGTAAGTTTGTCACTTTAACGTTGAAAAAGTTATTTATCTTTTGTTTTATTAAATATGCCAAGTTTCTAAGTCCACGATTATTTAAATAGATCGATTTATTAATAAAATTATCACGTGCAAATATATCAGTTAGGTTAAGATGCCTAATGCTATTATTGAAATATTCTATCACATGTAAGGGCTTCACTGTCATTATCAGATATTTTGTGGTTGTTCGTGGTGATCATATTTGTTGTGCAACAAGTCTTGATTATTTGGGCTGCAGTCAGTACGTAGATTGTAGTACAATACCCAGTGAAACAATCGCCACCATCTAGCTTTACACATCTTCTATTTACCTTTATATACAACATTTCATTCTTCAGTTGGTGACAGAATGGTTTTTGAGTCCGAATGATGTCATTTAATAGTGCCAATGCTTCATCATTTAGGTATGTGGCTGCCAGAACCATAAGAAGATAATGCCATTAAAATCTGAAAAGAATTTTTTTATGAAGATATACTCATTATGTTTAAAGTAATTTATTGTTGTGTACCTACCCACAGTTGAAGGTTTGTAAACTAGTTCACGTTCTAATTTATAAACACTTCAACCAATTATAAGTACATCATAGTATATAAAATGAAATTATTGTACTTGATAACATAGTTGAGGTAATGAGAACGAAACTCACCTTGCATTTAGGTGAAATATGATTTCGTCTGTTAAACATGGATAATTTCTCTACAATTCTTCAGAATCCATATCTATAATCGTTATAATATCCATATCTCTTAATATAATAACGAATTATTCACTGAATCTCTTCTCGCACACTTGTACACACGATTGTCTTCATGTGATTTCAATTTACAACAACGCAAAATGAGCCATAATAAAGGTGAATATTAACAAATAATACTTCTCATTATATTATATTGTTATCATTTAGGTTACAGGTTAGAAGTAGCAAGTAACTAACACAAAGTCATACAATGGGAATCCGAGAATAGGCACCGCATCTCGATCCTACTTAGTTCCTATTCGATCCACCATCGTGATAGGTAGCGATTGTCATTTGTTTTGAGATCGAATTCGATTGATTCAGTACTCGATCCAGTCGGGAGTAAGCCCCCAGGTTCTTCCACAAATCACCCGTCACAACGACAACAGGGACAAATATGGTATTTTCCCACTCCTTGTATCAAAAACCTCCCTCCAAAACTAACTAATATCATCAAGGACGTTATTGATAACTGTATAGTGGCTAAAAGAAATGTGAATCTATTAGGTCAACACTTTTCTAATATATAAAAGATAAAATAACAACGGAAAAAAGGCGGAATGTTGTATATGTTACTCCTTGTCATGAATGTTATCTAGTGTACATAGGTGAAACACAGAGGCTACTAAAAAACAGAATCATTCACACAAAAGGGATGACAGAATAGTCAAACCAATAAATGTACCTTATCGAGACATGCTCATAAGAAACGGCCTACTCATAATTTCGAAGGTGTGTGAATTCTAGCTAACGAGTCCAATTTTATCGAACAAAAAATACTCGAGATAATAGAAATTACCAAATATCCCAAGGCTATGAATACAGGTACCGATGTACGTGGTCTCAGCGCAGTGTACTCCTACTTGATTTCAAAATTTTACACCAACAACGTAAACAATCGAACATACGTAAGGATTGTATCGAATCTTGTATACATTTTGATATGAATACAAGTTTATGTTCTGAGTTCCGTGTTATCTAGAATATGAATCGTCATATGCCAAATATACCACTTCTATGTTCGGAGTAATCTTGAACTCCCACCCTGTTTTCGAACAATAAATTAAAAAAAAATGGTTTGAAATATTTTTCTTCCCTCTCTTCGTGCAACCTCCTTCAGATAATGAAGTTGTTCCAGAAATATGATAGTGCCATTAAGAATCATGTAACATTGTATCTCCACCTTCTAAACATTTGAATTTTGTATTGTAATACTTTTACTAACACTATGAGGAATTTTCCAACCGTGTGCAGTTTGTACCGTTTCAAATTATAATCCTCACTTGCAGAGTAAGTTCAAATTTAGTTTGCACAATCACTTCAAACTAATATTTGTTCCTTTTAATTTTTTAACCTCGATAATGGAAATAAATAGTTCCGAAAGCTTGGGTAAACTGATTGCTAGTCGCAAAAAAATCATATGAGGTATATGCTGAATTTAATGTAATCATAGCTCACTGGGTGTTCGGTAGAGGTAGCACTGTTTTCAGACTGCACCGATTGCGGCAGTCACGTTACCGTTGCAAGTTACATGATAAGCGTGCTGGACATATCCGTGACATGTTCGTCGTTACCATTCACTGGGGGATTGGTCGGTGGACATGTCGGAAGAACCGGTCCACATATGAATGCGTGGCTAAATTTTGTTCAAGGTTAATTGGAATTCTGTTTTTTTCGACTGATGTCAATATATTTGACATTAACGATGAATTTTATTCCAATTACCTACCTAAAAAAGTGCTAAGCGTATGGTGTAGTAAACTCTTTTTAGTTACCATGTTATTAAATATCTTGAATCTAATTTTGATAGTTTCATTATTTCAAGAATGGATAAATCATTTGTCATGTGAATATTTAAACTGCCCCTGTATCTCTTAATACAAATAAAAACAATAAAATTAAACCCAAAAATCTCCACGTTCTCATTTCCACAACAAATATATTGCCTTCATAGCACCCGTTTAATTTAATATCTGTGAAGAATTTTCCATTTATATCTCTTTTTCTCTGAGTGATCCACATAATATATCCGAATGAATGTTGGGGGATATTGCTGACTGTGTGCCTGAGCACCAACGAAAGAATTTGCAATAACTTTCCTATGTGTGTTCGCGGAATTGAACATACAAATATACACTGTTAGATATATTACGTACGGTTGGTACAATGAAACACATTAAAATCAGAATATAATAAAAATTAACATAGTTTGAAATATCTACACAAAAGATGATAATGCACCTGAATGAGAATAAAACAAACTCGCTCTTTGAAGGGAGCTTCAGTTCTACTTCAGTTTACAATGTGATTTATAAATAACCCCTAATGATCGCATTTGGACAGCTATTTACGAATCAAGATAACCACTACGCAGGAGGAAATTCATTCCCATGACAATGGCTTTGACAATGGTATACCCTTAGAGTAGGGAAAAGTCGTGCGTAAACGACAAGAGATGCTGCTCTGTATTGCCGCCGTGAAACGAAAGTAAAGCCAAATTTTCGTCGGCCGCCATTAGTTTCGTCCTCTCCTCCGGTGTTTATAGCTTATTTTGATTTTCATTTTTTGTGCTATTTTTTAATGAAAGTGACGATTTTTTATCTTAACACAATGGTGAAACGCGAGGTTCTTTGATACAAGAGTGTTACGTCCATTGGTGGCCATTGATTAGGCCTGGTTTGGCTTCACTTGCTCTCCGAATGCGATGTCTCCTTGGTCATTCCATACTCTAAGGGTATGATATTGCACATGTAGCTCCTACGGCGTGCTAACCATATAACGTCACAATCAATGTCGAGAGACAAGAGAGTTGCAGGCAACTGCTTTCGAGAATGTCCGAATAAACGAGGGTTGCGAAAGGTTGCGCAAATCTTTCAAAATTGAGTTCAGAAATCACCCTTGTTTTTATATCATGCTCCCAATTAAAATCTGACATTATAATCCATGAATAAAGTGTGCCCAACATAAAATTGGAATCTCGGCAATGGCAATCGATACGAAGTTCAATAAATGGTGAAAAAATTCAACAAGTTTTATAAAAATAGTGCATTTTTCAATAATTTTTATAACGTCAGTCACCTTATCTTTCGTTCTTTTAAAGTAACTTTATATTATATGTCCAATCAAAAAAATATGAAATTTTTGATGTGGGATTAAAATTAATAGGAGATTAAACTTGATTATGAAATTGGTCCTTAGTCATAAAATATACCGTGCGTTTAATTCTGTTAGGTGCACATGTCCAAAATGTACAAAACAAATAAGATATAATAATAAATATTCAAATAAACTAGAACCATGGATTACTCAAAAACTTTCACTTACACATTTCTTTTCGTCATCGGGATAATTTGGAAAAGAGAGCGTTGAAAAGCAATAGGTCAGAAATTATGGGAAAATACCGTAATTACAGAAATAGGGTCAATAAACTTATAAGAACCGTAAAAACAAATTATTATAAAAGCAGAGGGTAATTTGAAAAAAATATGGAAAGTTGTTGTTAATTAGGTCAAAATTCATCCAAACAAGAAAAATATAGAAGACTGCTGCGTAGAATCCGAGGGTAAGAAACTATAGGATAACGAGAAAAGAGCAGAGGCTGTTAATAAATTTTTCACCGAACTAAGAGGCAAAATTTCCAAAAATATCGAGTCTTGTGAGATGTTTGACAATGAAATCCTGAACGGTAAGAAAGTCGAAAAATCTCTCGTCTTAGAGCTAGTCATAGAAAATGAGATTGTTCCAATAATTAGTAAATTGAAAAAGGGATCGGCACCAGGACCTGATTAAATCAACAACTACTTAATAGAAACTATTCACCCTTTTCACCCTTTCATACTTAAACATTTAACTCACATAATCAATCTCGTAATGACAAGCGGTAATGTGCCTAGTCAATGGAAAGAGTCAACAAAATTCCCGTCTGTAAATCTGGTTCACCCAACAATTTCAACAACTGTAGACCAATTTCTCTTATAAATAATTTAGCAAAAATTTGTGAGCAGTGTATTAAAAGTACCTAGACTACTAAATTTTGTCAAAAAAATAAAATACAATATCGAAGCAGCAGTTGGAATTTAGAGAAAAATTAGTTAGGTGTATATGACAGCTTGATAGAAGACTAGTTACCTATCCGAGCAATTCCAAAGAGTGAAAATTCTAGAATATTATAGTTGCACCGTAAAAATAAACATGGGAGTACCTAAAGGGACTGTACTTGCACCTATTCTTTTTCTTATTTATATCAACTCTCTTATTATGATCAAAAACGTCACTGATCACATCATCAGTATCAGCGATTGAGAACACCGCGCTGGTCTTTTGCAGAAATGAATGGGTATACGATCGCAATAAAGCCGGAAATTGGCTCTATTCTTTAAATGAATAGTTCAAATTAAGTCAGTTACCATTGAACGGAACAAGTAGATTCTTAGCGTTCTCTGCTCATAGTAACGACCAACCAAGTTTCCAGTCTTTGAAAATATACATTAATAAATGTTCTAATCAAACAAGCACTTGTAGAAAAATTAGTAAATCTTCCATTATAAAATATCTGGTTCTTCTGGTTGATCAACACTTGAGTCCTACATAAATTTTATGCTTTAAGAGATATGTCCTCTATGAAAACTCTTTAATGACCATCTACAAATCATTTTTGAACTCTCTAGTCAGCTATTGCATTATAACATGGGGTAGACTCTATAAAAACTCAATAAACACACTCCAAATAACTCAGAATATAGCTCTCAAGATTATCCCTCACAATAAGTAATTAAACAGAACTCAATTACTATATAAAGACGCACAAGTATTACCAGTACAAGAACACTATGTCTTCAACTACCTAGTGTTTGATTTGACGAACAAAGAACATTTTAATATTTCGTCGATTACTAGATACGGTTCCAAAAGGTTACCTTTACCCACGGTTTATAATTCAGTTTATAGACCATGACCTTTACCATTATTTGAAAAAATATATAATTCACCAACAACATATGCTGCTCCTAAATACTCCAACTTCATGAAGAACACAAAAATATCCAAAGCATGGGGAAATTTAAAAGAATTATAAAATCCATCCTATAAGGAAACCGAATAAGTTTCAAGTGGCCATTCTAGCATAATCTAATGTGATAATATAACTATATTGCTTCATGGTTCACGTGTTAAAAATAATTTAATTAATCTATAGTAATAAATAAAATCGAAGTATTTGTTTGTAATATCCAAATAACAGGTTTTAACTAATTACATATGGAAGTATATGTGTAACTAATAATGAAACATTTCTTAAATTTTTGTCTGTCTGTCTGTTAGTTCCGGCTAAGCTCCGTAACGGCTGAACTGATTCCGACGGGATTTTCTCTGGCAGGTAGCTAATGTTGTAAGGAATAACTTAAGCTTTTATTTTAGAAAACAATCTATATAGATAAATAAAATCGTAGTGAATGTTTGCAAATTCATAATAACGGGTCTTAACTCATTACTTATGCCAATATATGTCTCACTAATAACAAAAAAGCATTTTTTCTCATTTTTGTCTGCCGGTTTGTTCCGGCGAATCTCTGTAACGGTTAAACCGTTAAACCGCTTCCAACAAGATTTTCACTGGCAGGTAGCGCGGACGAATCCCCGAGTAACAAATAGTTCAACATATTTCTGAATGCAGTGTACATGGTCTCAAACGCATTGTATGATCAATCTCAATTTGTTTATTTGTGTGTAAGTTTATTTTGTAAGAGAATACTTCATGTTTTTTTTTGTATAGATGTGTAGTACTAAATGCTGCACATAAGCTAAGCTGAGGCAGAGCAATAAATTGTTTTGTAGACCAAAAGCTATTAATCAATCAATTATAATTACTATTATTATTGTTATTATACAAGTACATCTTCTACATGATTCATATATATAGCTATTCAACTTACATTAAAAACTAGATTACGGCTTTCATGCCTTTCAAGTCGTATCATTTCACTGCTGAGTATATCTGCCATCCCTATACACGTATTATTCAGAGCCCACTTTAGGACTTTATCAAAAAAACATTAAATACCCACTGTTCCCATTATGACCGTGCGGATTGGGGTTTAGGCAGGCAGAGGCAGTCAGTCAGTCAGAGAGAGGGGCCAAACACAATACGCTAGGAAATTTCATGTCACTGAAGAGACGAGAAGAGGGAAGCTTTGTTTTACTGCTGACTGGCGTACTCCTACACACTTCACTTTATGGCCACTTTGAAGTCATGCTTTGTTGTGTGTAAGGGAGAGAGAGAGAGAGAGAGAGAGGAGTTGCTATGCTGCTCCTCTGCTGTTTTCTATTTAGACTCCGCCGTGAGTACAACAGGAACGGATTTGTGCTGTGAATCAGAAGCGAGTTAATATGTGAGAAATATACACTGCACATACTAAACAGAAATGTGTACTAGTTTGAGTGATTGCTCTTTAACTAATTGTATTTCTTGATCCAGTGTATTTTTTTGCTATGGGCATCCAAAAATGAAAGCACAAATACTCTTAAGATGTATAATTCCATTTGCAACTAAAATCTTTATAGACAAAACAGAAATCTCAAAAACTACTTGACAGTATTCGCATTGAAACAAATAACATGATATTTTCAATATTCCGCGATTTTCAAATCTTTGACACAATCACCATTTAAACAGCGGTTGCTGGAAAATCTGGACCAGAGGATTTTTGGAACCATAAATTTTACATTGAGTTGACCAGTTCCTGGTTGTCTCTGATGTGAGAATCCTATAACTACTAGACCGATTGAAATCCAACGACGTGCCGCTTTTAGCACCACCTTGAGTTAGAAGAAGTTAAACGCGAACACTTAATTCCGAATGAAATTTTTTATTTTTTTTATTTTTATTTATTTAAGCCAGTACAAAATTACTTTTGCATTACAAAATTACAATACATAAGTAATTCCTGCAGAGATAGATTAATATCTGTGCGCAGAATCTGGTATATCTTACATCACTAAACTTACAAACTAAATAATAAAAAATAGCAAATAAACTTGACAATCAACCTATAGGAATTCTTAATATAAAATAAACAATAATTTCCATCAAAATAAATAATAACAATCTCAAAATAATTCATTTATAAAATCCCTGTATGAGAATTGGCATCTACAAACTGAAATTACAAACAAAAGTTACAAGCTAATACTACAAACTAAAATTAAATGTACTAATTTTCAAATCTTACTTGTTTGTTGACAAAACGATCCATGATAGCAGTTTCTGTTTAGCTGTTTCTGCTAACCTATAAACTTTTCAGTTCACATGGTAATAAATTAAATAATTTAATCGCTACCGTGTAACTATTTTTATCACTTACCCTTTTAGAATTTTTCGGTAATATAATAGACTTGTTTCTAGTAACACTTTTAGAATCTTTATAGAGTTTTTGAAGTTCACCATAGTAGTAAATGATTGCTTCTAAAGAGTATAATTGATTAATATTTATTGGATTATTAAATAGTTTTTATTACTTTTGGTTCTTGTATCAATGGACTCAGCAGCGATTTCTCATTCCCTATACTTTTTAGAGACTTGTGTGTTAAGCTCCAAGTGTGATCCAATATTGGTAATAAAATTATAATTATCTCATTCAAACAAAATCATTATTTTTTCGACATAGAACGACAATGTCGGGCAATGGGATCCGTCACTGGAATTACGAACGAGCATAGAGCGTATATATACGTCTCTGTTCTCTGATATATAGGTACTTTCTGGAAGATCGTCTATGGTTATGGCGCAATTGTCAGACGTCAGACGTTGTTGTTAATTTAAAGTTTAATTTTGTGTTGTGGTTGTGGTCTTGTCGTAGACAAACAGTGATTTGTTATGGAATTGCTGTTGCTGGCAAACACATATACATAAGTATAGTTCAAATCGAGAAAAGGATAGCAATAGTAGGTACTCATCGGTACGGTTTAAATCTTAAACGCTTAATAAAAACTATTTTCAATTTTTGTTTACAAAATTTCACTTGTTATCTATGAGAATTTTGTTTTTGTTAACTATCTTCAGTACTCTGTTTTGTAGTGCTTGGATATGGGATATGATATTATTATATGCACCACCCCATGCAATAATCCCGTAGCTAATAATACTGTGAAACAAGGCATAGTATAATCTTTAACATCTCAGTGTTCATCACTTTGGCAAGTTTGTAAAACACATATATTAAGTATTTAGTTTTTTTTAGTAAGTATTCAATCTGCTTATTCCATCTAAGGTTAAAATCAAAGATAATACCCAAGTATTTACAATGTTCAACTCTTTTGAGTGGTTTATCATCAATAAGAATATCAATATTTTAGGGGACGCTATCATTATAATTACCAAATGTTATATAGACACTTTTTTCAATATTAAGTGTGAGTTTATTGAGCTTCAGCCATACAGAGATTTTATCAAGTAGAGCATTCATTTTATTTATCGCCCCTGTCCATGATTCATCAGTGGAAATAGCAGTGGTATCATCCGCGTAAGATAAAATAGAATCATCTGGAAGACTCTAATAAATCATTAATATAGATTATAAACAAAATAGGACCAATTATCGTACCCTGAGGAACTCCTGTATTATTGTAATAATTTGCACTGAAATTATCACCAATTCTAACTCTTTGTTTCCTATTTTGTATATGATTAGCTATAAGAAGATTGACATTACCTCTAATTCCTAGACAATTTAATTTATTTAACAAAATTTTATGATCAACTGTATCAAAAGCTTTGGCTAGATCTAAAAATGATATAATATTTGGAGTGCTTTTGTCTAATTTATTGTATATCATATTGGTGATAAAATTTAGTGCATCTTTAGTTCCTCTATTCTTGTTAAACCCATATTGCTTGTCGGATAATATTTTACATTTCATCATAAATTTAATAATCCTAGAGTGTAGTATCTTTTCAAAGATTTTAGCTACATTAGATATTAATTATGTAACAACAATGGCTTTCTGACACGCGAACATGCGACATGTAGTTGTACATGTGCGAAAAACACGATTTATTGTATGATTTGTTTATTGTCAGTGCAAAGGCCAGACGCTTAAAATCGAATGTTGGCATCATCGGCATATGTGGAATCAAGACATTCTCATTGCATAGTCGAGGTTGATTATTGTTACGCAACATGATGATGACTGAGCCTATATTTATTAGCAATTGTAATGTGGTAGTTCAGGCAGTTCCAGCGAACTCGAGAATTCTGCTTGATAGTTATCTACCTCATCCTGGTCTATAACAGTATCGAATGATTGGAAAGAAAACAACTTTCCCGGAATGATATTTTGGATGGTTGCGTTGAGATCATCGACATCTTTGTTTTTAACCTCTAATATTACTCGTTCGCTCAGCAAAAGAGGGTTTTTGAATTATTGTGCCACGTCTGGAAAACACACTATATGAGCTCCTTCTTCGATATGGCCAAATTTCATTACCAATGTCCAGCAATTGCTTCGAAAACACCTGTGCACTTTCGTCTTACGACAAAAAAACTCGCTTGTTTGTTGTTAATTGTACTGTCTCCACATGCCGTCACAATTTGATGATTTTAAGCAAGTGTTTAGTTCGTCAGCAACAGTTGATCGAGGAATAACTGGAGAGAAAATCACCGGACAACAGAATCGTGAATCCACTAAAAATATTTTGGTTGTCTCCAATATCTTTCAAAGTTCTATTCAGCGCCTCCAGCGACCTCTTGTGGGCCATCGTGCATGCGTACCAAACGATCAATTTGCATACCTTTGGAATCTTCATCATTGTGCTGTTTTTGGCGTTGTTGCAAGCTGCTGTCTCGTGTGTTTAGTGGCAATTTCAAGGCAGAATGTGCAGTTCGTCTGACTTCTAGTAAAGTTGCTGCTATTCCCGATGAAGCCAATGCTAGGCAATTTCATTCTGGAATCGGATTTTTGCCAGAGGAAATGAAATTAATAAAGTCTTTCCTGTCCCTCCTGGAGCATCCAGAAAATAAATTCCACCAATCTCATTGCTCGCATCTTCTGTCAAAGAGTCGTAAACAAGTTTTTGTTGTTGATTCAATTGTGGAACATTTGTACAAACTGCTTCGGCTAATGCTTCGGTGTAGTATTGTTCTCTTTGTAACTCTTGGTTTAATGCAATGTGCATTGGACGATTGGATGATATCATACACAAACATGACAACAACTTATTCGCCATCAACAAACACATGTCTTGTATCATAAACAATGTTAATTGTAAACTTCTGCCATCATTTGTAGGGTTGGAGTTAAAGATTGATAGCGCACATTATGCAAAACATCTTCAGACATATTGTCCTTATTTTTGACCCACAAATCGTTAGGATTCGAAGGTAAACATCTTGATTTGATAGTTACAAAAAATGTGTGAATTTAATGTGGTGATGAAGATATGACAGAATCCTTTAGTGTAATATCCTAAAGCGAATCGTTCTCGAGTGAGAGTTGACACTGTTCACGGTAAGTTGCACACGTATTTCCATATTCACTGTTCTCAGCAATTGAAACGAAATCGGACCAAAAACTTTCACCTACAACAATCGTAGGTAATAACATTCGTTGTTATTTGGATACATGTTGATGTTCCTCAACTGGTGTTCCTTGTTTCTGACGAGTTACAGTATTCCACACTGATGTGAGCTTCAAAAGTTTTGGACAATATTGGCTAGTATGGCACAATCCAACGATTATCCACAATAACGTCTTATCCTTGGATCTTCTTAACTATAGATCATCCATTGTTCCGCAACTGATTGGTGACGATATAATGGGTATCCGTCATTGCCTATGATGGTGTCATCAATTAAGTCAGATTAGGTCTTTCGGATATCACTTGGAATACTTACCGTCGATCATACAGAGTGTGATATTCTTGAAAGATCCGCAAGTGCCATGTTCATTGTGTTGTGCTCGATGTTGTTTTGTTTGATGTTCACGAATACGTTGAATTCCTAATCTATCCACTTCTCAATCGTTTTCACTAACTCTAGAACGCGATTCGGACATTCAAATACGACTATTATCCTTATGAAAACTAATAGTATTTTCATTTTAAGAAAAAAACAAATTTCACACAACTGCACGAACATATTGACAGTAACTATTATTCTGGCATCTGTTAGACAAAAGACGATAGGTCCACCACTATGCAACTTATTGAAAGTAATACAAACAGGCGATTTCCATACAAAATTACCAATTTTGAATTTTATATTTTTTCAACTGTTTTTATGGGTTTTCCCATCTTTTTTCTCTTTTAAACCTCCCCTGTATTAGGGCGAACAAAACAAAACAAAAATTATTCAAATCGGTCAAGCCGCTTTTGAGTTTTAGCGAGACTAACGAATCTATCTTCGCCTGATAAAATACTTTATTTAAGATTTTAAGATAGTTTTTGTATTTCATCAAATTTTCATGATTTGGATTATTTTAATATTTGAAATATAATTTTTATTTTTCACTACATGACTTAATTATAGCTTTGGTTATCCATATTTTCCTGCCTCTATTATTTATGTTTTTTGTATATTTCGCATTATCTATACAAGTTTTCATCTTTTGTAAAAAATAATCAGTCGCTTCATTTGGATCATTAATGTAACTTATTGACGACCAATCAATGTGACTAGCGTTTATCCATAGTTTTTTGTAATCAGTGTATACAAGAGTATTAGTTTTTACTTCTTTGTGCAATACTAAGTTGAGTTTAGCTAATAAAGTATAGTGATCATTTATAGAATTTTTAACTGCGAATGACATAATATCAACTTTATTAAATTTGTAGAACATATTATCTATACATGTTCCTTTTAAATTATCATTTGACGACGGTCTTGTAACATTTTGAAAAGATGGTAAAAAACGGGATTCAAGGTAATTGCTTAAGAATTCCTGGCTAAATACATCAGATATTAACAAGTCAATATTGAAGTCACCAACTACCAAATGATTTTCAATATGATTGAAAAAACACGAAGTCTTCTCCACAATTTTATAATATAAAATATAATATAAAAACAATAAAAGTGTGGAGAAGACTTCGTGTTTCTTTAATCATACCACTGCACTCCACTTTGAGTATGGACTTCTTCATAGATTTTCAATATTTTTCATGCATATCAGATAAGTTCTTAGACTATTAATAAATTCCACTTTGCTTAAACTATGCGATCTATACAAGGCAGATATTTTCGTGGTACTGTCATCACCCATTTTTATGTTAGTATTTACTATTCTTAACTTATCGCTCAAACATTTATTATAATAGGAGGCTGGCCAATTCCGGTAATGTTGCTAAAGAAATGTGGTCTATTGTGAATGACTTAAGAAATAAGACCTCACCATCTAACACAATCTCTATTTCACCCGAGAACCTAAATAATTACTTTGTAGATGTAGCAAAACATTTAAAGAACACCATAACTCCTTCCGATGACCCCCTCTCATTTCTCCCTAAGGCTAATATGAATTTACACAGTTTCTTCTTTACACCCGTAGTATTAGCAGAGCTTAACAGTACAATTAATGACATTAAAAACAAATCTTCATCTGGGGCTGATGGGCTTACTCTGAAAATGTGCTCGAACCTGCCGGAATGCACATTGAATCATTTTATTACTTTAATTAACAAATCATTCCAAAATGGAGTTTTTCCAAACTGTCTTAAGACGGCAATAATTGTTCCTCTGCATAAAGGAGGAGATAAAGATCAAGCTTCGAACTATCGCCCAATTGCACTCCTTCCCACATTATCAAAGATCATCGAAAGATTGGTTAAAAAAAGGCTTCTATCTTTTCTTTTTAAATATAATATACTCTCTACCTATCAATTTGGATTTTTAAGTAACAAATGCACAAATGATGCCATGTTTTCCCTCTTTAATAATGTATACTCAAACCTGATCAACCATCACTCTATAGCAACAATTTTCTGTGATTTCTCTAAGGCTTTTGATTGCGTAGATCATAATATATTAACTAATAAATTGGAGTACTACGGTTTCAGAGGAGTGTCCCTCGAATGGTTTAAGTCGTATCTCAACAGCAGGACTCAGATTGTGAGGGTTGATACGTCGATGTCTTCTTGCAAACCAATTGAATATGGAGTGCCTCAAGGTTCAGTACTGGGCCCTATTTTGTTTCTGCTTTTTATCAACGACATTGCTAGTCTTAACATTAGCGGTGAAATCTGCCTCTTTGCGGATGATACTAGTTTCACGTGGAGCAACCCGGATATTACGACACTTCATAGGACTGTATCTAGAGACTTAGTCACGATTAAATCTTGGTGCGATTCAAATCTCCTATGCCTCAATGTTTCTAAAACAAAAGTTTTATCATATAAAAGTACATTGCAATCTTTTGTACTTAATAACACCACTATTGAGGCCGTTGAATCTGTGAAATTCTTGGGGCTTATTGTAGACAACCGCTTAAAATGGGACTTGCACATCGATGCTTTATCTAAAAGGTTAAGTTCTGCCTGCTTTGCGCTGAGATCAGTTTCCAAGGAGCTCAACTTGTCTACTTCTAGAACAGTCTATTATGCCATTTTTGAGTCGCATCTCCGATACGCCCTTCCATTCTGGGGTACGTGTTGTGCAACTCAATTTGAACGTATTTTTAAACTGCAGAAGAGAGCTGTTCGGTATTCACTGAGACTTAGCAGTAGGACTCACTGCCAGGATTACTTTAAAAAATTTAAAATATCAACTCTTCCGTCCCTATTCATATTTGAATCTGTATCCTTAATCCGCAAGCACGTATCTTCTATTCCAGAGAGGCCATCTCACAACTATCCGCTTAGAAACACGGAGCATGATCTTTATCTGCCAACCCCTCGCTCAGAGTTGGTTAAAAGCTCTATACTGTACAATGCAAAAAAAATGCACAATCATCTACCATTTGAAATCAAATCCATAAGATCTTTTCCTGAATTTCGAAAGGTTTTGAAATCATACTTACTGGAGAGAGCCTTTTATGCAGTAAGCGAATTTTTTGTTAAAAATTGTTAATACTTAATATTAAGCTTCTTACACCCACTGGTTTAGTGAATATTATTTGATGTTTGATATCCTAAGGGTCTTTTGTAATGTAAAATCATCTGTCACACAAAATTAAATCTATAACGGCTTATCCCAGATTCAATTAAATACCTACTACCTAGGATAATGCCTTTTATGCAGTTAACGACTTCTTTCACTAAGGCACGTTTCTGCTCAGCTCACGCACTGGTTTATTGTTTGTACAAAATTTGTTTTTGTTTTGTGATTTAGTTAGTGTTTACCTTCTGACTGAATTTACAGCTGTATTTTAACTTACTTTCTAACCGAATATACAGCTGTAGGTTTCATTCTGATACTTACTATCTTATATTTTTACATCTTTATATTTTTATATTTTTGTTTTATATTATATAAATTTATTTAATTTTAATTTAATTTTTAGTTTTGCCTTTGCTTTGTTTTGTAGTGTTTGATTTTGATATTTTTATTTTGCTTTGTCTACAAAATTTATATTTTTTCGACAATAAAGCATTTCTCTCTCTCTCTCTCACAGTCTTTGATATATACCACAACTCCATCAGCCTTATTTAAGTAACTTTCATTATAGTACATATTATATCCATTTAGTTGGAAAAAGTTTGGATTTTCAATAGTCCAGGCATCAGAACAGCCAATATAAAAAGGTTTACATACTAAACTCTCAATATAAATCTCTAAATTTACAAAATTAGCATTAATGCTTCTAATATTTAAATACAAAATCAATTCGTCATTACTATTTAAATTTTTATTCAGTTTCAAGATCAACAAAAGTTTTTTCTCTTATCAATATATCGTTTACTATATTATCAAAAACTTCAAAATTATGAGTCATTCCTCTTACTATTGTTTTGATTATTTGTTTTTTTTCTGCTATCTTCTTCGGTTGAATTTCGCGAAACTATTTTACCTAGGTATCTTGGTATATCAGGCATTATTGGGTAATCAGTCATTTCAATTGTCTTTTAAATTTTGTATTTAAGATATTGACATAATGTACTATCAATAGCCATATGCGCAGTGTCAAATTTTTCTTTGTAAGATTTATTATGATAAATACAATTTGCACATTTGTTCACTGTTTGGTTACAAAACTTTGTTAGATGGTTTCCGGCACATTTCAAACAAACTGGTTCATTTTCACATTCAGGGCCACTATGTCCAAATTTTCCATAGTTATAACATGGTTTTGTCGTAATAACATCGTAAATTCTACATCTTTGATATCCAACAGACATTTTTTCACCATTATTTTTTATATACTTGTAAATATCAGAAGTAACCTCTAACATTGCACTTTGCCATCCTTTATTATTAGTATACATATTTAACAGACGACATTTATTTTGCATATTAATAAAATTTCTTTTATTTATATCCGCTTCGAGAGTATTCTCGTCAAAATTAGCACTTTTATCTATACCAACAACTTTTATTATGGGGTTTACTAAGGATTCCTTTCCAATTACAAGATTTTCAGATAATTTGCTACTTAACATCTTTTCGGCATTCGCTAGACCCTCATCATCTAGACAATTAATAGTTAGTTCATCTTTTTTGGTTAGAAATATACTTTTAGTTTTAATAGATGTTTCCTTGATTAAGCAGTTACCAATAGTTTCTTTAAGGTTAGTTAGATGCCCTAGATTCTTTTTCGTTATAATAATTTTAGGAACTTTTTAGATATTTGTTCAGTATTCAGCATATTTTATGTGTCTCTTGTTGTGAGAAGTTTTCTCTCTACTTAAAATCTTTTTTAATAGTGAATTTTTATCCATAAGTTCTGCATTTAGTTGTCTCAGCCGTAGAATTTCTTTTTTCAAGGTTTCAAATTATGTTATTTTTGTCCGTTGCTTGTGTTTCAGTTACAATTTCATTTAAAATTTCTTTCTTAATACTTTCTCTTTTTTCATTTTTTATTTGAGCTATTAGTAATCTTGTTGTGTCATTCAAATCTATATCACAAATAGAAGCATAAGATTTAGTAGCTTTTGCAATATTTTTTATAATATTTTTTGTCATATTGCACCTACCAGCAATTATGTAATGCAATGCATGATAAAGTATTCGCTCTACAGCTCTACTGTTGACCAACGTCATTTATATTCGAAAATATTTCACAGTCGAAATCTTCACAAGATCAGATGCATTTCACGTCAACCAACGCTCACTATTTTCAGCAACTTATCCATAGAAAGCATTATTAATGATTTAAGTGAATGATAATTTTTTTGAATGAGATATTTACATTTCCGTACGTTATTAATCCTTGAGACGCTAGTATATACAACTTCTTATAGAACGTGTAAAACTAATTACTGTGGTACAAATAACCTAGAGAAGTTATCCTGTTCCGGCTTGATAGAGCCGTGCACTCCCGATTCGAGTACGAGACGAGAAAGGGAGATTTAGAGCAACCGTCAACTGGAATTTCAAATCTATTTATAACCAGAACAAATTGCCGTGGCAATTAACTTTTTCAAAAGCTCGCGTATTCAGCCAGCAAAGCTGCGCGCTGCTATACCAGGTCGGAACAATATCGTCGTGTCGAACGAGTTACAGAAAAGCATATTTCGCTTTTAATGAAGAGAAACGAACCAACCAGAAAGTATACCTACTGGCAGGGTGTAATTACAGCTTTGGAGTCGGGAAATCGTAGAAATGAGAGAAATAGGTGCGTTTTACAAACACATATATTTTACAGTTCACGGTGTGAATTTATGGATATGGTGTGTATATGTGGATTCGGATGCTCTGGATAAATAACTTTTTCGAATATTTCCGGTTAATATTGTTAATCGGGGGCTATGACAAAAGCCAGAGAGATATTTCAATAAATGAAATGACAAATTTTATGTTTATGTTAACTACATCACCATATATTTTACAAATAATATCTTCATAAAACTTTGCTTGATTATTCAGAGAATATAAAGTAATAAATCAAAATTGACTGACCAAATAACAACTGAGAAAATCAGATTTATAAAACCGTAACCTTACCGAGTTTATTGCTTTTCCTAAGAATTCAACACTTATAATTCTAATTTGGAATTAGGCTGATGCTTTTTAAAACGTGTTTTGAATGACTTCATGTTAACTGAGATGCATCTTTAAATATTTTTTAATCAACATCTCCCTCAGTTTGGAAACCATTCAGTCTAGCTTTATCCCTACTCCAACTTCTCAATAGTACATGTTTCTAAATTCAACAGAAAAGAAATATGTGTATCAACCATTAATTTTAAAACCTTCGCTTTTACTCTACTACCGCTATTCTAAGTAGCCTAGCAAGAAAAGTATTCATGTAAAATTTTCGGTGTCCGGTTTTCAACAGATATTTACGTTTCACAGATTCCAGAATATAAAAAAAACATATATTCAGCCATTGGTTTGCCTGTTTGTCTGTACCAAGATTATCTGGGGAACAAATGTACCGATTGTGTTGCATTATTTTTCGACCGACCAATCCAAACGAAGAAAGTATACAATTCAACTGTATGTCTGCATTTTTTTAAATATTTGCGACTTTTGCATTTTAAACGGGCTCCAATTTTGATTTTTTTTTCATTTGAGAGAGGAGACTTAAGAAATGGTCACATATCCATAAAAATTCAAATCCGAAATTTCCTTCCCTCCAAAAAAACGACCCCGAAGGGGCCGAAGGGGGTGGAATTTGCAATTTTCCTCGAAAATCAAAAATCCGAGACGGCAGAATTAATGATAAGAAAATATCCGAAAACGTTTACATTGAACATTTTTTCAAAAGACCTACGGTTCTCGAATCTGTATATTTTTGCTAAGTGGAAGGGACAATTTCATTCGAAAATAATAATCTGAGAATGAATGAATAATCAAGGACCAAATTACCACAGCAGTGGTAAAGTCCGAAATATGTGAACGTAAGTATTTCCGCCGCGATGTTTTGAAATTCCCAAATAATACTTGAAACAAGTACAAGCAAGATTTTGGTGACTAAAAAGTGTGAAAAAAATATTTCTTACAAAAAATTGCACCGACGTTATTAGTTGGTACACTGAAAAATACAAAATAATATAAGTTGGTGACAAAAGTTTTCAATCTAACTGCAACTTCACAACTTCTAAAGTACCGGCACCAATAGAATGAGTGTTACATATTTTGTATTTTTCAGTGTATTCTTTTGTAGGGTATCGATTGGGCTCACACACGAACTGGGCATCCTTCTCGCACTGCTTGTGCTGGTTGCTAGGTAATAGTTGAAAAACGTGTTTTACTCAAGACTGTGGAGCGAAAACTTTTCTAACGATTCTGATTAGATTTGTCTGAATCAAAGGTGGAACCCTTTACTATCTGCTATATCTCTGTGAAAACTCAGGTGAAAAAAATATGATCAAATCAACGTTAAACTGTTTAGCTCTTTACTTATATTCTGGCCAGACGGTTAAAATTTAATATGAACATTTATATTTGTTTTGACATGTTGGACGAAATGAATGGTCACACCTCTTGATCAGACGATTTTTATGTTCAAAGGAAGAAGATATGCTTATCGATATACATCAAATTCAATATATCAGATTAAGAGTAAACTTTATAATCGGATGTTGACAATTAAGCTCTGCAGACATACTACATACCCTCTCAGCATAGAATCTGTATGAATAATAATTATTAAATATCGTCTACTTATACCTACATCTTGTATATATACACATAAATAAAAGTAGGTTTGTCTATCTGTGGTTTTTCGAGTGAAAATTGGTATTTGCACGTCAACAAAATTGAAATCAAAATTGAATATTGTCTGTTTGTTTGTCCTGTCGAATCTCATAGCTCTCATACTTTTTTCATTCATCTGACACGGGTTTTGATAAGGAAGTTGATTTATTGCAAGGTATTTATCGGATAAAGTCTAGGGCGTCTGTTAGTATGCCAATATGATTTTTTTACCCTGTTTGCGAACATGCGGATCAATAACTTAATCAGCAAATAGTATTATAATCAACTTATCGTCAATATGACTACCGATGAGCTCATGTTATTTTTGATCGATTTGCCGGAAAATACCAATTTCCGTACTAATAGTTTTTTTTAGATTCAATGGCAAGTAAATCATCTAAAACTTCTGGATTTACTAAAATTATTAGCAAAGCTAGTTCTATTTCAGTCAACTACTTTTCATAGACTTGCTATTTACGGATTTCTGGTGAGCTCTGTTGTACTTATGCCCTTTACTTCCAGTCATTTAAATACTTTCTGGATCAGAAGAAAAGTACTGGGATCAGAAGCTATTCATAAAATTTAATGGAATTTTGTGAATTCTAATACACGTTGTGGCTATATCGTCCATGAAAAATTTAAATTACCAACTAAAACGATAATTTCACACAAACTTCCAAATGTTATATTTGGAAGGTTAGAGGCATATGGGTAAATTGTTTTTTCTGAAGTAGGATGAGTTGGAAATATAATATTCTATTGATGAGTTATTTTGTCTAGTATTTTGTACATATGGTAGCGATAATTGAATTCAACTATATGAATTCTTTTTATACATATTGGCTAGAAAGTCTGGAAACACCTGAACTCTGACTGAACTATTTGTTGTATCAAGAAAATATCCCAATAAAGATTGTTGAGCATTAGGTTCTTTTAGTGACGTACTTTGATTTTCAACAGCTACGCCAATTTTCGGAATATGTAATAATCATTATTAGTTCCTCAAATTTTGTATTCCTTGTTATGAGGAATCTGAGAGAATAATTTAAAAAATCTGAGGTATCCAATATAGAATTCCTGCTGCTCAAATATTTTTTTCCACAAAATATACCGCTTAGCCAGTATAACTAGAATATATGAAAATTAATTTAAAGATAGCTTTTCCTGCTTTTTCTAACTGCTTTCTTTTTTATAGCAGTTGTCAAGAGAATTCTAGGACAATACTATATGAAAGAAAGTGCAACAGTTGCATTCCAATTCCTGTTTTTCGGCAATTCTGTAGCAACTAGTATGAGCAAGATGCCCATTCTGTGTCAGAGGCGAGCGCTATCGATATCATACAAAACAAAAAAGCAACATATAGGCACAGCATAAGGAAAAATGGCTGTGATATAGGTACTCTTGACATAGAGCAACAGAAAGATAGAAAAGACTGAAAAGATGTTTATGGACGTCTGTTGAAAACTGGATGTTGAAAATTTTACACGAATACTTTTCTTGTAGCTACTTGAGGAGCGGTACGAAAGTAAACGTCGTGATATATGGAAATTTCATTTTGTTAGGAGGAAATAAGTATCTGATAGTGTGATATAGGGTAACGGCAATGCAGATATGACAAATAATTAATGGTGAAATAAAATTAATAGCGCTTCAAACCTGAAAAGTATGAAATCACAATGGTATCCTGCCGTCCAACTTGACTCCTTATTATCCATCACAAACAATTCAAAATATCGGAGAAAATTTCTAGAACGAGTTTGATCTCTAATTTCTAGCTTGCTGGAGAACTAGATTAGTGTCTCTAATAATTATATTTCAAATAGAGGAAAACTACCAACTAGTTGAGTAAAAACAATGTATCCAATGAAAACAAAGCTTCCGTTGTACAGTCGTTTGGAGGACTTATATTTATGAAGTTTTTAGGTAGGTATACCTTCATTCTATC
The DNA here is from genome assembly GCA_958507055.1 of Crioceris asparagi. NCBI lineage: Eukaryota > Metazoa > Arthropoda > Insecta > Coleoptera > Chrysomelidae > Crioceris > Crioceris asparagi. The sequence goes on from OY293828.1 coordinate 35,377,731, forward strand.
TCCGATAAAATTGTAAGAAATTGTATAGATGTGAGTAGAAACATGTTTTATTTCTAGATATGTTTTTTTATTATAAGTTTTCTGTTCTGGGAAAATCACAGTGAAAAAATCCTGTAGCCAGTGGAAAGGTAAATTTCTCTAAATTCATTGAATTGAAATTTGAACAACCTTTTTGATTGGTATACATACATGCAAATTGGCCATTTTTAACTGCATGTGTTATAGCCTTGTGGCTAGAGGTTGGCTTTTGAATATAAAGCAGATAGGGTTCGCGTTCCGCTTCAAAGCTGCTTTTTTTTCGTCCATTTCTTATCAATAATTTAAATATATATTTTTCTAATCAGGGTTTATGTTAAGATCACCAGAAAAGTAAAATTAAATAAAATAAAATTTATATTGAGCATGTTTACCAATATTTCTTATTTTTTCCTTATTAATTTATATTTATTTTTCTGTGCATTTTATGAAAAATTGCTTCGAACAAAAGTTGTAGGTATTGTATTAAATCTATAACACAAAATTATTTTTGATGATATTCACACTACGGCCCGTTTTGATAATTTTTTAAAATATTTGAACGGTCGGCATTTTGAAACTACTTACCCGATAATGCCCAATAACGAACTCGGCGAAGATATTTAAAAGATTGATATTTGTAGCAAATTTGAAATTGATATATATATATATATATATATATATATATATATATATATAAACTTTTGAAACAAAAGTTTTTTTTGGACTTACTTATAGACATATAACAACATGCCGTTGAAATTTTTTCGAAATTCAAAAGTGTGAACGATCGCAGTAGGTACATTTCTATAAGAAATTTACCTAAAAGAAATACGAATACCGTTTTCAACATTCTATACAATTCTTCTAGAATTGTCAATTATTTATTATGAAGTATGATCGACTGATAAGAACTATTAGATTTTTTAAATGAAGTGTCAACTTCAAACCTAATGAAACTAATACTCCAGATAAATATTAAAAATCTATCACACGACTTTCCTACCGCTCGCAGGCAAATTCCAGTGAAAGAAAAATTTTACACTATTACAATACTTTCCTTACATAGCGATAGGAAAGTAAAAATCCTCTGGTCAAATCGTGCTACCACTAATTTTTTTCAGCATGTCAAGACAAACAACAATGGTCATGTAACATTTTTTCTCAAGACGAAACGTTTAGCCAGAATCTGAAGAAATATGTGGAAAATACGGAATTTTATTCAAACAATTTTTTTTGTGCTCTTTCTCAGAGATGGCGCTATATGTGGGTGGTAGAGGGCTCTCATAGGAATACTTCAGGCAAGTTTAATCAAAATCCTTAGAGCCGTTTTGGCGCTATAGTCTTGAGCAAATCACGTTTTTTGGCTATAGCTCAACACCCAGTGTATAAACGATTCTCATTCAGTGTCACCGGCGAGTTATATTGGTACCAAACAAAATAAAAAAAAGCAACAAAATACACCGATCCGTTCCCGAGATAATGCTGTCACAGACAGACAGACGGACAGACAGACAGACCAATGGCTGAAAATATGTTTACTAGACTTAAAAAAACTCTCAACATTTGCAAAAATCTCGATACCGAAAATTTCACACAATTACAATACTTTCCTTATACAACTACTATATATAGTAGAGTAGGAAAGTAAAAATAGAATAACAGCATATCTAAACATCGACCTTTACGAAAAACTTCTTCTGTCGGGCTTCTGAATCTCCTACTACTACTGTCTTTGTAACATCTTACCCATTATTTGTAACAATACTTGCTATCATTCTATAACCAATTTGATGTAGATGAGTGAACACAAAATACAACAGCTTTTCCAATATGTCCTGTTTCTCGTATATTTATTTACTTCAATAAATAATATGGTGCGAGAAAAATTTAGTGCCAAGATAAAAGAACCTACAACCCCTCAAACACCACCCGGAATTATTGGGCGCCATACATTACGACATTTTGAGCCAGTAAATACCACCAGAACCATTATTCCAGCAGATTAAATCGACCAACATCAAATATTTTATAGCTTTTCAATACACACCATGTCGTTTATTTTCAAGTTGAGGCTAACAAATCACGCAGCTATTTACTATGTGGTACATGTTTTATTGGTGTGTGGAGATCGGATATTTACAAGTTGATAAGCGGGCGAATATCCCGGTTGCAATTACAAAGAATGCATTTAGTCACAATTTTTTCTTGCATTATTCTTGTGACTTTGAAATATGAATGTAATTTTAATTAAGTACTTTTCTACCCATAGTGAGGTGATTGGTCGATATAATATAAATATATTAAGGGTTAAGATGATAAACAGGGAGAAAGCTGACATCATAGTCCGTTACATGTTGTGGCAAAGTCTAAGATCATTGCTCCGTAACGAGTCACTTCCTCTTCTTGATTTTACTCTACTTTTTTGTTGATTTTTCATATTAAGTTTTAGTACCCAATATTAACAGATGGTATGATATCGAGAATAATGTAATCAAATTATATTTTGATAGTGAGGTCAACATTATGTTGAGAAATAATTACCTTACATATTATTTTAGTCAGAAGTCGACTTACAACTGTCTTAATAGTAAGTCTATTAGTCATTTTTTATTTTTTTTTAGATAACTAAAGAATTTGACAAACATTATTTGACCGATGAAAATCGCTTTATCAATATATAACTATACCTAAAATATCTCCTTTAAATATATGATTATAAAGATAATTCCACACGGACAAAGGCAACGGCTAATAAATGAGATATAAATATTTCAGTTAGTTCACTGAAATGTACAAAATAATAATAATTCTATTGTTGCTGGTACTTTTTGCAGTTGCAGTTAGATTGAAAACATTTGGCACCAACTTCACAAGTACCAGCATCAATAGAATTAATATTATTTTGTACTTTTCAGTGCAACAACTGATAACGCCTGAGCAATTTTTTGTTGAAAATATTAATTTCACTTTTGAGTGTTACATTTCTCACGGAAATCGTTGAACGTTCACCATTATCCAAGTATGCTTTGCTTGTATTTGCTAATATTCAGAAATCTAAGAACATCTTCGCAGAAATACGCATATTATTACCAATGCTATAATTCGAAAACCGTAACTCCTTTCAAAAAATGTTCAGAATAAATATTGCTACAAATAATCTAGACATTCATTTTCGATTCTCAGATTTTAAATTTTCGAAAGAAACTGCATCTTCCACATAGCGAAAATACAAATATTTCAAATTTTAATATAGCAGAAACTAACACATTTGAAGTTTACTATATAAAATGCGGGCATGAACCACAAAAAGCAGACAGTCGAATTGTATATCTCCTCCGTTTGGGTTCGTCGGTCAAAAATTGATATTTTTGTTGGCTGTTAGCCATTTATCATTAGGTATACCTACTATAAACTAGTATGGGTACCCATTAAGCGGAAAGTCACTATCTTGCAGTATTTTCTTATTTCCACTAAGGATTAATTATGTCATTTACTAAGACTCCAGTTTCGAAATATTTCAATTTTTTTCAGGAAAATTTATTTGTTTATGAAGAAGGTTGGGGGCAAAAGTCAATGGCGAAGTTTCCATCTATTTTTTAAATGAATTCAACGTTGAATACAAATATTAGTTATTAAAAATTCTTTGTAAAGCCCTTTTTAATCTTGTTTTCTGATATAATCCGTTGTTTTTTTGTCCCAGAGCTTACTCATTGGTTCTTAGAAGAATTATTTTAAATTTGTACATGGTGGTAGGTATTCGATGCTTTCCAGAATATAAAAAAAACATATATTCAGCCATTGGTTTGCCTGTTTGTCTGTACCAATATTATCTGGGGAACAAATGTACCGATTGTGTTGCATTATTTTTCGACCGACCAATCCAAACGAAGAAAATATACAATTCAACTGTATGTCTGCATTTTTTTAAATATTTGCGACTTTTGCATTTTAAACGGGCTCCAATTTTGATTTTTTTTTTCATTTGAGAGAGGAGACTTAAGAAATGGTCACATATCCATAAAAATTCAAATCCGAAATTTCCTTCCCTCCAAAAAAACGACCCCGAAGGGGCCGAAGGGGGTGGAATTTGCAATTTTCCTCGAAAATCAAAAATCCGAGACGGCAGAATTAATGATAAGAAAATATCCGAAAACGTTTACATTGAACATTTTTTCAAAAGACCTACGGTTCTCGAATCTGTATATTTTTGCTAAGTGGAAGGGACAATTTCATTCGAAAATAATAATCTGAGAATGAATGAATAATCAAGGACCAAATTACCACAGCAGTGGTAAAGTCCGAAATATGTGAACGTAAGTATTTCCGCCGCGATGTTTTGAAATCCCCAAATAATACTTGTAACAAGTACAAGCAAGATTTTGGTGACTAAAAAGTGTGAAAAAAATATTTCTTACAAAAAATTGCACCGACGTTATTAGTTGGTACACTGAAAAATACAAAATAATATAAGTTGGTGACAAAAGTTTTCAATCTAACTGCAACTTCACAACTTCTAAAGTACCGGCACCAATAGAATGAGTGTTACATATTTTGTATTTTTCAGTGTATTCTTTTGTAGGGTATCGATTGGGCTCACACACGAACTGGGCATCCTTCTCGCACTGCTTGTGCTGGTTGCTAGGTAATAGTTGAAAAACGTGTTTTACTCAAGACTGTGGAGCGAAAACTTTTCTAACGATTCTGATTAGATTTGTCTGAATCAAAGGTGGAACCCTTTACTATCTGCTATATCTCTGTGAAAACTCAGGTGAAAAAAATATGATCAAATCAACGTTAAACTGTTTAGCTCTTTACTTATATTCTGGCCAGACGGTTAAAATTTAATATGAACATTTATATTTGTTTTGACATGTTGGACGAAATGAATGGTCACACCTCTTGATCAGACGATTTTTATGTTCAAAGGAAGAAGATATGCTTATCGATATACATCAAATTCAATATATCAGATTAAGAGTAAACTTTATAATCGAATGTTGACAATTAAGCTCTGCAGACATACTACATACCCTCTCAGCATAGAATCTGTATGAATAATAATTATTAAATATCGTCTACTTATACCTACATCTTGTATATATACACATAAATAAAAGTAGGTTTGTCTATCTGTGGTTTTTCGAGTGAAAATTGGTATTTGCACGTCAACAAAATTGAAATCAAAATTGAATATTGTCTGTTTGTTTGTCCTGTCGAATCTCATAGCTCTCATACTTTTTTCATTCATCTGACACGGGTTTTGATAAGGAAGTTGATTTATTGCAAGGTATTTATCGGATAAAGTCTAGGGCGTCTGTTAGTATGCCAATATGATTTTTTTACCCTGTTTGCGAACATGCGGATCATTAACTTAATCAGCAAATAGTATTATAATCAACTTATCGTCAATATGACTACCGATGAGCTCATGTTATTTTTGATCGATTTGCCGGAAAATACCAATTTCCGTACTAATAGTTTTTTTTAGATTCAATGGCAAGTAAATCATCTAAAACTTCTGGATTTACTAAAATTATTAGCAAAGCTAGTTCTATTTCAGTCAACTACTTTTCATAGACTTGCTATTTACGGATTTCTGGTGAGCTCTGTTGTACTTATGCCCTTTACTTCCAGTCATTTAAATACTTTCTGGATCAGAAGAAAAGTACTGGGATCAGAAGCTATTCATAAAATTTAATGGAATTTTGTGAATTCTAATACACGTTGTGGCTATATCGTCCATGAAAAATTTAAATTACCAACTAAAACGATAATTTCACACAAACTTCCAAATGTTATATTTGGAAGGTTAGAGGCATATGGGTAAATTGTTTTTTCTGAAGTAGGATGAGTTGGAAATATAATATTCTATTGATGAGTTATTTTGTCTAGTATTTTGTACATATGGTAGCGATAATTGAATTCAACTATATGAATTCTTTTTATACATATTGGCTAGATAGTCTGGAAACACCTGAACTCTGACTGAACTATTTGTTGTATCAAGAAAATATCCCAATAAAGATTGTTGAGCATTAGGTTCTTTTAGTGACGTACTTTGATTTTCAACAGCTACGCCAATTTTCGGAATATGTAATAATCATTATTAGTTCCTCAAATTTTGTATTCCTTGTTATGAGGAATCTGAGAGAATAATTTAAAAAATCTGAGGTATCCAATATAGAATTCCTGCTGCTCAAATATTTTTTTCCACAAAATATACCGCTTAGCCAGTATAACTAGAATATATGAAAATTAATTTAAAGATAGCTTTTCCTGCTTTTTCTAACTGCTTTCTTTTTTATAGCAGTTGTCAAGAGAATTCTAGGACAATACTATATGAAAGAAAGTGCAACAGTTGCATTCCAATTCCTGTTTTTCGGCAATTCTGTAGCAACTAGTATGAGCAAGATGCCCATTCTGTGTCAGAGGCGAGCGCTATCGATATCATACAAAACAAAAAAGCAACATATAGGCACAGCATAAGGAAAAATGGCTGTGATATAGGTACTCTTGACATAGAGCAACAGAAAGATAGAAAAGACTGAAAAGATGTTTATGGACGTCTGTTGAAAACTGGATGTTGAAAATTTTACACGAATACTTTTCTTGTAGCTACTTGAGGAGCGGTACGAAAGTAAACGTCGTGATATATGGAAATTTCATTTTGTTAGGAGGAAATAAGTATCTGATAGTGTGATATAGGGTAACGGCAATGCAGATATGACAAATAATTAATGGTGAAATAAAATTAATAGCGCTTCAAACCTGAAAAGTATGAAATCACAATGGTATCCTGCCGTCCAACTTGACTCCTTATTATCCATCACAAACAATTCAAAATATCGGAGAAAATTTCTAGAACGAGTTTGATCTCTAATTTCTAGCTTGCTGGAGAACTAGATTAGTGTCTCTAATAATTATATTTCAAATAGAGGAAAACTACCAACTAGTTGAGTAAAAACAATGTATCCAATGAAAACAAAGCTTCCGTTGTACAGTCGTTTGGAGGACTTATATTTATGAAGTTTTTAGGTAGGTATACCTTCATTCTATCTCCGATAAAATTGTAAGAAATTGTATAGATGTGAGTAGAAACATGTTTTATTTCTAGATATGTTTTTTTATTATAAGTTTTCTGTTCTGGGAAAATCACAGTGAAAAAATCCTGAAGCCAGTGGAAAGGTAAATTTCTCTAAATTCATTGAATTGAAATTTGAAAAACCTTTTTGATTGGTATACTTACATGCAAATTGGCCATTTTTAACTGCATGTGTTATAGCCTTGTGGCTAGAGGTTGGCTTTTGAATATAAAGCAGATAGGGTTCGCGTTCCGCTTCAAAGCTGCTTTTTTTTCGTCCATTTCTTATCAATAATTTAAATATATATTTTTCTAATCAGGGTTTATGTTAAGATCACCAGAAAAGTAAAATTAAATAAAATAAAATTTATATTGAGCATGTTTACCAATATTTCTTATTTTTTCCTTATTAATTTCTATTTATTTTTCTGTGCATTTTATGAAAAATTGCTTCGAACAAAAGTTGTAGGTATTGATTAAATCTATAACACAAAATTATTTTTGATGATATTCACACTACGGCCCTTTTTGATAATTTTTTAAAATATTTGAACGGTCGCCATTTTGAAACTACTTACCCGATAATGCCCAATAACGAACTCGGCGAAGATATTTAAAAGATTGATATTTGTAGCAAATTTGAAATTGATATATATATATATATATATATATATATATATATATATATATATAAACTTTTGAAACAAAATTTTTTTTGGACTTACTTATAGACATATAACAACATGCCGTTGAAATTTTTTCGAAATTCAAAAGTGTGAACGATCGCAGTAGGTACATTTCTATAAGAAATTTACCTAAAAGAAATACGAATACCGTTTTCAACATTCTATACAATTCTTCTAGAATTGTCAATTATTTATTATGAAGTATGATCGACTGATAAGAACTATTAGATTTTTTAAATGAAGTGTCAACTTCAAACCTAATGAAACTAACACTCCAGATAAATATTAAAAATCTATCACACGACTTTCCTACCGCTCGCAGGCAAATTCCAGTGAAAGAAAAATTTTACACTATTACAATACTTTCCTTACATAGCGATAGGAAAGTAAAAATCCTCTGGTCAAATCGTGCTACCACTAATTTTTTTCAGCATGTCAAGACAAACAACAATGGTCATGTAACATTTTTTCTCAAGATGAAACGTTTAGCCAGAATCTGAAGAAATATGTGGAAAATACGGAATTTTATTCAAACAATTTTTTTTGTGCTCTTTCTCAGAGATGGCGCTATATGTGGGTGGTAGAGGGCTCTCATAGGAATACTTCAGGCAAGTTTAATCAAAATCCTTAGAGCCGTTTTGGCGCTATAGTCTTGAGCAAATCACGTTTTTTGGCTATAGCTCAACACCCAGTGTATAAACGATTCTCATTCAGTGTCAGCGGCGAGTTATATTGGTACCAAACAAAATAAAAAAAAGCAACAAAATACACCGATCCGTTCCCGAGATAATGCTGTCACAGACAGACAGACGGACAGACAGACAGACCAATGGCTGAAAATATGTTTATTAGACTTAAAAAAACTATGAAACGTCAACATTTGCAAAAATCTCGATACCGAAAATTTCACACAATTACAATACTTTCCTTATACAACTACTATATATAGTAGAGTAGGAAAGTAAAATAGAATAACAGCATATCTAAACATCGACCTTTACGAAAAACTTCTTCTGTCGGGCTTCTGAATCTCCTACTACTACTGTCTTTGTAACATCTTACCCATTATTTGTAACAATACTTGCTATCATTCTATAACCAATTTGATGTAGATGAGTGAACACAAAATACAACAGCTTTTCCAATATGTCCTGTTTCTCGTATATTTATTTACTTCAATAAATAATATAGTGCGAGAAAAATTTAGTGCCAAGATAAAAGAACCTACAACCCCTCAAACACCACCCGGAATTATTGGGCGCCATACATTACGACATTTTGAGCCAGTAAATACCACCAGAACCATTATTCCAGCAGATTAAATCGACCAACATCAAATATTTTATAGCTTTTCAATACACACCATGTCGTTTATTTTCAAGTTGAGGCTAACAAATCACGCAGCTATTTACTATGTGGTACATGTTTTATTGGTGTGTGGAGATCGGATATTTACAAGTTGATAAGCGGGCGAATATCCCGGTTGCAATTACAAAGAATGCATTTAGTCACAATTTTTTCTTGCATTATTCTTGTGACTTTGAAATATGAATGTAATTTTAATTAAGTACTTTTCTACCCATAGTGAGGTGATTGGTCGATATAATATAAATATATTAAGGGTTAAGATGATAAACAGGGAGAAAGCTGACATCATAGTCCGTTACATGTTGTGGCAAAGTCTAAGATCATTGCTCCGTAACGAGTCACTTCCTCTTCTTGATTTTACTCTACTTTTTTGTTGATTTTTCATATTAAGTTTTAGTACCCAATATTAACAGATGGTATGATATCGAGAATAATGTAATCAAATTATATTTTGATAGTGAGGTCAACATTATGTTGAGAAATAATTACCTTACATATTATTTTAGTCAGAAGTCGACTTACAACTGTCTTAATAGTAAGTCTATTAGTCATTTTTTATTTTTTTTTAGATAACTAAAGAATTTGACAAACATTATTTGACCGATGAAAATCGCTTTATCAATATATAACTATACCTAAAATATTCTCCTTTAAATATATGATTATAAAGATAATTCCACACGGACAAAGGCAACGGCTAATAAATGAGATATAAATATTTCAGTTAGTTCACTGAAATGTACAAAATAATAATAATTCTATTGTTGCTGGTACTTTTTGCAGTTGCAGTTAGATTGAAAACATTTGGCACCAACTTCACAAGTACCAGCATCAATAGAATTAATATTATTTTGTACTTTTCAGTGCAACAACTGATAACGTCTGAGCAATTTTTTGTTGAAAATATTAATTTCACTTTTGAGTGTTACATTTCTCACGGAAATCGTTGAACGTTCACCATTATCCAAGTATGCTTTGCTTGTATTTGCTAATATTCAGAAATCTAAGAACATCTTCGCAGAAATACGCATATTATTACCAATGCTATAATTCGAAATCCGTAACTCCTTTCAAAAAAGGTTCAGAATAAATATTGCTACAAATAATCTAGACATTCATTTTCGATTCTCAGATTTTAAATTTTCGAAAGAAACTGCATCTTCCACATAGCGAAAATACAAATATTTCAAATTTTAATATAGCAGAAACTAACACATTTGAAGTTTACTATATAAAATGCGGGCATGAACCACAAAAAGCAGACAGTCGAATTGTATATCTCCTCCGTTTGGGTTCGTCGGTCAAAAATTGATATTTTTGTTGGCTGTTAGCCATTTATCATTAGGTATACCTACTATAAACTAGTATGGGTACCCATTAAGCGGAAAGTCACTATCTTGCAGTATTTTCTTATTTCCACTAAGGATTAATTATGTCATTTACTAAGACTCCAGTTTCGAAATATTTCAATTTTTTTCAGGAGAATTTATTTGTTTATGAAGAAGGTTGGGGGCAAAAGTCAATGGCGAAGTTTCCATCTATTTTTTAAATGAATTCAACGTTGAATACAAATATTAGTTATTAAAAATTCTTTGTAAAGCCCTTTTTAATCTTGTTTTCTGATATAATCCGTTGTTTTCTTGTCCCAGAGCTTACTCATTGGTTCTTAGAAGAATTATTTTAAATTTGTACATGGTGGTAGGTATTCGATGCTTCTCTAACTTGATAACTATTGGTAATAGAATAACTTTGAAGTTGTGCAATTGTAGTTAAATAGAAAACTCTTGGCACCATTTTCACAAGTATCAGCACCAATAGAATTAATAAAAAATATAAATAATAATAATAATATTCAATATAAATGTTGCTACAAATAATCTGGTCTTTAATTTAATTGCCTCAGATTTTCAATTTTCGAGAAAATATGCCCCCTCCACATAGCTAAAATACATATATCTGAGATTTTACCATCGCTGTGACTCGGAAACCGTAACTCTTTTAAGAAAATTCAATTCAAACCTTTCCGGATATTGATAACTTAATAGTAATTTTCTACCATAGGACTAGTAACCTGTAGATCGAGCGGCGTTGGTCCACTAATTTCACTAATTGTCTCTATCTAATGAGCTCTTTTGATTTTATTTTATCTATCGCGAGCTTTTTGTCTCTCAGTTAGTCTGTAGTTACTGTTAAATACAGTATGTATTATTTCTTCGATTAGTTTATGTTTGAGTGACATCATCAAGTTTAGATGAAATAATTGTGCGTAGGTAGGTTGTAATGTAGGTACAAACAGTAATTCAGAGCAATCAAAATCGACAATAGAAATCAAAAGCTTTATATTATCCATAAACATTTCAAGAAACCAGAGCAAAAAACACCATAAACTCACTTTATTTCCACGTTCTATTATCGTAACATTATTACATTTTCTCCTCTTAGATAGAGCTTATGGTTACAAAGCCCAAAAGAAAGCACAGAGAAAAGAAGGCGACTGGAAATTTCTGGTTATTTCTAAAAGAAAATATGCTCTTGGCAGGTCTAATAAAAATCCATTCATTACGAATGACCGCTTCTGGAGGGCAAATAAAAGCCAATACGCTCCGCCTAGGGTCGGTTCACCTTTTTGGAATAAAATCAAATTTCATGGCCAACGATTAGATTATATCTGAAACAGTACGAAAAAAAGGAAAAAACAATGAGTAGGTAGGTACATACGAAGCAGGGCTCCTTTTATATCAACAAATGATGAATGCAATTGAAGTACATATGAATCGTTAAAAGGCACCCTATAAAGTATCAATAAATACGGGGAGTTTCAGCTCTGTTTACTCTATTCAATTTAAATCAATGTGAAATTTTTATTAGATATAATCTCGTGTGCAGGATATTATTAATTATCCTCTGATATTGAAATACCATGACAAAATTTCATTATAATCTAATTATATCTATGTAAACTAACGACTCATTAGTGTCTCTGTAGAAACGCCGCTTAATTGATTAACAATGTAGTACACTCAATATTTGTGCGATTCAGTTACAACAAGCTTAGGTATCAAATACCTTCTTAGTTAGCTTCGTAGTTGTTTGAGTTCCGTAACTAACGTGTGGTCTGTTTGTAGGTGTGTGGTAGCTATTTGGTAATACGAACTTCCCTGTTTACCAGCAAATCCCTTCCTCTACCAAATTGGAAAGTTACCCGTTAAATATTAAATGTATCTACCATATTTTGACGCATGTTCTTGAAGAAATGACATGTTCTGTAAATACTTCCCTCACAGAATGAAGAGAAATTATTTCTTTTTTAAATAAATTAAATATTAATAATAATTTATCGAAGATATAATTTTTCACTTAGATCAAATTATTTTGGGCTGAATGTGCGACATAACTATGTACACACTTGAGTATAGTTATTATGATATAGAATTGAAGTTATCGACATGAATAATTACAACAGTAATTATGCATCTTTAATGATGAATTATCACGTACTTACGGGTATTATTATTTTTAATATCTGTTTAATATACCATCTACAAATGGTTGCTTGTGTATTTCGTTAATTGATTCAAGAATTAAAAGATTTATTCCTTCCAGAAACGATGTCTATGTAAAGTACACTTCTCACAGTATTGTCACAGCTCACCAAACAAAAGCTGTGGTATTGTTAGTATGACAACCGTCTAGAACATTTTCGATGTCATGTCAAGATTCAGCTATTGGTAATACAAATATCTCTGTTATTTGATCAAGGCGGCTGTGGACTCTTGTCTTGAGATATTACCATACACGATATAGGAGAATTCAGTGACTCTACTCATTAAAACAGTGTTTTGCCAGAATATGAACTTTATTCAAGTGATATTTAGATATATGCTCATTTAACAAAAGCAGCGTAGTCTTCTATGTGAACTTTAAATTTAAAATCCTAAATGAAGATAAGTTTTACAGGTTATGTTAAATTTTTAGGTCGATTCAATTGTGATTATTTTGAGATTTTTAAATTCTGACCTTTAAGAAGTCGATAAATGAGAATTAGGTTATGATCTCGACAATTCGTAGGTTCGTTTGTATATCTTTAAATATATAAGGCTTATATTCTTTTCTATGTAAAATACGTGGTCACGTTGACGTTCAGTTGAATGAACCTTCATTTGTGACGTTTTACTACTTAACGTAACCTCTAAAACTTATATTAATTATTGATTTGAATTATGATGCACATAAAAAGGACTACGCTGCTTTCGTTTAATGAGCATATATTTCATTGTCTTGAAAAAAATAAGGAATATATAAGCCGTCTTTCATAGTTTACAGGAAAACCTATACGAAATTCGTTAGTAAGTATCAAAGTATCAAGTTGCTCATTCGTTTTTGACTGATTGTTATCAGTTTTCTATCAAGTTTGCGTTGTAAATGGTGACTGACATTTCCTAACAAAACACAATCTGATCATGATAAATCGGATGATCTTGCTGGCCACTTGACTGATCCCCTTCTTCCCTAGTTAGAAAACTTCCTGCAACTAAACTTGTAATTGAAGTTTACTTTTTCCTCAGAGATTTTATCTACCTATTTATTTTGCCTGTTTTTGAAATAAATAAAATATTTTCCAATTTTTAGAAGGAGCGAGTTAGCATTATCTAACTTCAACAGTTATATTTTCAGTTTATTATTATAAGAGAAACAGAGAAAATACACAGGGTGTACTATTGAATAAATATATCTATTTATTCATTAGAACCTAATGGTGTATTAAGTGATTTAATCCGAGATTTGGATTTATTTCATAAAACTCTTATTTGTAACGTTTTTTTTGCAAACATATAAGAAATCGAAATATGAGCAAGTTACAGCAGAAACTTTCTGCTTATGACAGGCAATTGATTTGATTTTTGGGGTCTATAGATTGATGATGAGCAGAATTATTCAATTTTGAGTATGACAGCAAATTTAAGATCTGATGACTGGAATGAAATCATTATTCTGAATTACTCAATAGACATATATTTTAGTTCTGATTCATTCAGAGAAATGAATGTATATGGAGTTGGTTTGCTCTAATTTTTGTGAAAGAGTTCTTTATTTCCTTGTTTTGAATGCCAAGTGCTCTGTCTCAGAAAGTTTCTGGAAACAATCTACAAATTTTAAAAATCAAACATTTGACAA